>JARHVA010000949.1:0-600000 GCA_037957365.1 Torreya grandis
TCATAGGTGGTTATCCATCTAGTAAATCACTTGACACAATATTGATATATTCTCCTAATAAATTTTAAATTTCAATAGGAATGTCACTCGCCTTAGTGGTTATCACAAATTGCATGGGATTTTTAATGACATAAAATCATCTTTATTTCATATTTTCCACCTTCAAAAACTCTTTACTAGAAACCAACATTACCTTGGGATTGCCATCCACCTATTTTGGACTCTATCCTTTAGTGGGCTCAAAGTGAACCTCTTCCCATCATTCACAATAGTATAGATGTTCACTTTACCATCATGCACAAATTTTATATCATACTTCCATGGAATTAATAATAGCATGTTATACAAATAAAAGGGCATAATATCACATAAAACATCAACCTTAATGAACCAATTTTTAATCTAATCATACATTGATCATTCACAACCATTTGATGAACCTTAAGCAACCATGAAACCTTGTATGACATTGAAATTACTAATCTTTTAATCCCAAATTTTTCCTCCATTTGTTTATACACCAAGTTATCCATGCTAGCTCTACCAATATTTAATTTATAACACTAACCTCCTACTTTTCAAATAGTCTAGAATATACTCTTTCTTTGCACCAGTTCATTTATCTCCTCGGTTGGTATTAGCAACACTTTTTCATCATAATAGTTTCTCCTCATTTCAAGACCTTTTGTGTGTGTTGAAGATCCAACACTTTCTTCATAACTCTAAAAAATATGTCTTTTCACTCCATCACTATTTTTTTATTTTAAATTTATTATAACAATCAAAATCTCTACATTTAGAATATGTATTTCACTCAAAGAAACTTCCTATGAAGCCACTGCCTCTTCCTCTTCCAAAGGATCCTTTTCCTCTAGAATTATAACTTCTTCCTCTCTCTTTTTTATTCTGATTTTGAGAGCTTATTTCATCTCCTTCATAATTTTTCTTTCCTCTTACACCACTTATTTGTCCTCTTGAGGACCTTCTCTATATTTAGAGTTAATTTTTTCCTTCTATACAACTTTTTCATTGACTTCAATGCACATTGATAGGCTTCCTCTACTATTTTTGGTTTGAACAAACTAATTTCATATTGAATTGAGACATGTAAACCATTCACATATATTATCACCTTATCTCGATCATATTCCATATGTACAACTCTTATAGTGAGTATATAAAAGTCCTCATTATACTCTTTAATATTCATATATTTTTATCTCATATTATATAATTTCTTAAACAATTTCATTTGGTAATTTGAAGTAAGAACTTGGGCTTCAACTTTATCACCATATTATGCCAAGATCTGATTTTCCCTATACATTTCCTTTATCTTTTAATTTCCACGTGATCCCACCATGAGTATGTATGACCATTAAATTTTTTTCAAGTAAACTTTAGCTTTTTAGGTTCCTCCATTAACTCGTAGTCAAATTATTTTTTATATCTCTATGATCCAATCTATAAACTCCTCAGGGCCTAAGCTTCCATTATATTAAGGGGTGTCTTATATTATCTTACTTCCCAAATTTTTAACAATTTTGAGAAATATACTCTCATATGTATCCACCATCTCTTCTACTTCGAGCTTTTAAGCATCTACTTCTTCATTATCACTCACATATTCAAAATGAGTTCATATTTTCATTGTCTCTATTGCATTTAATATTTATTGGATTCCTCTCATCATCTCTACTAACTTTGTAACTATAGGTTCCCTTGATATTTCTCCTCTTATAATGGGATTACCTCTATGTGCCATCATTTCACTTAAATCCAATATTCTATTTCAAAATTTTCTAATGACTCAACTTGAATATTTACGCACACAACCTAAAAAGGAAAAATCTTTGCTTTGATACTAATTGGTGGAATTTATAATTATGGGGCCAATTTAATGGCTACCTCACTCCTTAGTGGTGATTATCTCACTTTTACTCTCTCATAATCATAAGAACCAAAATAGAGATAAACACTTCCTTTATTTATGTTTGGCACAAAATTACAATCACATTTATAGTCATGTTCATGGATTGATATCATAATGTTTCCCATGAGAATTTCATGCCTCTCCTCTACATTTATTTTACATTTTTATTTTAATTCCTCTTGCATGATGAATCGCATCACCTCTTCAAATTTTTATCCATTATTCTCTAACTTCCCCAATGATCTTTGAGATAGATTCCACCACCCATGTGGATACCTTCGATATGGCCACTACTAATTGAAATCTCCCCCAATGAATATATTTCCACTGATATCAATAACATCTAATTTGGGTTCTCTCATGAAATATGTGGTTGTTTCAAATTCTAGTATATTTATTACATAGTGAACTAAGGCCTCTATGAATAATTTACATTATGAACTAGTGATATTGTGACATATGTCACAATCACATTACCTCTATGCAATGAACTTTCCATTACTTTTGTAGGGCTCCCTATACTACATGGAACCTTTAACTTATTAATTTTATTTATTTATTGGTCACACATATGTATTCTTAACTTCAACCTCTATGTACTTTGTGGATGCATGAACTTATAAATTTTAGTTAATGATTGTCATGTAAATTATTATAGAATTCATATATACAACTTGACTTTATGGAAGAAATCACAAACATAAACACATTAATAGACTTACCTCTACTAATATATCCTGGCTCTGATATGTATCTTCATTTGTAACACTTACTCTTGTCAATATTTTCTTGCTTGTTACATTTATCATTGACTTGACCTCCTGTGTTTATCATTATGGATTAGGATTATTTAGTTCACTTTTATATCTTTAGAACCTTTTTACACTTCCTCAAACACACACCTTCTTATTCCATTATCTTCCAAACTCCCTTTCATTCATCCACTCACTAGTCTCTATACCATAGGTTATTTTACTCCTACAAAGATTTAAGGCACTAATCATTCATGGGTTGTTAAAATCTTGTTTTATACTTAGTATAACCTCATTAGACTCATGGCTCCTTTCAAAAAAGCCTTCATCACACTTCTCTATTTTTTGCAACTTTTTCTCTTTGAAAACATAGTTCTAGTAGCATTTTTTTAAGGCTTTTTCCTTAGTACGGATCCTTATGGAAAAAATAATATCATCTTCAAACACCCTTTATGGACTTATTTAAATCCACAAAGTTTTAGACCTAAACTAAATTGTTTGATCTCTTTTTAATTCCTATCAGGTTACAGATTAGGTCTATTAAGCCTTTGTTGACCCTAATTTCTATCAGTTAAGTATATTTGTATGAAAACATACCTTTCTAACACAAAACCATTATAATCTCCTTATAAACACTATTTTCCACATAATAACCAAAATTCAATATTTTTGTAGTGTTACATCTCTCATAATGCTCCTTTTTTTTATAGAAACCCTAGCACATGGTTCATAATAGACTATAGACACCCAAGAAGCATTATAATTCATTTTCATGCATGTAAAGGGTATTTAACTCACTATGAATTGTTTTTAAGTTTTTTTACCATGCCTTGACACCTTTTCCAAATGGTATTTTATCTTATTGACTCCACTATTGTGCTTTTATATCACGCTCTATTATTAACTAGTGTGACTATGTTCCTTTTAGAGAGAACAGAATAAGGTTTTGATCACTTAAGTTTTTTAAATCTTTGTGAAAGCTTATAAATTTATTTAATAACAATAAACACCTTCCAAAAACATTTAAACCTTCCTTGACAACTCAGATTTTCCACTTCTCATCCTTCTTATATTGATTATATGAGGATCACAAGTAACTACAGGCCTAAATTAGGCCACTAATTCACTAAACAAATATCAAATATAATTTAAATTACATGGAATCAATTAAGTGTATGTAAATAAGGATTAATAACATCAAATATGAAATAACAACTTATTTATCAAGGTTTCTTGTGTAATATTTACTCATAGACTTCCTTTGGAGCATTTAAACATAGGATTTGATTCAACTGAGAATATTGATTAAATATATTTGAGTGAACCCTTATTTCACATATTAATTAATCAAAGAAACATTCTTCATAGTGATCTTGGTGACTTTATAGATAAAAAAAACAAAATTTCTTCATTTAAGTGTATTCATAAGCTATCATACATAAAGGATAAATAACAAAAGGTCTACAATCATCAGGTTATTGTTATAGGTACAATCACTAAGAGGGGGGTTGAATTAGTGATCCTAGATATTTAAATTTTAATTTTAATCCCTTTAAAATATTAAACAATCACCATATACCAACTTGATCAAGCAACATTAACAAGAGAGATCATTCAATACATACACAAGATCAAACACATAACACATAGTTCCTATGGGAAACCCTCATGGGAATAAAACCCACTCTCAAGTCTACAAAACATGCACTAATATCCTATAATAAATTATAAATAAGATACTATTCAACTCATTTATACCATCAAACCTTGATCATGTCCTCTTGACCAAAGGCCTTTAGTAAAATACTTGTTTCACAAGGAACACCTGCCCCTAAGGAAGATCAAGTCCTTTAGACCCTATTTTGAACACATCCACCTTAGA
Source organism: Torreya grandis (assembly GCA_037957365.1). NCBI lineage: Eukaryota > Viridiplantae > Streptophyta > Pinopsida > Cupressales > Taxaceae > Torreya > Torreya grandis. The sequence goes on from JARHVA010000949.1 coordinate 4,568, forward strand.
ACTAATGTCTTCAACACCTGATGATGGATATTTATTTTATAACCCCTGAAAACTCTCTCTCTCTCTCTCTCTCTCTCTCTCTCTCTCTCTCTCTCTCCTCTCTCTCTCTCTCTCTCTCTCTCTCTCTCTCCTCTCTCTCTCTCTCTCTCTCTCTCTCTCTCTCTCTCTCTCTCTCTCTCTCTCTCATATAGGCCTCTCACATAGGCATGGCACAATCTCTCTCCTTCACTCAAACTATCCTTAAATTCACACTCAAACCTCTTCTCATATCCTCAAACTACAAGAGCACTTTTATAACATCAAAAATATGGCATTCAAGTCATACACATAGTCATCAATCTACTATGCTCATCAATTCATCAACTAATCACTCTACCTCTCCTTCACTCCATAACTCTCACATACACCTTGCACTAGTCTCACTGACAAGTCTAGAAACCAACACATTTGGTTTCACCATTTATAGAGAAATCATTAATTAACAAGATCACATTCTTTCCTTATTAGCCACAATACATGCCTTCATCTTTAAGGCATCTCACATGGGTCACACTTAAGCACAATCCACTTTCAAATAGTCCTAAGTCACTTTTAGGTCATATGGAGACCCATTGAGCTCTTTAACACTTTTTTGAGAAAATTAAGAAACATAGGAATAATCTACAATGCATGGACCCCATTCCACATGATCTATAGGTCTTCCTTAAGTGTCAATAATCATCATATTACCCCTTTTATTTAAGCACAAATCACTCAAACAACATTTTATACATATAGTCACTATGAACAAACACATAGTCACCTTCTAAACCTTTATTCATACTAAATATTATTGGTAAAACCTTCATAATGCACATAGAGCATCATCATGGAGTATAAAAAAAATCTCAAATAGAAAATTCATCATGAGACATCAAAACAACAATACAAGATCAAATAATCTTCTTAAGTTACTTACGAAATACACATGAACACACAATCAACTTTGAACATTCATATCTTTGATTATAAACACTTTCAGATATTTTAAATTAATATTTATATATGTTACTTTAATTTCTATACAAATTTTATTTTTACATCATGGTCAAATTCTATTTGTATCAAAAGATATGGTAAAAATATAGAACATTGGTTTTTCCTTTATTATATTCAAATGCAAACGATCATAATTAAACCGCAAACACCATACTCGCATCTCATGTCCTTGATACTTATATTAAAAAAAATAGCATAAATATTATTTTAAGTAACTCTTCCTTTACCTTTTAGTGCTCATCATTGGATCTTCATCTTGACTATTTCACTTAATGCGCTCCATCGATCTCATATACTAGCTCAATTGTTATCTTTGCTTGACATTAGACATCAAACACTTTTCCTCATCTTGTTGATTATAAAAATATTTTAATGAAAATTATCCATTGATCCTTTTATAAGGAACTCAATATTTACATAGTTTAAGCATCAAACACTTTGACCCATTTCACTTACTACGCATCCTAGATCTAAATCTGTAGATTACCTGTTCACTGTTATTCTTTGGAAGAATCTTGATCTTTATCTCTGATCAACGTTAAACATTGAAAACTTGGCACCATCTCTCTACTTTATAACTTCTTGGATAAATGTACTCTATTGATGTTTTTTAAACTTTAACTTGTGCAAAAATGACCAAGTATGGGAACCATTGCAATCTACCTGGAAGGCCAACTTTACATAGTCATATGTTTTACCTCGTTCACTACATGTTCTCAAATTTGGAACATATTATCTCCTAACATAGGATAATACAACCATGTTTTAAACTACTCCTTAAGCCTTCACATATGTGAGATATAATGCCATTAATCTGCTCACTTAGATTTTTCTGCCACAGAGCCAACAATGTCAAGAATTACCTGGAAGGCCAACTTTACAAATTCATATCTTTTGTTTTGCTTTGGTACATGACCTAAAATTTAGTAAAAATAAGTTAGGCTCAAAACTAAACAAACCCATATGATCATTTTGTTCTGAAACATCCACATGTGTGAGATATGCCATCACTAAATTGCTTACTTGCCTCTTTCTTACATCATGCACATATGGCTAAGTATGGAAAAACAATGTCAAATTGCACGGGATCCCAACTTTGAACTTGCATATATTTTGTCACATTTAAGAGCATGACCTAAGATTTAGTGCATATAGACTAGGGAATAATTTTATCATAATCATATGACAAACTCCCCTTGACTCATCCATATGTGGCAATTATGATGTCATCAAACTGCCTACTCAGATTTTTTGCCATTGGACCCAAAATATTTAGATGAGAACAATGATGAACCAGGTGAATTCCACTCTTGCACACAAGCATTAGAACCATTCTTGACTTCTTATAGTACCCTTTGCTCATTCTCAAATCACCATACTCATTCTTGAACATCTCTAACCAAGCCAAAACTAAAGATCAACCAAGCCAACTTTAAGCACACTTTGATAAGCACATTGCACACTTTGTCATTATTACTTAGAATATCAAATAACTTCATCCACTCACTAGGAAACCTCCATGACATCACCATAACATCATTGATAACTCTTCAATAATCTCCCCCTTTGTCATTGATGTCAACACACATCATATAGAAATATACAACTCATATTCCCTCTCTCTCTTCAAGCACTCCCATAATAGGAACTTTCTCCCCCTTTGACACAATGAAAAAGTAGGCACCAACTGATCTTGAGGACCTAAAAAAAACTATCAATAAGAAAATACCATCTTAAAAGGATGATACAAAGTGCCCCTTACCTTGATCCTACCTCTTCTTGTCTTGGTAACATCCTTCTTGTTACATGCCAACATTCTTCTTCAACCAAGCACTATAACCAATGAAGATAGTGTAGACACCTAAATCTGGCCACCAATGACCTCCAACTATGAATTTAACCAATTTCCACTTATAGTGCACAATTTAGCCTAAAAACACTAAAACACATTAAATGAGTTGAAATTGATATATTCAAGTGCCAATTTTTGGTTAGGGTATCCCTAAATGGGGTAGTGCAATTTATGGACCAGCTAACTTTGATCAAATCATTTTGAGTCAAAATGCCAATTTTCCACCTAGGTGCTCTGGATTGCTATTTTCTATCAAATTTCTTGTATGAGACATATGCCTTTGTTATTTTGTGTTGGTAACATCCTAAATGGGATAATGGATCCAACGCATCTGACATCAACTTTTAATTCCAATCCAATCAAATTTTGGACCAATAACAAAACATTCTAATTAATTTGAGTAATTTGTGCACAAAGTGCTTAATCATATGTAGAACTAATTAATTCAAATTAGAGCCTAATTAAGAATTCCATGGAAACTTTTTGAATACTTGTTTTTAAAAATGAATATTGAATAACTGCATCATCAAGTGACCTCATTTCTTGGGAAGACATCCCTAGGCCATAAATGCCACAAATATTAGGATTATGGGTCTCCCATGCCTCATAATGACCCTCCATTACTTTTAAATTCCCATTTTTCAAATTTCATTATGAGGATAATTATATATTTAATTCCAAAAAAATGAATTAATCCTCAACCACACATCTTCATCTCAAGATGGACGGTTCAAATTGATTCTGAACAATCTCAAAAATTTATAAATAGGAGGCCTTGCCTATTTAATTTTAATATTAATTTTTACAAAGTTACCATGTCAAATTAATTCCAAGAGCTCTCACATGCCAAAGTTATGATGCCAAAGTATTGAGCCAAGCTAAGCCAAAGCCACAAGGTGCGAAGTAGAAGAGGAGATAGCCAAGCCTCCTTTGATGAAGACTTCATTAACACAAGTTGAGTAAGCCACTACTACAATATAATTTTTATCATTCAAAGTAGGTGAAATATATTTTCTCTTTCTTGTTTTAGTTTTGTTTCCATTTTAGTATTGATAACTAAGCTTAACCAGGTAACTAGGCCTAGAGATGTATGTTAACTAATGTGTTGATTTTTCAATTTGATTTCATTTTTTCAATAACAATATACTAACACCTCTCTTGAGTCAAATTCCTATTTCACATAATGGCACACCTGGTGGGACTATCTTCATGAGAGCGCAACCCAAAAACGTTTTTGTATTTCATAGTTTTAATTCTTTTTTTTTTTGTTGTTTTTGCTTTGAGTAAAAATGGCTAATAAAGAATTCATAAATTTTTATTTACTTAATATTTTTATCTAATTTATTTTATTAATATATATAAATATGTCATTTATATACTCTAAAATTTTCACAAAAAAAATCTTTATATTTTAGAAGTTATAGTTATTTTAGTGACTGTCACTTTCTATTTTTAATTTTTCTGGTAAAAATAGTTATAACATAGTTGATAAAAAAAATTAACTTTCTGGATTTAAATTTTTTCATATATGTGAATCATATCATTATTGATAACTTATAAAAAAAATTTAATAACCAAATTTATATTTTAAAAGTTATATAAAAAATACTAACTATAAGTTTTTATATTTTATGTGCAGGATTTTGTGTTGTGTTATATGTTATGTTTAGCCTTTTAATTTTTTGTTTGCAGGGGTTCATATATTTAATATTTTTTTTTATATTTTATTTATATTTTTTCTGACATTGTCTAACCTAACATATTTGCTTTTGGGTCCTTAAGGGTAGATAGGTAACCAGCGGACTTGGAATTTGTTAAAACATGTTGTTAAGACATCTTTGACATGCTTTTAAAATGAATTAGGAATCTTGCTTTTGGTGCTTAATAAAAAATTTAGGTTCTTAATTTAATGTTTTTATAGTTCAGGTTTTCAAAGTTACAACTTAAGACCAAGGGGTCAAAATAACACCACTACATCTTTCATTTGGGTTTTAAAATTGAACACACTTGTCAATTCTTGTTTTCAATAGTTGTTTAATTAAAACTTGTTTGGAAAATATAGGGTTTTTGTGTGTATGATCTTCCATTTATCTCATTTAGGGAAACCTTGAAATCAAAATCATAATCCTTATTGAAAAAATCCTAATCCAAGGCTTAGAAACAATGTCGTCTAAAGCACATCCCAAAAACTCGTCAAAGTTTAGGTGACCTTGAAAATGACCTTAAAGTCTTTCTATTAGTCTTTTATTTCATATAAATTTGGCTTACAATGGGGACTTCATTACCTCCCACAAGTTCTTTAGGGAAGCTTTTACGTAGGGTTTCATCTCCCGACATTGACTTTATCCTCTCCTTCTAAGTTGCATATGGGATGTATATGTATTTGGACATCACACTACACTGAGAAAATAGCAAGATGTAGTGGTTGTAAAAAGGACTAGACATTTTTACAACTATCCAATGTTGTAGACACCCAATTTCTATGCTTTTATTTTTCATTTTTTGACATGAAAGTCATTGTGCAATTTATTCCCTTAGAAATGTTTAAAATCTTGATAGTTTAGTCAACCCCACATTGCCATACCCTTGCTAGGATTTGGACGATTATACTTAGAGTATTTTGGTCAATTTTACTTGGTATGTTTTGAGACTAAAACTTATTTTTTTATTCATAAATTCATGAGAAAATCAATTTGTTTATACATCATTCTTTTATCTAAAGAGGTGTTATGCTGGCTTTTTTACAGCACACTTGTGCTTTGAAATTTTTGCTAAACTTTTTATGTTTATGTCAATTTGAGTTGCAGAGGGTAGTGTTATGCTACCAAAATCATATCAAATCATTTTTCCTTCTGATTCATTGAAACATAACATATATCACATCATTTGAGCATGCTTACATCATTAGGTTGCTCAATTTGTTTCAAGACTAGTTTACCTTGTATCAAAAACTATTTTATTTCAAACCATGTCATGTATACCATTTGGACCTTTGTCTTGTGTTGTCATGCTATCCAATCTTGTCTATCTTGTTTGGTCAAATCCTAGTTTTCAATGTTGAGTTTTCAATTAACCTTATCAATTTTGGATTTAAACATTGATTGATTTCTATTTAAGACTCAATTCATGGCACTGATACACATATCTTTCTCTTTTGGGTTGCATAACTTCAATTAATCGATTACCCAAATTTGAAAACTATTGATGGTCTCTTTATTCAAAACCTATCCTCATCATCATTTATCCCTTTATTTGGGAGAACAAAACCTTTATCTAAAACCCTTTTACCTCATGCCTTATGCCAACTAATCATGTTTATGTTTGATTCCATGTGTCAGATTTATGTCAAAGTTGTTTCCAAACTTGTTAGATTAAATCAAATCACACAATACCTTTGTTTCAAGTCTATCTTTTCATGCCACTTGGCCAAAAGTCCTATCATAGCCTATTTTATCCTATATTTTGACTCCACATTTGGACAAAAGACCTAGTTGACTTTTTTCCCTTTCCTAGTTTAGACCTTATTTGGAACACTTTGACCTAGACATTTAACATGCTAGTTTTTATTCAAACACTTGACCTTTTGTGTATATGACATTTGACATTAGACATTTGATGTTATATTATTTTATGCTAAGTCTTAGCAAAAATCATTTTGGATATACAGCTCCACTTTCAAACTATATTGGAGATACAACTCCACCCCTTTGACCAAGTTAGACCAAGTTTGAACCATTTGTCCTTTGGATAATTTTTTAGAGTTTGTAGAACTCTAAGATTTTTTGTTTTAATATTTTATCATTTACATAGAAATGTCTAGCTACACTTATGGTGGAGTCATGTACAATCCAACTTATAATATAATGGCTGCATAAAATCCCACTAAGAACCCCTATAGAGAAAGATTTTCTAAGGAGTTTTATTATTCTCCTTACAATATTGTTAGGGTGTGGAGCTAAAAGCTTCAAATATTTACAGACACAAGAAGAGGATGCTAAAGAACCAGAGGAACCGGCATCGATAGTATAATCGACGTCGATCACAGACAATGGAGAAGGAAACCAGTGACGGTAGGATGTCGGCCGACGTCGACAGCACTAGGCAAGCAGGGACCGACGTAGGTCGCCTGTGTATTTCTAGAACTATTGTTGATGAACATTCAGTTAAGTGAAGCGAGTGTTTGCATGTCAAATGACTAATTATAGTCACGAGCTGCATGTCTAATTATTGTAGTTAGATTTCTATTTTTGTAACCATGGGATTCTATTTAAAGACCCATGAGGCATGTATTGTATTTATCAAGAAGGCAAGAGCATTGAAGCAAGCAAGGTCAAGGAGATCTACAGGTGTAAGGTCAAGGAGATCAGCTAAAGCATTCAAAGAGGGATAGCAACCCAGGTTGTAAAGTTGGTTTTGTGTTGAGCAAGAGAGAGAGGGAAGAAGGTCTTGAGGTGTGGCAAGCCTTTGAGGTGGAGAAAGAAGTGGCATCTTCCTTATTGTATTTTCTTCTAGTAATATCTAATACAAGAGTGTGTATTGTCTCTCAAATTCTTTGTTGTCTCAAGTTTCTAGTTACTTTATCATTCTAGTATAATTCCGTGTTTAATTGCTTATAATAAAGTAATCAATTGTGCTTCCGTTGGATAAGGGGTCTCCTAACAGTTGGTATCAGAGCATATTGATTATTGTAGGTTCTCCTGACAAGTGGTATCAGAGCTATGGTTTGCAAGAAGTAGGTTATTGTTTTTTGATTACAGGTCATTCACAGGGTTTTCTGATTGAGTGGGAGTTTAGCAATGGCAGAAGAAAGTAGGCTATGAATGGAGAAGTTTAAAGGCAAGAATTATCAACATTGGAGGATGCAGATTGAGGACTATTTGTATCAGAAGGATCTGTACTTATCGTTGGGTGGGGTTGCATGCAAGCCCACAGATATGAAGGATGAAGAATGGAGTGTTCTTGATCAGAAGGCTCTCAATTCCATAAGGTTGAGCCGTACATCATCTGTGATTTCTAGCTTATCACAGTGTAAGACAATGAAAGAGTTGATAAAGTCCTTGGCGAATTTATACGAAAAGCCCTCGGCTTCTAATAAGGTATATCTTATGAAGCAGCTATTTACTTTGCAAATGCAGGAAGGTGGATCGGTACATACTCATCTCAGTGATTTCCATGGTTTGGTAAATCAATTAGCTTCAGTCAATATTGTTTTTGATGATGAGGTAAAGGCTCTCTTGATTTTATGTTCTTTGCCTGAAAGTTGGGACGGTTTGGTTATGGCAGTAAGTAATTCTGCATCTGCTTTTAAAATCTTAAAAGTTGATGATGTTGTGAGTGTGATCTTGAATGAAGAAATACGTAGGAGAAGCACAGGTGAATCATCAGGGAATGCTCTAAGTGTAGAAAGTAGGGGAAGGCAAAGGGAGAAGATTGAGCAAGGGAAATCAAGGTCAGGAAGGAGATCTGAGTCCAAAGGTATTACCTGCTGGTTTTGTGGAAAGAAAGGACATACAAAGAAGGAGTGTTGGTTGAGAGATAAAGAGAACCAACATGCAGGTATGGAAGAAGCAAAGGATGTGAATATTGTGGTACAGGATGCTCTCATACTTTCTTTGGATAGTCAGGTAGGATCATGGATTTTAGATTCTGGTTCATCTTTTCATGCATCCCCAAACAGAGATTTGTTTTATGAGTATGAACAGGGAGACTTTGGAGTGCTCTATTTAGGGGATGGTACGCCTTGTCAGATAGTTGGCAAAGGGAAAGTGCAGTTGAGATTGTAGATTGACAACACATGGGTGTTGAAGGAGGTCATGCATGTTCCAATTCTAAAGCAGAGTCTGATTTCTATAGGAAGGTTGGGAGATGAGGGATGCACAATAACCCTCACAGCAGACTCTTGGAAAGTTTCCAAGGGAGCACTTGTTCTAGCAAGAGGTAAGAAAGTAGATACTCTTTATCTGTCTACTTGTATTACTGATTCTACTTCTAGTGTAGATTCAAAGATGTGGTCTAATAGGCTTGGTCACGTGAATAAGAAGGGAATGGAAGTTCTTGATTCAAAAGGTATGTGTTCAAATTTGGAAAGCATAGATACAGTCATTGCAGGAAAAGGAAATTTGATGCTTTTGACAGGAACAAAGAAGCCTTGGTGTTTATGGAGGAGATGAAGGATAGAGATTAGTCACAGTGGCTGAATAAATCTAAGCAGGGCAGTATGGACAGAGGTTTGACCCAAGAAGAGCTCGCGGATGAAAATTTCATCACTTACAGGAACACACAGACGCCGATGTCGGTCACATGGGACCGACGTCGGTCAGCCAGATATCGACATCAGTCATGTGCAGACCAGCAGGGTCAGTAGGTCAGGTAGGAGAAGTCTAATGTTGGTCATAAGGACCGACGTCGATAGGAGGGACGCCGGCGTCGGTCAGGGAAATGATGTCGATAGTCAGGGTCAGTGCAGGGAATCGACATCAGTCGGGAGCAGACTGGGAGATGGCCGATATTGGTCATTGGAACGGATGTTGGGTGGATCTATAAGTCTCAAACACCCATATGGAGGTCAGAAAAGGTATGTGAACCTCATATTCGTTGTTCACCTTCTTTATATTGCTTACTGATAGTAAAGAACTAGGAAGATGGAAGAAGCAATGCAGGTAGAATCCAGAAATAGTGGGAGCTTGGCATGGATGAGGAGTGTGAGTCTTTGGAGAAGAACCAAACAGGTATTTGTTGGTAGAGTTGTCAGTTGGAAGGAAGCACTGGATAGAGGGATGGATTCCCGTTTTACAAAAGAGAGTGGATGGACACATGAGATAGAAGGCTAGGGCATATAGTCTTGATTAGGTTATAGACAATGGAGGTTTGACCATTGTATTTTATCTTTACCAGGTTGGATAATATTAGCTACATTATCCTGTTACTGTATTGTGTTACTTGTTGCAGGGTTTCATATACAGGGAGTTTTTTGAGCTAAGGGTAGAGTTGGTTCAGAAGTATGTCATGGAGAATTTGGGAGCAGCAAAATTCTTGTGGCATAAGAGACAGGTATTGCATCACAGGTTTGCGTGGTGGTTGGTCTTCAAGAGTGACATTGAAGAGGGATACAGAGCCTAAGGAACAAAATAGATGGTGTATGGTGTATAGAGATTGTTAGGGTGTGGAGCTAAAAGCTTCAACTGTTTACAAACACAAGAAGAGGATGTTGAAGAGCTAGAGGAACCGGCTTCGGTAGTATAACCGATGTTGGTCACAGACAATGGAGAAGGAAACTAGCGATGGCAGGATGTCGGCCGATGTCGGCAGCACCAGGCAAGCAGGGACCGACGTCGGTCGCATGTGTATTTCCAGAACTGCTGTTGACAAACAGTCAGTTAAGTGAAGCGAGTGTTTGCATGTCAAATGACTAATTATAGTCACGAGCTATGTGTCTAATTATTGTAGTTAGATTTCTATTTTTGTAACCATGGGATTCTATTTAAAGACCCATGAGGCATGTATTGTATTTATCAAGAAGGCAAGAGCATTGAAGCAAGCAAGGTCAAGGAGATCTACAGGTGTAAGGTCAAGGAGATCAGCTGAAGCATTCAAGGAGGGATAGCAACTCAGGTTGTAGAGTTGGTTTTGTGTTGAGTAAGAGAGAGAGGGAAGAAGGTCTTGAGGTGTGGCAAGCCTTTGAGGTGGAGGAAGAAGTGGCATCTTCCTTATTGTATTTTCTTCTAGTAATATCTAATACAAGAGTGTGTATTGTCTCTCAAATTCTTTGTTGTCTCAAGTTTCTAGTTACTTTATCATTCTAGTATAATTCTGTGTTTAATTGCTTATAAGAAAGTAATCAATTGTACTTCTGTTGGATAAGGGGTCTCCTAACAGTTGGTATCAGAGCATATTGATTGTTGTAGGTTCTCCTGACTAATACTCCATATGGGGAACATAGTCAAAATCATCAAAATCCAAATCGAGACCTTGATTGTTATGAAGAGGCTTGTGAGGAGGACTTTTAAGACCCAACTATAGATAATTTTGTTTGGGATATGGATCCATACCCTCTTTGCAATAATTAGTACATGGAACACAGTCAAGAACTATCTTATGAGCCAAATCATGACTAAAATGATATGGTTTATGATAAAGACTTAGATTCTTTGACTTGTGCAAGCAATCAAATTCCATGACATCTTTTTCTTATCCAATCATCGACTACCCCTAACCCTCCTTTAGATTATATGAGCTATCAAGCTCTAAAATATTTAAGAAATATCATTACCATTCCTAGATCTAGTCCTTTCACTTGTGCAAGCAACCAGGCTCCACAACACCTTTTCATCATTCTAGGACCTAGTCCTTTGACTTATGTGAGAAATCAAGATCCACACCTCTCTATTGTTACCATCTTAAGACTTTGTCCTTTTGCTTATGCAAGTAATCATGTTCCCCAATGTCCTACCATTATCCAACCACAAGATATTCCTCCTCCATTACCAATCCCATCCAAACCTCAACCAATCCAATCATTCAAATACCAAGCTATATTCAAAACTGGGATTTTCCAACTCATTAGAAACCAAGGCCAAGAAAACCAACCAATCTGAGATGTTTTTGTTGAACCAACCACTTATGACAAGTCAACCTGTGATGAATCACCTATTGATTCTATACCAGTTATCAAGGAGTCTCACTCTGACAAGCCAGTGTTTGTTGAGTCACTTTTTAATGATTATAACTACCTTTGGGCAAATAATTACCTTGACCATATGCTTATTTTTCAAGAGCCTCTTATTGACAAGCTAGTCTCTAAAGATCTGTCTCTTTACTTTTTTCCCATCTCAGAGGAGTCCCATTCTGACAAATCAGTCTTTATGGATCCCATTATGCCATCACAAGCCATTAATTATCCAATACCAAGAATTCAACAAGACATCATTGAAATAGAGTACCCATAAAATGAAGAATCAAATTTAGAGTCAGGTTCTACTCTTAGACTGACATCAGATTTAGCATTAGAATCTAAATCAACATCAATCTCAACATTAGATTTAGAGTCCCTTGAGTCAAAATCAGATTCAAAAGAAGAATATTTTCATGGTTGTTACAACATTGGTTACACATACATTATAGATTAATTTGAATACATTTGTGCTCTTTTTACAATTTTTTTGTTTGAGTACTTCAATGTCAACACAAGTTATCCTACTATATTCTAAAAATATTGTGTAGCCTTTCCCCATTCTATTACCATTCCATAGGCCATTACCACCAACCAACATAGCCATATTATTGACATTCCATCTCCCACAAGTGTCAATTAGGATTGGAAGAATCACACTTTGTTGAATTGCATCCATGGTGACATAGCATTTGAAGAAGAGCAAGGAGGCCAAGACTACATTCATGTAGCAGAAGAGCACTCTCTTAGTGAAACCTTTTGGGAGGTACTAAGGGATAAGCAAAGTTCAAACTTAGCATCTTCTAGTGAAACTTTTTTGGAAGTGCTAAAATACAATCAAAGTCAAAATTCAATGTTCTTTAGTGAAACCTTCTCAAAGGCATTATGGAAAAATCAAGATAACTTCATTGGTAAAAACCTCTTTGAGGCACTAATACCTGAGCATAAAATTTATTCAATGTTTGATGAAGATAATATCAAAGATCAAATCAAAATAGCTTCCAATCTACAACTTAATCAGATGGTAGCTACTCTCATGCCCAAGCAATAGAAAAATATGATAGTCCTATCGAAACAACAAGTCTTCGGCCCCATCATAACCAAAGTCATGTTAAATTTGACATCTGCAACATTATATGTGACTGAATGTTCTAATCTTCATTTATTTCCCTACCATCATTCATTCCATTATCATTTACCATTCCATTTCACAAATAAATCTATCATCCATTATTTGTCCTTATTTACCATCCATCACCATAATTTCCTTTACATAGGTTACAAAAAATGCCTTATCTCCATGCTTAAAGGAATCAAAATTAATGACCAAAGAAGAGCATAACAACATTCTCAGAATCACATTTTGTAGGTAATTTTTGATAAAGTAGTTATTCATATGAGGTGTGGGATAGAAATTAATATGATCAAGTATTCTATTTGTATCATTTTTTTATTAGGATGTGCATCTCCCCATTATCAAGAATAATATAATCAAAAACCACACCCAAACCAAAAATTTGTACCATACTATTTCACATTGCCATGGCATTGCCATTGTTACATATGCCTATTTTCCATTATCACATATCCTACCATTCACCCCATCACTTGGGGTCAACCCTCTTACCATTTTATCCAATCTATCAAAAACCATCATTATCCTTAACAACACCATGCCATCTAACCATTCCATTCCTATCTAGACCAAAGCCTATTTTTAGTCATCCTACCCAATCCTATTTTGATCTTGGCTACTTTGATTATTTCTAAACTTTTTTTAAGGGGATTTTTATCAAGTTTTAACTCTTATCAAATTCATGTTTACAATTATATTCTATGAAGCAAGATATCTTTCATCCTATCAAGTTTGTTTATGTGAGCCTGATTATATCTGCCTATGGGCAAATCAGTGTCTCACCAATATTTCTACTAATTATAACCACCTATGGAAAAATTAGTATCATTGACCTATTCTATCATATCCTAGTTATAACCACTTATGGGTAAACTAGGGGTAACACTTTTTTACCATGCATTGCCACATCACCTTGCCATCGTTGTTTTTATTTAATTGGCCATTTTCTAGATTTAAAAACTTGTTAGTTACTAGTTGGTTTTTCTTCATGTTTTATGTGGATGGAAGTTACTATGATTTGAGGTCATTTTAGGACTAAGTAGGTCATGCTCAATTCATGTTGAGGTTGCCTTAGTCCCCCTTTCTATATGCTCTCTCTATTTTGAGAGAAACCTAAGCCAAACACTCTCTCCATTTTACAAGCAGGTATCTTGTCATTCTCTAACAATTTAAGATACCTCAACATTATAAAAACATTCATAACATTTCAAAAATCCAAAAACATTTGTGTTGTCTAAGCTTAGTCAGTTATCCTTGATCCACCCTATTGGGGCAAAGCCATTGTTAGGATGCTTTCTTTTTATTTTGTTTTCAAGATTTTTATTTGTTTATTTATTTCAATTTGTTTGTTTGTGTGTTTTTTCTATGTTTTATTTTTTATTTTATCTTCTTGCTTGTTTTTTTGCTTTCATCACTATTGTCTTGACTCAGTCTATATGTGTTTGTTGGGTGATTCCTCGAGCACATTATTCTTGAGTCCATCCATATTCATACATCAACATTGTCATCATGGTTTTTATCATTGGTACATTGTTTTTGAGTGTTTATTGGATCAGGATTCAGTCCTTACACATATTTTAGCCAAGTCTTAATGGTGCTCTATCATGAATCCTACCATCACATGCTATAGAAAAAATTAGCTTCAAGAAGGTCTACAATCAATGGAGCTACAAAAGTTTCTCCTTGGCACCTTGGCAAATCCTCCCATCCCACCCTTGATCAAATCAACCCATTAACCATTCTAGTTGTATCATTGCTAATCAAGATGAGCATCTCCTCATTGATAGGTACAATTGAATCATTCACACTGATCAATCTTATTCATCTATTCCATCACTTTTTAACCACTCATATTTAATCTATATTCCAAGTTATATCCTTGAGTTATGCTTGTTAATCAGACCTAACAGGGGCATAATCATCTTTAGCCAATCTAGACCCTCTTAATTATTATAACTACCTATGGAAAAATCATTATAATGACTTTTATTCTTGATTATAACTATTTTTGGGTAAATCAGTATCCTTTTTACATCAATGCATGCAAGCATTTTCTCATTTAGATTAATCTCAACCACGGGTTAATTCCAACTTTCTTCTTGTTTATTTTTGAGGGACCATCCATCAATATATGTAATGGCCACTCCTTCAAGGGGGCATCATCATAGGCTTCCAAAACACCATTTAGAGATTTTTTCTTCAACCATCATCTTATTTTTGGCATACAAGACCTTTTCATTAGTTGAGAAGATGTTACTGTGTTTATAGCTTTCAATGCTTTCTCAAATAGGGCCAAACTTTAGACACCTAAATCTGGCCACCAATGACCTCTAACCAAGCTTTTGACCAATTTGCACTTAAAGTGCATAATTTGGCCTAAAAACACTCAAACACATTAAATGAGTTGAAATTGATATATTCAAGTGCCAATTTTGGTTAGGGTATCCCTAAATTGGGTAGTGTAATTTATGGGCCAGCTAACTTTAATCAAATCATTTTGAGTCAAAATGCTAATTTTTCACCTAGGTGATCTAGATTGCTCTTTTCTATCAAATTTATTATACGAGACACGTGCCTTTATTATTTCATGTTGGAGGCATCTTAAATGGGATAATGGATCTAATGCCTCTGACATCAACTTATAATTCCAATCTAGTCAAATTTTAGACCAATAATAAGACATTTTGATCAATTTCAGTAATTTATGCATAAAGTGATTAATCATGCTTAGAGCTAATTAATCTAAATTAGATCCTAATTAAGAATTCCATGTAAAATTTTTGAATACTTGTTTTTAAAAATTAATATTAAATAACTGCATCATCAGATGACCTCATTCCTTGAGAAGACATCCCTAAGCCATAAATGCCACAAATATCAAGATTATGGGTCTCCCATACCTCATAATGACCCTCCATGCCTCTTCAATGCCCCTTTTTCCAATTTCATGATGAGGATAATTATATATTTAATTCTAAAAAATTAAATTAATCCTCAACCACACATCTTCATCTCAATATGGATGGTTCAGGTTGATTCTGAGTAATCTCGAAAATCTATAAATAGGAGGCCTTGCCTATTGAATTTTAAGCTTAATTTGTGAAAATTTACCATGTTAAATTGATTCCAAGAGCTCTCACATGACAAATTTATGATTCCAAAGTACTGATCCAGTCCAAGCCAAAGCCACAAGGTGCCAAGGAGAAGAGGAGATAACCAAGCCTCCTTTGATGAAGACTTCATGAGCACAAGCCAAGCAAGCCACTACTATAAGCTAATTTAGAGCATTCAAAGGAGGTGAAAGATTTGTTCTCTTTCATTTTTTATTTGTTTTTCCATTCTATTATTGTTAACTAAACTCAACCAAGTAACTAGGCCTTGAGATGTATGTTAGCTAGTGTGTTGGTTTTTCAATTTGATTTCATTTTGTCACTAACAAGATACTAACACCTCTCTTCAGTCAAATTCCTAGTTCAAAAATAGAAAACATAAAACACTAACATCTAATGGAAATCACCAACAAAAATTTGAGAGGGACTTCCTTTAAGGTCTTTGAGCCATTTAACCTCTTGAGCATCTTCATATCTCCATACACCATTAAGAACCACCATATAGGCTTACTAGCCTTCTCTCTCAAACCACCTCAAAGACCACAAAAATAACTTCATTATACACACCAAATAGGAAACATGTTCTAAAACAACTTGAGAACTCACCATGAAATACTCATGCCTTGCTCTTTTGTATAAACTGAACAAAAATCACTCTTCTTCTCACTAAGCCTGTCTAGTCTCCTTGTAACCCTACCTAGAACTTGAAGATCCCATAACTTTCAAAATACATAGCATCACTACCTAAAACTTCATATCTGGATCACTCTCATATGTCCCTTCAATCATACCAATTTTAAACAACTAGCTCATCTTTTGAAATATACTTCCTTCAATAACCAACTTGTCAATTAGGCATCCATATTGACAAAAACATTTATAACTTGAAAAATACAAACCTTTAAATCTCTATGAATATTTATTTGAAACCCATTTGTCTCATTTAGCTTATTAATAATCCTTAGATCATAAATCATATGGTAAACCACTTTTTTAGCATAGCCCAAAACCTTAGAAACTCAAAACAAACAGGGTCAAAAAACCTCCTTCTGGTCAATGCACACCTTTGAAACTTCTTTTACACCTAGAGACACCCATCACACACTTATGGACCAATATCTGATCTTCCACATCTTTGGGAACCCATTTTAGGACATGCATACTCTTAAGTAGAAACTAAAAAACCTGAGAGCAAATAAAAATATCCAATTTGACTTCAACATACCTTCATTTTATATCCAATTTGACTTCAACATACCTTCAGACCACAAAACCACTTGAAACATGTTATAATAAGGTCAATATACCTTTCTATGCAAAAAAATAATCTTGACAAAACACAAATCCTCTTTTACCACTTGAAAAGCTTCAATCTAACCCTACAGTTTAACCATATACAGTTATAACATCACTTTGACATCACCATAGCATCTCTTCCATCTAGACATACCTTCTCCAACTAAAAAAGACACTCATCTCTAGCCTTATATGACCATTTGAAGAACACCACAACAACACTTGCTTCTTCACTAAAAGGAGACTCTTAAGAAGCATAAATAGAGACACCCTATTTCACCACAATGATCTAAAATAATGTGAAGCCAGGAGTGGCCCACATCTCCTCAGTAACTACAAGAATCCTCTTATAACTATAATACTTCTTGCTCTTCTTCTTCTTATTCTAAGCTATGGCAACTAGTTCCTTTTATTTATCACTCTCCTTCTCTTCTAAGATAAAATTAATGACACATGGATCAAATATGACATCTTGACATACTTTTTTCATTTGAAGAATCAACCTTGTATTTTGGAACCTCATCACGAGGCACACAAGTTGATGTTCTTTGCATGATACATGATTAGCAATAGTAGGATGTTCACTTGGATCAATACACATCTCAGAAATAGCCTCAACCAACACCTTGGTCTTCTCTTTGAGTTTGGTTTCTTTATCCACAACATGAGTAGACAATGAGAGGCCTTGGAACTCTTCAAATTCTATAGCATTATCCACCATAACAAATATATTACTTGGACCTGTAGACTCGTCATGACTCACACTTACCACCTTTGGCTTTCATGAGTTAACTTGCCTTTTTCCTTGCATTCTTGGATCCTAATTGAACCTATTCTAACTTATAGGCCTCTACTTGTAGAATCTAAAAATGTGACATCATTTTAATAGTTTAATCACATCATACCTTTTATAATAAGCTAATTTTATCTTACTAGATTTGGACAAAATCTTGTAATGTGTCCTAGTTCATAACAACTATAGCACTCAATATCTCTTGAATAAAACTCAAATTTCCTTACCTTAAATGGAAAATGTTTTTCAATGTGTCCCACATCATGATAGTTGAAGCACTAAACCTTTCTCACACATTTTTATTGATGACCGCCATCATAGTCCCATGCAAACTCATTTCTAATAGGTCTTCTGCATTCTCTAGCTCTATGCCCAAACTGATTACAAGTATAGCAGTAACCATTAAAATTTGTATACCTCATGGAATTTGGTTGTCTAATTTATTTTGTATTCATTATTCCAGTACCTTCATTATTTGTTTGATGATTTGTCTTCAAAGGTTAGTTTTCATTTTGTCTTGATTTGCAGTCTCTGGTTCTTCTTTGTATCCAAGACCATTTCTATCATTTACATGTTTTTTATCATTTAGAATATTATCTAGATCAATTAATCTCTTTTCAAATCTCACAAATGACTTCACCTTAATATATGTCTTCTCTAACTTAGATCTCAATGACTCATTTTCAATTATGTACCTTGAACATTCATCTTCTTTAGCTTTCAGGCTTGTAGATAGGACTTCTAATTGACATATGAGATACTTGACTATATCTTCATGCTCTTTGGGGTCTTCATTTATTATTTCCTCATATACACTAAATTTTTCCTCATAATATTTGATTTTAGATATCATCTTCTTATTGATCTTCTCAATCTTCAGTTCTTCAAGAGCATTCATCAATTTAGTCTCACAATCCATCTCATCATCATCATAATCTGAATCACTCTAAGTAGACTCATTTTGATGTGAGAAAATACATTCCTTAGCCATGAACAAGTATTTATCTTCAATAGGACCATCATCTTCATGATCATACTCAGAGTCACTGACTTCACTCTCATCTGATGAGTTGTGATCTTCTTTGGTGTAGAGACTCTTCTTATCCTTGAAATACTTCTTGTTGTCAAACCTTCTAAATCCCTTTTTGATTTTATCAAACCTAAATGATCTATTGCCATCATCATGACCTTGATAATTCTCTTCATCATCATCCTTCTTATACTTATGAGGGCACTTATTAGAAAAATGTCCTATCTCACCACAATTGAAGCATTTGAGGGGTATTTTACCTTTATACTTGCTTGAACCTATTCTCAAATTTCTTGAAATCAAAGTAATTATTTCATCCTCATCTATATCAAAAATTTTATCCTCTTTAATTTTATTACCTTGGAACTTCTTATTTAGATTCATCTTTTTCTTGAAGTTTGTTTCCTTTTTTGGTGGTATATCATCATTCTTACTCATCTCATAGGTAGTAAGGGTGCCATGCAATTGATCCATCTTCAATTTAGTAAGATCATCACTTCATTCTATGGTAGATAATATTAGATCAAACTTGAGGGATAAAGACCTTAATACCTTTTGAAATACATTAGCTTCTCTGAGGTTCTCTTCAAGACCTCTAATGATGTTCACAATCTCATCAACTCTCTGTAGAAAGGATGCCACTGAATCTTCTTCCTTCATCTTGAGACTTTCAATTTGCCTTTTGTGAGTATACAAATTAGAAAGCTTGACATTTTAATCTCATTCATAAATGATCTATATTTTTCCCATATCTCTTTAGCATATTTATAGTTGAATACCTTGGTACGTTTAGTCTTTCAAAGACAAGTGATAATAATCATTGCCTAGAATTGTTCTCAAACAACTTCTTGTCTGTAGCACTAGATAGAGGAGTAGTAGGAGCAACATAACCATCTAAAATATATTTCCATACATCAAACCCTAGGGACATAATGTATGGCCTCATCTTCATGCTCCAAAAATCATAATTAGATCCACTAAACATTGATGCTTGCTTGGTAGAAAAACCTCCTTGATGACTACCCATATTGTACCTTGGATCACCTTCAAGATTTCAAGCCTTTACCAAAGGATCCACTCTAATACCAATTGGTAGAGGAAAAATAACTAAGAGGGGAGGTTTAATCAATGATCCTAGATATTTTAATTTCAATTTCAATCTTTTTAAACTATTAAACAATTAGCATATACTAAATTTATCAAGCAACATTAACAAAAGAGATCATTCATTCAATACATACACAATATTAAACACATAACACATAGTTCTTATGGGAAACCCTCATGGGGATTAAAACCCACTCTTAAGTATACAACATATGGATTACTATATTATAATAAATTATAAACAAGAGACTGGTCAACTCCTTTAGACCAGCAAACCTTGATCATGTCTTCTTGACCAAAGGCCTTTAGTAAAAACCTATTTCACAAGGAGTAACTACCCCTAAGGAATATCAAGTCCTTTAGACCCTCTTTTGAACACCTCCACATTATAAATGATGTATTCAACATCTGATGATGGATCTCTATTTTCTAACCCCTACACAAACTCTCTCTATCTCATACAAGCCTCTAACATAGGCATGTGACAATCTCTCTCCTTCTTCACTCAAATTGTCCTCATATGCACACTCAGACCTATTCACATATCCTAAAACTATAATAACACTTTTATAACATCATAAATATGACCTATAGGTCATACACATAGTAATTAATTTACTCTTCTCATCAATTCATCAACTAGGCACTCTACCTCTCCTTCACTCCCAACTCTCACATATACCTTGCACTAGTCTCACTCACAAGTCCAAAAACCAACACATTTGGTTTCACCATTTATAGATAAATAATGAATTAATAAGAACATAATCTTTCCTTGTCATCCACAATACATGCCTTAATCCTTAAGGCATCTCACATGGGTCGCACTTAATCAAAATCCTCTTTCAAATAGACTTAAGTCATTTTTAGGTCCTATGGAGACCCATTCAGCTCTTTGACACTTCTCCAAGAAAACTAAAAAACATAGAAAAACTTTCCAATAATGATCTATAATTCCTCATTAAGTGCTAACAATCATCATAGTATCCTTTTGTTTAAGCACAAATTTCTCAAACAACATTATGTGTACATAGTCACTATGAACAAACACACAGTCACCTTTAAAACATTTTTCCATACTACATACAATTGTTCAAACCTTCATAATTCACACATATCATCCTTATGGAGTCTATAACATGATCAAATATCAAATTCATCATAAGACATTGAAATGATAACAATGCAATCTCTAACAATCTTCTCGAGTTACTTGCAGAATGTGCACAAACACACAGTCAACTTTAAACCTTCATATATTTAACTATACACATTTTCAGATCTTCAAATTAATATTTCTAGATGCATCTTAAAGTCCTCTAAAAATTCTCTTTTTACACCATTTTCAAATTTTGCTTGTATCAAAATACATGGCCAAAATATAGAACACTCATTTTTCCTTTGTTAAATTCAAATATTCAAATACAAATGGTCAGAGTTAAACCTCAAACACCATGCTCACATCTCATGTTCTTGATGCTTAGATTAAACACACACTGTCAATATTATTATAAGGAACTTAAGAATGGCCATGATGGAGCTCTCATCTCTTATGAAACTCAAACCCTCTAATCCTTCCATTAGTTACTACCATAATTGATTCTCTTCTATTACACACCCATCTACATCACCTTTGTCTACCATTGGTGCCAAGAAAGACACCTCAACCTGTTACAATTCTAATTATAAAATCACTTCATCATGTGCTTCTTCTTCAAACTCTCTTGGTACCACCTCATAGATCTTTTCCTTCTTTTCAAGCACTTCACTTGGTGTTTTTTTTACCTTTTTTTCCTTCAACTAACATGTTCATTATCTTCAATGTATCCTTATATAATTCATCTTCCTCAATATTCACATCAACACATTCATCATAATAATGAACCTAAAAACTATCAAGACAATAAAATTACCAATAAGCCAAGATTTTGAACAATAACTTGTATTGAATGACTTGAAATATTTAAAAACCCAAACCATGCTTAAATAAACCTCAACTTAAAATTTAGAGTTGACATGCAAAAATTCAAAAAAATTAAAATCTAAAAAAACATCTATTTTTAGTAGCTGCTATTTATAGTAAGTTTTGAATGCAAGCATGTGTAGCTCTAAAAATCTCTTGAAATATCATAAATAATAAAATTAACCTATCAAATGAAATTTAACTAAAATTGACATCCGGACCTAAAAATATAAAATTTATAAAAATATGAAATTCCCAAAAAAATCATTAAACAATAATTTTAGACCCTTGAATGATCATGTATGGCCTCTGAAAAATATCAAAACCAAATCTAAGTGGATATGGTGGCTTAGCATAGCAAAAAACTTTTTTATATAGTATTTTTGTCATCTAGAAGATCTCAAATGGAGCTATAGGTCAAAAGTTATGGCCTCCAGAAGATTGGCCTATTTTTTTTTCATCACATAAACAACATGGAAATGAATACCTGATGCTTCATTTCTATCCTCAATGCTTTCTTGACTAAATCTTTCCTCCTTCTTGCATTTCATGAGGCATGTTACTGCTGCAACTTCTCTTTTTTCTTCATCTTCTTCCAATGGCTCACCTTCTTCAAGAAAGCACAAGATTGAATCACCATACTCCATTGCCGAATCAACTTACTCTTCACCATTAGCATGTTGCTCATGCTTCCAATCTTCACGTAATTCTTCACATGTATATACACATGTCAAAATTCATTAGTCTTAATCATTAGAGGATTGCTTTCCCCTTCACTTCTCTTTCTAGGCTACCTTACTAACTTCTTCATCTTTTGTCTTCTCTTCTTTTTAATTAGCTACTTGAGAGGCCAACTCATTTTCCTCTTTATGCACACATGGAATCTTGGTCTCATGTCTTCCAATATTTTCTGTCTTTTTCAAAACCTCTTTCATCTCATCTATTTCCTTCTCTCTCTAACTCTCTTTGATTCACTTTCATCTTCTTGTGGAAATATTCACTCTTCAAGCCCTTCATCATTATTTTTCACTCTTTTCTCTTCACTATCTCACTCTCTTCTCTAGGTATCTCTCTTGGACCTATCTCTTCTCTTGAAAATCCTTCCCACTTGCCTTCTTGACAATTCACTTGGTCTCTCTCACTTGACTCTTTCTCTCTCTTGGATTCAATCTCTTTCTCTTGTCCTCACTGAGGACTCTTATCTCTCACTCTTGTCATTTTCCTAGGACTCTCTTCTCTCTCTTCGAGCTCTTTACTTGAGCTTCTCTATTATATATTTCACTAGCTCTTCTCTTTCTCTCAATCCTTCTTGGCTTAAGGTATTTACAACAGCTTTCACTTTCTTTCTTTCAACTATCTCTGCCTCTCACTCACATACATGTAACCTTTATTAGTTACTTCGCAACAACATCTCAAAACATCATTCAATATGTACTCAACAACATCTTCCCACACATGTAACTCACACTTGTAAAGATAAAAAACACCTTTCCATAGAACATTCCCACTCTAATACCAAATGATTCATATGTCATCTACATAACTTGACTTTATGGAAGAAATTAAAAACACATACATATTCATACACTTACCTATGCTAATATATCATGGATCTGGTCTGCATCTTCACTTGTAGCAATTACTCTTGTCAATATTTTCTTATTTGTTACCTTTATCACTTGACCTCCTTGTTTATCACTATGGATTAGGATTATTTATTTCACTTGTCTGACTTTATAACCTCTGTACACTTCCTCAAACACCTTATTCCAATCTCTTCCAAACTTCCTTTCATTCAGCCACTCACTAGTCTCTATACCACAGGGCCTTTAATTCCTACAAATATGTAAGGCACTAATCATTCATGGGTTATTTTAACCTTGTTTTATACTCATTATAAACTCATTATACTCATGGTTCCTTTCATAAAACCCTTCATCACTCTTCTCTATTCTTTTTCAACTTCTTTTCTTTGAAAACATAGTTCTAATAGCCTTTTTTTTAAGGCTTTTTCCTTAGTATAGATCCTTATGGAAAAAATAATCTCATATTCATACACCCTTTATGGACTTACTTAAATCCACAAATTTTTAGACCTAAACTAAATTGTTTGATCTCTTTTCAATTTCTATTAGGTTATAGATTAAGTCTGGTAGGCCTTTATGTGACCCTATCTTACTATCAGTCAAGTATATTTGTACAACACCATAAATTTATGACATAAACCCATTATAATATCCTTAAAAACATTATTTTACAACCTACTAACATAAATACAAGTTTATTTTATGATTACATCTCTCATAATCCTCATTTTTCTATAGAAACCCTAACACAAGGTTCATAATAGACTGTAGACACCCAATAAGCATTATAATTAGTTTTCATGCATGGAAATGGTATTAAAATCACTATTAATGGGTTTTAAGGTATTTTCAATGTATTTACACATTTTCCAAATATTATTTTATCTTATTGACTCCATTGTTATGATTTTATATCATGCTATGTTGTTAAACTGTGTGACTATGTTCCTTCTAAAGAGAACAAAATGAGGTTTTGATCACTTAATGGTTTTATATGTTTGTGAAATATTATAAATATTTTTAATTGAAAAAACACCTTCCCCAAACATTTAAACCTTCCTTGACAACTCATATTTTCCACTTATCATACTTCCTATATTGAATGTATGAGGATCACAAGTAACTACAGGCCTGAATTAGATCACTAATTCACTAAATAGATATCAAATATAATTTAAATTATATTAAATCAATTAATTGCATAAAATTAAGGTTTAGAAACATAAAACATGAAATAAAAACTTATTTATCAAGGTTTCTTGTGCAATATTTATTCACAGACTTCATTTGGCTCATTTAAACACAGGTGCATGTAGTATTTGATTCAACTGAGTAATATTCCTTAAATATCTTCGATTGAACCCTTATTTCACCTCTTAATTAATAAAATAAACATTTTTATTATTTATATTTGTGACTTTATAGATAACAAAACAAAACTTCTTCATTCAAGTGTATTCATAGCCTAGCATACACAAAGGATAAATAACACAAGGTATGCAATCATCAGGTTATCAAAATAGGAAATATTATATTATTTTATTTGGGGTTTATCTTCATTATAATTTATAATCCAACCCATTCCAAATTTTAACCCCTTTTAAAATAGCATTTACAAACTCTTTTTATTGTTAAAATTGTCCTAACTACCTTTCTCCCTTGTGTACATTTGGAGTGTGTAACTGCCTAACTACTATCCTATTCATAAAAATGAATCATCACGTGAGTAATGTGTAGTTAAAACACTCATAAATACTTATTATATCATAACCACACAACTCATATCATTTATACTCCTTTAGATAAGGTTAAATTCTCCTAGACTTGATATGAAGTTTTGAAAATTCAAATATAGGGTTTTGGCAGGAAATTGCCAAAGGGAACCTAATTTAAATTTGATCAAGTTATAGAAACTATAAATGACTCCTAAAAACCTAATATGACCAAATAAATTTCAAAATACTCTATACATGAAAAAATAGATCAATATTTACATTGGGTAGTGATGCTCCTATATCACAAATCCACACTTTTCACTATAGTCTCTATTTTAGCATGAATCCATGTAGTTTTTTTAAACTCCACTTAATATTTTTCATTCATCCACTCAAATTTTTGGTTTCACAATCATGTACTTAATTTATGAATAGGTCATGATTTTGATACTCATCACATTCTTGGACACTTGGACTCATGAAATATCCATTGAACATTTTGGCCACCATGAAATTCGTTGACTCTTTTGAGGCTAAAAATACTTTTGAATATAATTTTTAGTATAGGATTATGTCATGGCCACTTGTGAAATCAATTGAGAATATAAATTATTTATAATCTCCATGGACACCATGAATACTTAGTGACATTTTTAAGGCCTCTATTAAACTATAACTTGGAATTATGAAAATAAAAAAATGACCTAAAAAGTGAACTCCATTATCTCACTAATCTCTTATGGCTGTTATAAACTCTATGAACCCAAAACTTGTCTCAAAAAACCCAAAATATTTCATGTTCACCTTAGGTTCTCTTACATCACTTTGTAAATAGGTAGATGAACTTATTGACTTTCTAATCTGGATGGAAACTATACCTAATTTATTTATTGAACATATATTTAATAAGTGGATGAAAATATGATCCATCCCATTTGAGCATTTTAGCGACCAACTAATATAGATCAGGTGCCTTTTCATTGGTGATATTATTAAAACCTACATCTACATCTCTTCTAAATTATTTAGTTTTTCCTTTCATTTATAAATTCATATTGTAGCCATTCCCCTCAGTTTATTTGTCATATATATATATATATATATATATATATATATATATATATATATATATATATATATATATATATATATATATATAATAAAATTTACTATATTTTTGTCTTTTATCTCCCCTAATCAAGAGCTATGAGAATGTAATTGTTCCCAAATAAATTAGGATTTTATGTTAGGTGGTGATTACTTCCTATTATTTCTTCTTAATAAATTATATTTTTTATGGGTAGTAATTTTTTATAATCATTCATATAAACTTTCACTTAGCGAACATTTTTGATCTTATTTACATTTTTCATCAAACCATCTATTTTAGACTTGAGAATGTGTTTTCTCTTTTTGATTTGAATACAATCCTTAATTTTTTAATCAAAATTTCTTTCGAAATAATATTATTTTCCTTAAGATATATGGATTATGTGATATTATTGATTGTGCCTTCTACCTTCTAATAAAATATATATGATTTGTTAAAATTCAATCTCTATATATGATTTCCAAAATTTACCTTAATTACTCCACCCCATTGAACAAGAAGATAAGAGGCATATGATGATATTATGTAAGTTTCATCCCAATATATGAACCCTCTGTATAATAGGTTATTTTACCTTGTGTTATCAAATAGTCCACCACACTATATCCTTATGTTATTCTACAAGTATATTTTTCTATCATAGTAAAATTTAGTACATCAATACAAATCAAAAGGTTAAAAAAATTAAATACTTATCCATCTTTGTAATGTCTCTTATATCAACTAAAATGTTGGACCATCCTTTCCCTCTAATTTCCTCCCTACCAATATCTTCCACCTACATTAGATTTATGTCCTCTATAAACATGTTTTCTTATCATGTTATTTCATTAAAATGACCTACTAGAATTACTTATTCCACTTGTAAGAGATTAGAAATGTCATTTTTCAAATGCATAAAAAGATCAGCAGGGGATATGTCAGGTGTTTTATATATTAGATATTGAAGAGTATGAAAGTATCAAACCACTATGTGAATATTATCCCAATATTTAATCACTTCAAGCCATAAAAATTATCTTTTAAAATCACTAAAAATGAAAGACACCACCTAATAAAATTTATGGATATAGTGTGTTACCCAATCAAAAGGTCTACCTCTAATATTATCCTTAGGGTTCCAAGCTGACTAATAATGAAAATAAGTAATATCAAAATTTTCCCTCCTATCATAATCCAAAGTATCTACTATAAATAACAAGCCAAAATTATTAAAAAATAAATGTAGATCTTTTACTTTGTCTATAGATAGTCCATTGATGATAACAATGATACAATGGTTAGGTATTAAATCAGGAAGGCAAAATTTTTACTCCACTATGGAAGTTTTGGAAGATGTGGAAAAAATAAATTATATAATGGACATACCAAATTTGGGAGGATGATTTGCCAAGGAAAAATTGAAAGATACATTATTATCCACATTCACTAATTTCATAGTTACTAATTATGGATCAAAATGAGGAATATTTTTTCTCTTTTGGGGATGACTTTAATAATAAAAATGATGTTACTAAATATATTTATGACTTAGATGAATTGGTACCCTAGCTCCAATTTATAGCTCAATGTGAGAAAGGGGAAATTTAATCCCTAGTTGATAATAGTCAAGAACATATCTAGCTTTGGGATAATGATTGTTTTTCAAAAAAAAAAATGAAATTATTGTGGAAGATAGATCAGGTCCCCCTATAAAGGAAAAATAATTCTATGGATATCACTTTACAAAAAAGAGATGTAGGACGTCCTTTTAAAGATGATATTATTAGAGTAGAACTAGGAACCTAGAGATATTTACAATATATTAATTGATTATGAGAAGAAATTTTGGAATAAAATTACAGAGATATTATCTATATTTTATAAATATAATATTCAAATGATCAAGAAAAAATATGGTTGTGATTGGGATGACCTTCTCAATAATATTAAATAATTAAAAAGGAAAACAATTTCGATCATTAGGGAGATGGAATATTTGAGGATTATAGTGATGATGAGGATCAAACCACTTTTGAATATGATATAAAAAGAAAGAATTTAGGATTTTAAGATCTTATGGATGGATATTTGGTACCCTCTATTCAAATTAGTGTTTATGATGGATCTTATCTTGAATATTTTAAAGATTATTTAAAAAGGTCTAATGGATCTAATCTCGACTCCTTTCAAGAAGATTTAAAAGGGTCCAATGGATCTAATCTTGAATCGTTCAAAGAGGATTTTAAAGGGTCTCATGAATTTAATCAAGTTTCCCTTGAATATGATCAAAAAATATCCCTTCATATTTCTAAGTTAAGTTCCATGGATTAACATTTATGTTTACATTTTGAAGATTTTTATTAGGTAAAATAGATATTTTACAATAAGGCCCAAACTTGAATAGTTAAGGGGAAGCTTTAGAAAGGGTATAGTTTCAAAGATAGTTGAAAAATCATTAGAGAGGGGTAGATTTTAAGACTATTTATTTTCTTCCAAATTATTGTTTCATGATCTCTTTTCATAATTAAGGATTGGGATTTTTTTTAATCAATAAAATATTGGTATCATGTACTCTTGTAAAATTGAAATTCAAAAATAGGAAGTGAATTTTACAAGGAAGGTGGATCTTCATGAGAAGGTAAGTTGGATAAGGTTATATTAACTTCCCAATAATAATATAATCTCAACGTTTTGAACAAAATTAATAATTTCCTAGAATGTTTTTCTACATTTGATCCTAGATCCTTCAAAAATACATCTTTGTGTAATTTTAGAATGAAGATAGCAATTGGTGCATAAGATCCTATGCCATCTTATATTTTCATTCTTGTTGCTGGACAAACCTTTTTGTAAGAGATTTAGTAAGAACACCCAATTTTAAGGAAATTATTCCATATCTCTTCTACAAATAATTTGGCCAAGTTTTAAGATAAGAAGGGGTTTTTTTGGGTTTGGAGGAAAAAAATGTTAACCAAACTAATATTACTTTGATGTATAAGATTAATGATGCTGACATTTCTACTCCTCAATGAATGTGAATTAATTATGATGTGGAAAATTATTTTTTTATTTGGTATTTTTAATAGGGTTCATAATTTTAGGATAAGTAACAAATATGGAGATAATAAGACAAAGTTTTTTCTCCTCATCATTGTTCAAGGTTAACTATCAGTAAATTCATTGAGGGTAAATAGGGACCAAATTTAAGGCATGACACTAATAATATATGGGTTAGGATAAATGGGAATCATATTCCCATTTTATTTCCTAATTAATTGATATGCATTGTTACCACTTTAGGCTTCAATAAAGCCTTTAATTGTTTAGCCACCAGTGGGTGGTTAAATTTTTTTCCAAATTAGTCTTATTTTGTAATGGTTTTCACATTAATTTGATAGATAGGTCTTTAAATTACCTTCCATTTATGTTTTATTAGGAAATTACCTTCCATTGATTTAAATTTTAATGGATTTATGAAATGTAAACCCTAGGTGTTAAAGTGCTAGAATATGAAAATCATGGAATAAATATGCAATAAATATAGCCACTAATTTGCACAAAAAATTACCATATTTGATTATTTTATTAATAGTAATGAATTACATAAGTATGTACTTAGCTATAAACTAACTGAGACAAATGAATTGGAAGCTAAAAACTGGTACAGGGGCTTATCAAAGTGTCAAACTAGAATCAAGACTCAAAACTCCTCCCAAAAAGTAGCATGATCCTCTAGATAGTAACAAACTATGATAGTGTCTTCAAGGACATGGCAGTGCCCCTTGCATGAAGGGATTATAAAATTCTATATGTCTTCTCCTAAGTTTGAGATGGTTATGCCTGTGTACCTAAGTGTTGGATACCTGTATTTGGCTAACTTAGAAGCAAAACCCTAGATCTTCAATGTTGTTAGGGTATTGGAGGAGCACAAGTAGAAAAAATTTAATGTTAGCTAGATAGGTTAGACATGACCTTAACACCCCTCTATGTTGAGAGTTTCCTACATGCCACTACCTTGAGAGGGTATCAATCCTGATGTAGTTCTCCCACTTAAGTGCTTAGTGCAAAAGTAAGTGAATGCTAGTATGAGTGTTGGCTTGAATGTTTTGAGTGTGCTTGGGATTATAAATCTAAGTAATCTAAGCTTAGGAATGTTGTATATGGATATATGTATAAGTAGTGAAGAATAGGGATTAATGACCTTAATTTTCACAACTATTTATGAGTTTGTTCATGAGTATTTGCATATGATTTCCATCTAGAGAGTAAAGGGATAAAAGTGGTATATATTTAATGATCTTGTGCTTATTGAGATATGGAATAGGTGTAGGAAAACCCTAAGGTGTCTTGAGAAGTGGAAATATTTTTGTTAGAGGAGAAAAAAGCTAAGGGATAGTGACACAGTCCCTTAGTCACTAGCATAGTGTACTAGTGTCCAAAGGGTTGTGTTAGTGTCCAATTGGAATAATTTGGTGAATTAGGGGCCTAAATGCCTAAGATATGGTTTGGGACTATTCTCGGTACATTTGGGGATGAGTTAGGCTTACACAAAAGCTATATAAGGGTCTAAATAGGCCCTAATTTAGGTTTAGAGCTAAGTTAGGGATAGGGTGGTCTCAAGTGACACTCATTGCACTCAAGTAACATTTTATATGATTTAATTCCCACACCATTTATTCTATAAATGTATTAAATTGAAATTACTAGGATAAATTAAAAATAAGTGTACCTAGACCTACCTATGAGGTGAATCCCATAAATCTAGGTCTAAATTTATGAAGAGTGTTCCATTGTGTATCCTAGAAATAAAACATGGATGAATTAGTCCTTACTTAAGCAATATCAAAATCAAATACAATATTGAGTAAAGAGATGAGATGGAAAGGAAAGGAAAGAATACACCTTGTCAGGTATGTGAACCAATGCAAGGACCAGGTGACATCCTATGTGTGTGTAACTGGTGATCAACAATGAATAGTTTGGACTGATTTAATGGCTTATTCAATCCCCATGTGTGGGTGGCTCAAGAACTCAATCAAATTTTTACTCCATCATTTTTCACCCCTACTTGGTGGATAATGAACTATGCATAGATTGGATTGTTTTAATGGCTTTCCTAACCCTCTTATGTATGTGGCTCAAGAACTTAAGTAGGTTATGACTCCATCATTACTGACCCATGTGTAGTAGATGCATCTGTAGCTGAAATTGTGTAATGCAATTGAAACTATGTGATGTAATTAAAACTATGTAGGATGGATCTAGGGCCTCTTAAAAAATCTAAAATGAAAAATGGTTCAAGGGCCTCTCAGGCACTTAAGTATGTATCTCAATGAATACTCGGTAATGCCAACTATTGCAGATAAAGTAAGGCATCAATTTTGTGAAAAACTAGTGCATATGGTGTGTGAAGTATACAACATGGAGAATTACATTAGGCTTTCCATTCCATCTAATCAACTAGTGTAAAAGTGAGCATATAGAAATAATGTGTTACACATATGTCCCTAACTCTAATATTTATGCATATGTATTATGGACTAATTTATAGCAATATATGTTTGTGTATATTTGAAACTAAAATGGGAGTGATCATGTTATGCATGATGCCCCAAATTTGAGCAAACCTATGTGATTTTTTTCAAAATTGAGTATAACTGATCATTTATGATTGAAAATGTAAAAAACTAAATTATAACTACTGTACCTTTTTGGCCAATCTAGATTATCCTATTTATGGGGTTATTTGGGCAATAGTACAGTCCCTTGGATAGTAGAAAACTATGTCAGTATCCACTAGGCCATGCTAGTGTTCTTATGTGCCTTTTTTATGCCAAACTATAACTGATATGTGTCTTACTATTTTTCGCTATGTTTTCTTGATTCTGAGCTCTATAATATGTGTTTATGTGTTAAGAACTAGATTCTTGGTACACTCAAATGGCTTGATCTCTATGAAAAACCTATATTAATGCCCCCTCTTTTGAGGGGAGTTGTTGAAACTATGTAATAATTGTCCTCAAAATAAAAGGTATGCAACATGTATGTTAGCCTGAGTATATATGATATTTATGTGATAAACCAATATAATGTGTATACATGACATTGAAATGTAAAATAATCTGAGAATAAGTTGGTAATGTATGGTGCATGTTATATCTAGAATTCACAAATTTTTCAAGATAGATTTTAAAATGTAAACATGTATATGAGTATCAAATTTGGATATAATTTGAGTAACTACCTAAGGGGATGGGTCATGATGTCCATCAAAGCACCCAAGTAGGAAGGGGAGGTACATGAAGTCCCTCATGGAATCACAAGTTGGATGTAAGTGTATAAATCAAGAGACAAGTGTCATGGTATTGACGCATACATGAAATCATACATACAAAAACATGAGGCATGCAAAGTAGACCAAAGGACCATAATATAGGAGACAAGGGCACATGTCACTAAGTCTAATAAAGAGAAAACATAAAAGGACATGTTTAAATGTCCACATATGCATAGAGAAATAAAGGTTAGCTTAGAGCCACATGAAAGGACATGTTTCAATGTATGCATATAGAATCAAGAAGGCACACACAACAACATGGATACATGTCTAAAACATACACACAATAAAAGGAATTGGCATATATTTGTATAATAATGGCATATTCAAATTTCCTCGAATAGATTTAGAGAGACACAATCAAATCTAAATTAAGAAAGCTAGAAATGAAATTATGGATGAACATGTGGTATAAATTTATATAAGAGCAAATATGTACATAAGATGAGTTTATATTAGTATTAGTTGGGAAAAAAATTAATTAGTATAGGATGATCAATAACAAGATATAATCAATGTTAAATCTGTGATATAGAGTATAGAATGATATAACTTGGTAAATCAGAAGATGTATATAAGATGCCCTCAATGGGTGGATAGTAGCACATTTGGATTTGTGTGATGGACCTAAGTCCTGTAAGAATCTGTTAACACTCTAAGAGAACAAGTGAAGCATGTGTGTTTAATAAAATCAACTATACTAAGATAGTTAGCATATCTAGTACTTGGTAAATAGAATGAATGTAAACATGATAATGGATACAACCTAAAATTTTGTATTTTTTTAGAAATATTTGAATTTTTTTGTATTTTGAAGATATTATATTATTTTATATATTCTGAATATAAGCTATGTATAAGAAATCATGAGAATTGAAATATATACTGTGAGTTTTTTATGTACAGAATCTCTATAGATGTATGATGTTTAGTGGATTATTCATTTCCTTACCCTTAAATGAAGCTAGAAGTTATACCTTTGGGCTAAGCTTTTTGATTACTACGGGCCAAACCAATTTGGTTTAAACTTGACTTTTGTTTCTTCTTTGGCATTGATGTTTTTGGGGTTCTATTTTAAGATGAGATCATTGACTTCAAATTCTCTGTTGTGAAAATGGCTATTTTAGGCCTTCTAGATTCATTTTTGATATGCTCTGAGGTGTTTTATGGCTTGGATGCATGTGTGATCCAACTTTTCTAATTCATGGAGACATTTTTATTTGTATTTATCATCTATAATAATCCCTTTAAGGGATACTCATAATATGGAATTACCAATTCTAATGGGATAATTGCTTTAGTTCCATATATTAATGAATAAGGAGTACCTCTTTTCAGTGGGTGAATACTAGTGCGTTAGGCCCATAGTGCATTAAAAAGTTGATTTTACCAATCTTCACTAAATTTGGTAACCATATTACTAAGGATATTGTTTATTGTCTTGTTTTTAACTTCTACTTGGCCATTGCCCTATGGGTAGTATGGAATATAAAAGGTGTGTCAGATCTTATATTTAGCACAAAATTTTTTCACCATTTTATTATTAAAAGAAATTCCATTGTCTAAAATAATGGCCACTAGTAGGAAGAAATGAGAAATAATGTTGGTCATGAAAAAATGACATATATATTCTCCTTTTATGGATTGTAATGCCATGTCATCCACCCACTTTTTAAAGTATTATGTAGATGTAATAGTGTATTTGTGACCTCCTATTGATTCTATATTTATTTTACCAATTAGATCAAATCCCCATAGCATGAATGGCATGGGGAAATAATGGGTTGTAACTTATATGAAGTAAAATGGTGTAGGTTGTTATGTTGTTGACATTTGTCACATAATCTATCATATTCTTGACATTATTGTTCCATGGTGAGCAATAATATCCCTATTAGAGTAATTTGTATGACATTGTTTTGTCTCTAAAATGGCCACCACATTCAATGTCATGCACTTGGCTTATGGCTAGTTGAGCCTCTTTAGCTGTCAAACATCAAAGTCAGTTCCCTCAAAATATAAATTGAATAAGTACTTGTCGATGATGACATATTTAAGAGAATTTATCTATAATTTGTGTTTATCATTCCTAGTGAAAGTATCTAGTGTAATGGATTTGTGTAAAAAATTATATATATCAAAAAACCATTCAGATTCGATCATTGTGCATGGTGGATAGAATTGTTAGAGCTATGAGATAGGCATAGGATACTAATGGTGATTTTAATCATATGATAATTAATATATAGTATTCATCATTGATGTCAATTAGGATCAATGATGTCACACTAGCCATTACATCAGTGTGATGATTGTTTTTGCAAGGAATATTTTTGATAGAGAAGTATTCAAATTACACTTATAGACATTAAACCATATTATTATATGGAATTATACATTCTTCCTTGGTTTGGTAAATATTTTTAACCTTATTGATGACCAAATATGAATCCTCATATATTTTAATAGATTTTATTTGGATAACTTGAGCTATTTGGAGGTCGAGGATAAGGGCCTCATATTCTACAATATTATTTGTAAATGAAAAACTTGTTCAATAAGCAAGTGGTATTGTGTACCCAAGTGGGTTGATAAAAACAATTCCTATTCTAGCACCTAATGTACATCTAGAACCTTCAAAGAACATTTTCCATGTGTTGAAAGTGGTATTGTAATCTGTGAAGTCATCTAAAAAATTATCATTGATAGGATTGGTGTTTAATAGTGATGCTATTGCTAATTAATTTGCGATTATCTATCCTTTTATTTATTTTTGTAACATGATATTTAGGTTAAATTTGGTCAATAACATTAACCATTTTATGATGTGTCCTGAGAGATATGATTTGTACATAAAAAACTTTAAAGGAACTACTTTATAATAACTTGTGTCTCATTATTGATCATATAGTGTCGAAGATGTTGGGTTGTAAATATGAGTGCTAAACATAGTTTTTCTATTGTTGGATAATTTTGTTCATATTCAAAAAGTGTATGACTGATGTAGTAAATATCTGACTCCTTTTGTTAATCATCATGGAATGCCAAAAATGCACTAAGTGCATGATCTATCATTGAGAGATAGAAGAGAAGTGGTCTGTTAGGTATTGGTGGTACCATAATAGATGGGTTTAAAAAGTATTTTTTTAGCATGTCAAATCTTTCTTGACATGTGATATCCCATTCAAATTTTAAATCCTTCTTAAGAAATATTTTGAATGATTGAGTCTTATTTGCTAACTATGCCATAAAATGGCATATTGCTTAAATTTTACCTTGTAAAGACTGAATTTGATTTAAGTTGTTGGGGGAAGCATGTCCATTATATTTTTAACTTTATTTGGATAAACCTCTATGTCATGTTTGGATATTATGAAGCCCAAAATTTTAATAGATGAGACCCTAAAGACACATTTCTTGGGATTTAGTTGTACATTATATTGTCTCAACCATTCAAAAATCTGTTGTAAATATATTTCACAGTGTTGTCTCTCTTTTGATTTTATAATTCATCAACATAGTCTTCAACTATATTATGAATGAGATCAAGAAAAATATGGGTCATAATTTATTGGTATGTCACTTTTGTGTTCTTTATTCTAAAAGGCATGACTATATACTAGAAGGTGCCCCAGGGTGTGGTAAAAGAAGTTTTTTCTTGGTCCTCAGCTATTTTGATTTGATTATAACTAAAAAAATTGTCCATGAAAGAGAGAATCTTATATCCTAGTATAGATTCCACTATCATATCAATGTTAGGAAGATGAATCTTATCCTCAGGACATGCTTTATTTTAGTCTCTAGAATCATAACATATCAAATTTGCTCATTATGCTTAACAACTAGTACAATGTTAGCAATCCATTGGGGGTGAGCAACTAGTCAAATGAAATCGGCATCAAGAAGCTATTA
This sequence comes from Torreya grandis, assembly GCA_037957365.1. Taxonomy (NCBI): domain Eukaryota; kingdom Viridiplantae; phylum Streptophyta; class Pinopsida; order Cupressales; family Taxaceae; genus Torreya; species Torreya grandis. Next base: position 41,203 of record JARHVA010000949.1, read on the forward strand.
GAACTCATCTTTGACTATAAGATCCACCTTGGGATACATTTTTCAAATTTTTTATTTAACTAGATTTGCATCTAAGTAAAGTGTAATCTTGTGTACTATGATAGAAGGATTGATGTCAGGCATATCAGAATAGGCCCAAGTAAAAATTTCAAGGAATTCTTTCAAAATTTATTGAATATATGTATCTTCTTTTTTTATTAAGGTGAAAAAAAATAATATTATGTGAGGATCAGCGTCTATACCATAATTTAACTCAAAAATCTCTTCATTAAGTATTGTAGATCGATTAGAAATTTAAGGTGATGTAGATATGGTATCATCTATGTTAGGTGGGATATTATTTAAAATATCTAAGTTCTCACCAAATCATGTCTAGGTATTTATGGAATGAGGAAACATGTTCTTGTAATAAAGGGAAGGGAGATATTCATATGCCCCTAATAATTCTAAGAGATATTCATCATTATAAAATTCATCAAAATTAGTTAAATCTGTAGAGATGGTATCATCAATAAGATTTGGGTAAAAAAGGGAGAGGGTAGAGACATGATTTATTATATTATTTATTCATGGAATGGGAAGACAAAACAATATATGTTGAGAAGAATGGTGAGAAGACTTAGCATAAGATGTGTTATCCTTATATCCAAGTTTATGCCTACCTTTTTTATCATGTACCTTAAAAAGATTAATAATTTTGTGTTCATGTTTTTTGAGTCCCTGTCCTATGTAACCCATTTTTGGGAAATATTTTAATGAAAATGGAGAAGTAAATATATTATCATGTACTTATGAGGTGTTTGAGGGAGTTATACATGATCTCTATTTAGTATATTGTGGAGATACTATAGAAAAATCCATGTGAGGAATATAATTGTATGAAGGCTCTATATGATAACAATGTTTGAATGGTCCTTGATATATAAGGCATGTTTATATATGAACTTTGTAACTAAACTTTAAACATGTATGTAAATTTGATGGAACTACATTCATATCATGAATCCAATGTCACCCCAGCAAGATATTATAATTAAGATCATTGGGCATAACTTGACATGTTGGAGATAGTGTTCTAGGTCCCAATGTAAGGTTTAGTGTGATTTGACCCAAAATTTTGCATGGAATATTATCAAATCCTCAAATTTTCACATTAGAAGGATCCAAATCCTTAACATGTATATTGAGATGCTAGAGAAAAGAGATATTACAAATATTTAACCCCTATCCATTGTCAAATAATACTCATTCAACACCCACCTCGTTAATTTTTAATGTAATGCAAAGAGGTAGTTATTTTTCTATGATGTACTGAGGTGGGAGAACTTATTTTAAAAATTAAATATGATCTTCAATCCATTTGATAGTATTTATTATATAATTAGCATAAGTTATCTCTATTGTGATAGGAGCCTTAGTATCATAGAGTGTTTCATACAAAATATCTTTATATATGTCAAAATGCTGCAAGAGATCTAAAATGGAAACTATGTTGAAGGAGCTCTAGTTGATAAAGTTTTAGACATGGGTTTGGATAACCTACCATGCTTCAAGACCACTTGTGGACATCACAGCATGGACTATAGGGTCTACTATGAGCATAAAGTTGGTAATAGAATCGAAATAGTATATAAATGTGTAAGGGTCAAGAAGTAGGAGGGATAAGTGAAACTATTGATGTTCTCTTATGTCCAGTAGTGATAGATAAAGGAATCAAAGTGAACTAAGAGAAAAAATCATCTAAATGAGACTTGTTAATTTTAGGTAATGTTTTTAGTATCTTATGTAATATATCCTCTATGTGTGTAAGTATTTGCTTCTTAATTGAATTTCACATGAGAGAAAAATAACATACTAGAGAAAGGATGAAATATGACATATATTTGAACTAATAAAAATCATCATGTACATACATGTTTATGTCTTCTTTGAATTCATTCCAAATTAAAGGAAACAAGCATGTAAAGGAAGCTATAAAACTTTGTATCAAAAAGTGATAAACATCTTTTGTCATTATTATCATTATTAGACAAAATAAAAATCAAAAGATATAGGGATCTAAAATTTGATTATGACTTATAGAAGGCCAAAAACATAAACCCTAAAGGTAGTCTAGGGTTCAATTTTTTTCACTATTAAAAGTAAGTTGGGTTCACCAAATGATTTAACTTTTAAGGGATTTATGGAATGTAAACCCTAGGTGTTAAAGTGTTAGAATATGAAAATCAAGGAATAAATATGCAATAAATACAACCATTGATTTGTACAATAATTTACCTAATTTGATTATTCTAACAATAAAAATGACTCACACAACTATATACTTAGCTAGAAACTAATTGAGACGAATGAATTAGAGGCTATAAAATAGTAGAGGGGCTGATTAGAATGTCACAAACTAGAATCATGACATAAAACACCTTTCGAATAGTAGTGTAGTTCTCTAGATAATAATTTACAATGAAAGTATCATTGGGGGTGTGGTAGTGTCCCTTGCAAGTAGGGCCTATAAGCTTTTAGATATTTCTTCACCTAATTTTGAGATGCATATGCCTGTGTACCTAAGTGTTGGATCATTTTATTTAACTAATTTGAAAGCAAAACCTTGAATGTCCAATGTTTTTAAGGTGTTTGAGGATCACAAGTAAAATAAGTGTAAAGTTATTTGGATAGGTTGGATGTGACATCAACACCATATTGTGTTGAAAGTTGCCTACATACCAATACCTTGAGAGGGGATTAAACCCAATGTAGTTATCCTACTTAAGTGCTTAGTGAAAGTGCAAGTGAATTATAGTATGAGTGTTAATTTGAGTGTTTTGAGTGTGCTTGAGATTGTAAATCTAAGTAATATGAGTGTAGGAATGATGTAGATGGATATATGTAGAAGTAGGGAAGAATAGGGATTAATGACCATAATTTTCACAACTATTTTTGAGTTTGTTCATGAGTATTTGCATTTGATTTCCATCTAATGAGAAAAGGGATAAAAGTGGTGTATATATTGATCTAGCAATTGTTAAGATATGGAATAATTCTAGGCCAACCTTAAGGTGTATTGAGAAGTGTAAATATTTATGTTGGAGGATAAAAATAGTTAAGGCATTGAATCACAATCCCTTGGTCACTAGTTCCTTATGCTAGTGTCCAAAGGGTGTCACTTGTGTCTAGTTGGTAGATTCAAGTACACTAGGGGTCTAGATGCTTAGGATATGGTTTGGGACTACTCATGATATATCTGGAGATGGTTTAGACCTATATGAAATCTAAATAAGGGTTGAAATAGGCCCTAAGATAGGTATGGGTCTGAGCTAGGGATAGTTAGTCTCAAGGGGCACTCATTGCACTCAAGTGACATTTTATATGACTACATCACTCATAATTATTAGTATTTATTAATGGATTATTAGGTAATTAATATATGTTTAATATTATGGGCCATTTTTTATCTTTATTAATGGTTTTATGATATTTTTTACATATCCATTATGGATGAGTTATTTTTCTTATCTATCCTAGATTGATATTTGCTTCCTTTGTTAACTCTTTTCTCTTTATCTACGCATTATCACCTCCAATTTTTCACTAAGGGGGGGTCATTTATATGGTCTTAACCATAAAACCACAATTCCCTCAATGAAAACCTTGATTTCATTAGGGTATTTATTTATGTAGGGTGGATTTAATTATTTATGAAGTTTTTTGGTCATCATGATACTATGGCTAAGGATTTTTCTCATGGCTAGAAATATGGTGTTTTAAAATTCAAGTATTGACCTTAGTTATTATTAAAGAGAGTTTATCAAGGCTATCGGGCATGTTTCAAGTATCAGAATATTGGTACATGGTTAAAAAGAGAAGTACTCACTACAAGGATGAGTTATTAATACTAGGATTAAAAATTATAGACTAATGTAAATGGATTTCTATAATTTCACTTCTTATTAGGGCTAGATGTTTTTTTCATTCAAATATATATTACCTACAAAGGTATATTTTTAGTTTTATTCACATACCACTTCAAGTTTCTCTCCCACCTCAAAACATAATAATTTACAAAACCTTCCTTTGTTCCTCTTCAAAATTTTATAATGATAGTTGTGGAAATCCAAAAAGGATGAGTTAATGCCTTGACTCACTAAAGACTCATCAAACTCCTTGTTATTGATTTATTCAACTCTCTCACCCCAAATTTCTCATGGATTGACTTTTGTTATAATAAATTTGTATAAAATGGATATGGAAGTAATCCTTATAGAAGTAAAATAAGATTGATTATCTTTCCTTCTTCTTCCTCCTCTTCGTCTTCTTATCACACCCATAGACTTCTAGATCAAGATTGTCATCATTCATATAGGTTGTCAAAGAAGGCTCAAATTAATTTAATGGAAACTGATAAAGTTCTAAATGCTAGTTATTATTAAAAAAATCATGTCCTTGTATACTCATTTCAAACTCCATGTCATAGGACCTTACTCTAATGGAAGTTAATGATGTGGAAGATATTCACCTAGATGAGGAGGAAGTGGACCCTAGGGGTTTTAATTTTAATTGATGAAGGATTTAAATAAATTGAATTAATAAGAGGTATAAATTCAATCTCTAAAATAATAGGTGAGTACTTTGATTAATACATCTAATGAGAAATTATTCTTCTTGGCAACTATCACTACAAATGCTAAAAAAGATCAATAGATTCTCCCTAAAATTTTCAATCCATTACTATTAGATAAGGAAACCCAAACTTATTCATCTCAATTTATTCCAAGGGAGGTATTTCATAAAAATATCATTACTCTTCATCTAATGGTGTGAAGGTGTGGTATACTTTCACAAATAACTTCAGTATGTGATTTTATGGGAAAAAATTATAGGAAGTTGTGAATGCTCAATCCCATGTGGTAAATAAGGATCTAAAGGCTATAGATACTTACATATCACACCTTCATAAATAATTACACTTTTTAGTGAGATGGCAACTAATTTTTCTTCTTTCAAGGACTATTAATGGTATATTCCTTAATATTATAGGAAAGTTCGTTAAAATTTCAAATTAAAATAATTTATTCTATTCTAAGCATTGATGTTTCAAGACCAAAGAAATTGTGTTAGATTTTATTTTCTTATTTTGAAAATTATAAAAATATTATGTGTGAATCCTATGTTCATAACCTCAATCTCCCCAATGAACTAAAGTGGAATCCCAACCCTTATGTGTGGAATGTTCTCCTTAGATATTTCATTTCATTTCTTCAAAATGAGATTATAATTGGCTAGGAATGGGATTAGTATAAGCATTTATAAGGCACCCATCCCTTGTGGCTCAAGTATAAGTTTCCAAATCCCAATATATTCTTAGTGACTTAATTAATCTTTAAAAAAATAATTAGATTAAAGTCAAAAATATTCAATATCTAGTATAAATTAGTGGAATCAAGGGAAATTTTATGTGAAGATTTGGGTTATAATGCTTATAAGATTTGTTTTTTTATATGAGATAAACTTACCTAGTTTATTAGGAGAAAGGAACCATTCTCACCATATAATTTGAAGGAAGCAAAGTTAGGGGTCACCAAATATTTGAGGATCTTGAGGAGAAATGGTTCATTATGGATTGGATTGAAATTATAATTACCTTACTTTTGGCATCCATTATTGGATTTGAAGGGTTGCTCTAAGGCTAACATAAGTGGGGAGATTCATTTTATGCATGAATTTGAATAAAATTTTGGTTTTCTCTCTCCCTTTGAAGAAACAACCTCCATGCCAATAGAATTTAGAGTGATTTATGAGCAAAAGATTCAACAATATATTTTTACATAGATGGGAATGTTTAGATTAGGAGAGTTTTTAGGCATAGGATACAGATGATAGATTTTTTTTGCTAAGGGTCCATGTATCTGTTGCATATAATATATGGTTTTGGCTATAGAAGGTTTAATATAGCAGTTATAGAAGAATCTTGGTCAAAATGGTGATAAAATTATTTGCTCTAGTTATTTTATTTTTTATTTCTTTTTTGTGTGTATAAGGGTTTTATTTTGAATAAGGACAAGAGGTAAAATCATATTTATACCCCTTTATTTTACTTATATGTATAAGAACCTCTGGTTTTTGAGTCAATTTCATTATTCTTTTTTATCACATTCTAGTTGTAAACTTCTTAATAGAGTTGTGGGTTTTGGATTATGTTACCATGGTAGCCTGTGTTTTATTGCAATATCTTTATATATATTAATGAGATGTGTGAGAGACCCCCAACCCTCTTTTACTAATTTAAAATTAATAATAAAAAAAGGAAAGAGATAACAAGATAAAGATAAGCCACTGATGTTGTGCATGCATATCCTCATGGTCCTCATTCCATATGCTTCATGTTGTGTCTCTTTAATCACTTTTTACTTGTCTAATTGTACCTTTGTCCATTCCTCCTTTTTATTAAATTTATCTCTAGTTAAGACTTAATTCATCATTTTTTCTCCCCTTTGAGATGATGGACCTGTGATTTAAAATTTTGGATCATGTAACTACATCTTTGAATTTCACAATCACATGGCATGGCCTCTCACCTTTTTTTCCCAATGCAAAACACATCTATTATTTCTAGAACTTGAATGTGTATAGTGTTTCTAAAGAACTTATTGGTTAGTATAAGTATGTCCCCTTTGTCTTCTTCCTTGAGACTAATAATCTTCACATTCAGGGCCTTTTCATGTTTTTCTTCCTCTCCTTGAAATACATTGGAAATCATTTATTTCATATATTTTTTCTTATCTTAAACTTCCTCATCTATATTTATTGGATCATTTTGTGATTGTCTTTGATATGGATAGTAAGAGTGCTTAGGATAGGATTTTATCCTATAATTTTTATTTTACCTGTATATATTATCATGTATAAAAAGAATACAAATACTTTTAGACTTAGTGATTAATTGTAAATTGGCTCTCATAGATATTTCTTAAGAGTTTACTTATTTATTATGGATTGTATTATTCTATTATTTATCTCATATTTATTTTCCCAACAAATGGATAGGTGAGAACTCCTAGTGAGAACTCCTAGATTACAGATATTATCGTTATCTTGTGAAGTCTTACTTAAATGCACTCATTTATGAATGCAATTCAATTAAAATGTTAAAAATTCACTTTTGCATTCAATCTTGTAGTTTCTTTGGGCAAGGAGTATTTTTTTGCATGTCTCTTGTAGACACTTGACCACTACTTATCTTCTACCTTAGATGATTGGTCGCTCATTGAATATGAAATCATTATCATCGGTATCAAATTAGTTCTGCTCTTAGGGACCATAGAAGTTTCAAGTATTCTTATTTTGATAATTCCAACATAATACCAAGGCCTATTAAAGCTCCTTCTTTTTTACACTCCTAAAAAGTTCAATTACAAATTTTTTTTAGAAGTATCCTAGGGAAATATGATATTATTGATGCATCAAGTGTCTAATTTATGGGGGGACATTTCATTTCATTTAAAAAATTACCCCAAGTAAAAGAGATAAGGATTTGAATTTTATCTAAGTTTTTAAATTAGTAGTTTGTTTTTGGTGTAGTAGAGTTCTGCTAAAAATTTATTTGATATTCAAACATACCTACATTGATAATCTTCTATATATCCCATGATTAATATCCATCAACTTTTCCATCTACCTCACATTCAATTCTTCTCACACAAGGTCTCCATTCTATTGGTACACTTACATAAAGTCATTATTCAATTATTGACAGTCAAAAATTAGTGTCACCCTAAAATCTGCATGTCCCCATAGTAAATATTGACTAGCTATTCCTTCATGTGGCCCTCTTCAAATTCAGCAAATACATCCCCACGACCTATTGAGATTATGTACCAAAATATTTGTTAATTATTTTTATTGAAAAAATATTTGTTGAATATCGAATTCATTCTATTAATAAATTTCATTATAGCATTATTATATATATAAACCTTTCACGTTTATAACTATATTGAAAAAAATAATAAATTTTTAATTAAAGTTAGATACAAATTTTATAAGGGGATGGGGGTGAATGGGTAAAAATCATTTGTAAAAGGGGCATACTTTTATAGAAGGACCCCATTTGTAAAAGGGGAACTATTTATATAATAATATTATTAAAGAAATAATTATTATTATTTAAAAATTAAAAAAATGTTAAAATTTAAACAAAATTAAAGGGATAATCAGCGCTTCTTTAGTCATTAAGGTTTGGACTATGGAACATTATAAGGTAAATGAGAATATATATTTACACATTAGTATAAGAGTTTTTTCATTGTTGTTTTTATAGTATAAAAAGATTTATCCAATGCATTTGAATTGGGTCCTTGGTTTTTTGGCAAACCAAGGTTATTTATGACTATGAAATTCTGAATTTGATTTTTTGTAAGAGGATCAAAAGATATCTTTAATATGAGTAATATTATTCAAGATCATAAACTCTCTCAAGGACATGAGTTTTATTTCTTCATAAACTATTAATAAGAGGCATAATATTTGTGCTAAAACTTGTGTTCAAATAGATATGAGTAATTATTTTTTGAGAAGGGTTTGGCTAGAATATCTAAAGAGCAAAATGTTTGAACATCCTATAGACCATAAAAACCTTCCTTTCATGCGCTTGATGTGTGACAATTGTAAGCATTTAACTTAAGATTTACCAATAACTATAACCACTAAAAATAAGAGAGTTAACTAAATTATTTAGAAGAAAAAGAAAAAGAATATTAACCATGCAAGTAAAGAGAAGGAAATAAATCAAGTTGAGCTGGTATTTACCTTAATCAATAAATGTATCATCGCTAAGTCATAAAAATTTTAAACAAGCATGAAAGTTATATAGTTTTTTTAAATTAACCCAACTCTTTTAATAGTGTCTCATCAAGTTAGGTAGCACCTTTTTCATGCCTTGAATAACTCATCATTAAGGAATCAATAATTTTCTTTGGAATCATGGTGTTACTATCATTGGAATCAAGCATTCAATTACAAATCAAATAGTAATCAACTATTAATGAGACATAAAAGAGGGATATTTATTTCTTCTTACATTAAAGCTATTTAATTGACACACATTTATATTATTGGGATTAAAAATATCACTATAGATCTATGTCTCTCATTGAAGATAGTTTTTAAAACATAATGTGGGCTCACATTTGATTATTCCTTGTTATGGACATTATCTATATCTTTCTCATAGGCCATTGAGTTTGTTGATCAAAAGTGTGACCATGTGAATTAATTTAATGTTGTCTTAGAGTATATCTTTCAAGATCACTGAAATAGTAGTACTATATCTTCTTAATAATGGGATTTATAACTTAATATAGTAGTTTTTATGAATATCCTAGTAATAAAAATATTAGTATATAGTAATTCAAGTTTGTGATATTATAAATATTTAAATCCTTTGAATATTCGTATTAAGTATGTCAAAAATTGTTGACTCTTTAAGATTTTTTCATTGTAATAAAAAAATAAAAATATCTAAAATTAAAGTGTCACAATTGGAAGTCTTATATTTTTAACCTAACAAAAAATTTAGATTACACCAATTCTCATATTTTAATACTGATTAAAATTTCTTAAGTGAAAAAAATACAAGAAAAGATAATGAAAATAAAATTGAATTTAAAAATGCACCAAAATAATATGATCTAATGCTCATCCAAAAAAAAAAAAAGAATTATTAAATTAAATTTACCATTAATCTTCCCATAATCATATGCAAGAGATGAAAATTTAACTATGTATATAAGTCAAATCATCGACAACTAATTATATAACAAGGGTATAAATAGCCAATAAACTTGTATTAAGTTATTCAAAGATACACAATTGCATTTAGCTTATGGAATAAACTAGCATTCAACAAAAATAATTTTGTGTTTTATTCAGTGCATTCAACAAAAGTAGTTAAGGTTATAAATCACAATGGAAACACTCTTATAAAGCCTTAAAAATTAAGGGAAATTTTATATTTATATAGAAATTACAATTTAATATATAGAATTAGAATTCATGGTTGTGAAATTAAAGTGTATGATATCAACAAATATAAATTTCTCAACTTTACAAACATGGTACAACTATTAGGACTGAAAGCATGGTAATGTGAGATACTTTTATGTAGAGAAATGGCATGCATTTTCATAAAATTCATAGTTTATATAAGTTTGAGTGATGATAGGTGATATATTAGTTTAGAATTTTGTAATGGTGTAGTTAGATGAAATGTGAGATTTTAAATGTATAATATGTGTTTTATTTGCTTTTTGTGCAAGGCACTAGTTGATTATTGCAATGAAGTATGGTGAGTGATAAATTCTAACACTCGTGTATATAGTGAAAAATAATTATTAAAACAAGATTTTTTGAAAATATAATGTACTCTCAATGTTGTAACATAAAATATAATTTTTTAATTTTTTCAGATAACTATATAATTTTTATTAATTTTATATAACAAAACTAAATGAATTTTAAAACTTCTTTATCACGTAAATAATATCTCAAGACTTAAAGTATTATATTTATAAAAAAATTACTTCAAGATTAGTTTTTTTATTTTTAATTGTGTGCAAAAAAGTTGTAAAACTCAAAAACAACATCAACTACTTTGAAAATTAAAAAAATAAATGTAAATTTTTAAAACAATATATTTAAGTGTGAACATCAGGTTAAAATATATGTAAATTAGTTTTTTATGTTATCAATAAACACCTTTTTCAAAGAGGCAAAGTGGCACTTTAATAGCACAAAAGGTTGAGTTAGATTTGAGTAGCATTTAAGGTATTTTTGGTCTTCCATAAAGGCACCATTCCATTATAATATTTATAATCTATGTAATTAGTTGTATTCTTCTAACTAACTTTATTGGTCACTTTTCTAATTTAGTCTACATTTTATCTCTCATAGCATGCTAATTTTTGGTGAGATGCTTTAAATGAACCAGTGGTAATCTATGGTGTGTTATAGGAAAACTACCCACAATGTATTCCTATTTTCATAGAGCTTTTTGCTTTCTACTTTCATCTAAATTTTCATTTTATTTAATTCTTGGTTTGGTGATTATTTGTGATTCTAAATAATTTACTAAATATTATGAGGCCTAAGAGCACTATCAATGATAGGAAGATGAACTTTTAAATAATATATGGATACTGTTCTAAGGAATGGTGATAATACTCAAAAAAATGGCAAATATATCATATTCATATATCTTTTAAAATGATGGTAAGGATGAAAAGTTTGCATTTATAGTGTTTCAACTCAAACTTATGGTCATAACTCACATGTTTGGCTATAACATTGGGATCCATGTAGGCCTAGGTATGCCATGCAAACATGCCAAATCAAATTAAAATTCTATGTATGGATGGATCTAACATTATGACTTACAAAACTATGGATTTCATCACACAAAATTTCATAAAGTGTGCCATATATTTTACTCTCACCTTTTTCCATATATAAAAATAAACTTTTGCATGTTGAATGATCTTATGTTGGTTTATTAAAAACTTCCAATGGATCCATTTACAATTGAATCTACATTTAATTATCCTAAGTCCATATAGTAAGTGGATAAGTATTTTTCCTCATGCTATAATTTTTTTGCATTGTGCGAATAACACCAATATTTCATCATTTAGGCCAAAAAGTTGGTATATTTATATGTTCACCATATCTAATTTGAATCAATATTAGGGACCATTTATAATGAAATGGATAATAATAATAACTCTATGAATAATATTTCAATATATTCCTTTGCATAGGCCCACTATAATTATTTCAAGATGTTTGTAGAAGATAAGTAGTAGAGGCAACCTAGAATACTAAAAAGTATCTTTCTTATTATTTTGAGTTACACCTTTATACCATGTGGTTGATATTTTATTAATATTTTTAAGGGCATAAATCCATGAATTTTTTTAATTATGTCCATTTCCTTAAGGTATAAAATTATACCTTTATATATCATACGTCATTGATCATAAAATATCAACAATTCCTATGAAACTTTTTATAGGTTTCAATCCTGACATCATCATCCAATGTGTAATTACCTTCCCTATGTATTTGTTACATGGCCATGATCATCATATCATTGAGTGGCCAATGATTTTTATTTATGCCCTTGATTATTAGATGTATTGTGGACAAGGATATATAACATGGGAACTTCAAAGGAATGATAAATCTAAATATTCTCCTTAAAATAGAGATTCAACATCTCATGCCATTATTATTTAGATCATAATTATTACTTATTTATTTAATATATGCCTACTTATCTTTAGATTTACTATTGATATGGTTGTAGACACCTAATTTTAGTATAATAACTATTCCATATTTTCACCTTTATCATGCATTATCACACTTTATCCATTTTTGTAAATTTGTATATTTTTTAACACTCTCATCCAAAATTAGTCTCCCCTCAACCTTGATTCATATATATTTTCTCACAAACACCTCAGATATGTTATTTTCCAACATCAAGATCCTAGTTAGTCATCCTATGTTCATTTTATCTTTTTTAATCCTTTATCCCTTCAAATTATAATATATGGTTCATGAATTCTGACTGGGTCAAAATAAATGGTCTATCAATTCTAACCCTCACCCATTTTTTGGTCATTTACACCTTAGCCTTATTCTTCATCTCTTGATTAATACTTATAGTTATTCTCTAGGGTCAACCTATGTGCGAAGTGTTATAGGGAGGACCATGCATACAAATATACCCTTAGTCACCAAGTGATATCAAATTATCCTATAATCTATATGTTTTAAAATCTAAGTATCTCACACATAATCATTAATCCTTGATAATGTTTCTACACATTTAGCCAAGGAGACTTCATATTGAGCCTATGTTGCATCAATGTCATTCCAAGTCTTATGCCATCACATCTTTTACTAAGGTAAGATAAAAATAAATCATATAGTTAAATTTGATTATATTAAGAGAGGAAATGAATTCATTTGTCTCATTTAAGTTATGATTCACTCAAAATAACTTTAATTATTTTATATAGTCAAATTTAATCATTAAGTGTTTGACAATGTTTAATCTTGACATCATTCCTTCATTTGGCCTATTCACCATGTTTCTAACTCATAATTTATAATGAGAACCTTAAATTTATTATAAACACTAAAAATATCATACATACATACCTATTCAGTATATAGGTTATTTTTAGACACTTTCAAATAGTCTATGTCCTTCTGGGACAAGTCCATGCTAGGTCGGGTAGGGTCACACTACGGACTTGTCCACTAGCATGGAATTTTCCCCCACACTCCAATTGTTACTTTTTAAAATAGATAGATTTAATAATGTATCTCCCATGAATTTTTTAAATTTATTTAGAGAAAATATTCTAAATATTCCCATATATAATCACATCAAGGCACTCACTTAAACCCATCTATTATTCACTTGGAAATTATACTACACACTAAGCAAAAGAATACAATGTCTTACAATTTAAATTTTTTGACATTATAAAAGTGAGGCCAAGTTTGAATACCTTTAATTTCAAGTTAATGTCATCTATTTTCAATAATTTTAGTCAAATATTTTAGCTAAGTACATTTCATTTCAAAATCATGAATCGCATAATAACCCTAGGAAGGAAAACTACAATTGTTTGAGACCCATTTTGGATATGTAGGTAAAACTTAGATTATATAGGTTTTCCTAAGGGTAGCTTAGATATTATCCTAAACCTAATCCCCTCTTTGTCTCTATCTTTTTTATTTTGAAGTAACAAGGGTTTATGTTTTGTGGGTCTTTTGTGTAGCATATCGGCACACATAATTAATCAAAAAATCCTCATAGGTAGTTACACAAACCCAAATCAAAAAATTAAGCACATAACCACCCAAGATGCAGTTGATATCATTAGATAAGTTTATATTATGTCCCTATCATCCTTATATTGACTTATCCCAACATAGTTTAAATTCTTTCATTTTGTCATGACATAATACATAATTCCTTTCAGTGAATTTTTTGTCATAGTTAGCCTACACAATCAACATAACATCTATTTTAGGGAGCTTTTCATATGTGTACCATTTATTATTTTTAACTAATTTTTAATTTCATAGCATATTTTATTTCACTATTGGATCTATATATTTTATCATTTCAATTTCAATAGTTTATATCTATTTATTTGAGTTCATTTAATTCAAAATAGATTAAACATTTTTGTGGACCCTTTATTTTTATAACATTGTTTATTGTTTGCTTGATTTTTTTCATAGGGTTTCATTAAAATATATATAAATTTATAACACTTAAATAAAACAACCTTCGACATTGGTTATAAATCTGACATAAAATAATTCAATTTTCTTCAACCTTGGATTAAATCTGACACTAAAGAAAAATTGTCTTATCACCTTTGATCAATCTGACACTAAATATATTTATTTTTACCTTGGGTTGAAATTTTTATACACATAAAAATTTTGATTTCATTTTTTATTTGATTATGCTTAATTTTAGAAATTGTGTTCCAATAATTTTTAAACTACTTGGTGATTATTGTGGAGGATATGCAATGTTCTATTTACAAACATAGTGGTATGAGTGGTTGGCCCCAATACTTATATCCATTTTACAACACTAAACATGGAGTCTAGTTTCAATGTACCTCACACTATATCATAAATTCCAATGATCCCTTTTTTATACCATAGGAAGACTCTTTTATCCATTTGATTTGTGGTGCACTTGAGAGGATCATATCACTCAAGGAAGTTACTCTCATCGTACCCTTGAAAATAGGTTAGTGAGATACATGCATGGCTCTAGCTCCATATTTAGTTATCTAAAATATTACACTGACACTAATCAAATAATGAGCAAGTATATTTGATATCCCACACAATCATTCAAACCCTTGTCTAGCTCACCCTTACACCTTGTATTTTTTTTGTTTTGTATTCATATTATTATCATTGCTTGATTCACATTCATAATTAGATTAATGAATGAGTTTTTATTTCATATGTTCCATATCATTATATAGTTCATTGTTACATCCTATATTATTTTTCAGCATGTTATTCATTATGTTTTTACATGAATTCAATGTCAAATTAATAGAGAATCTAGGTTTAATAAGGCACAATCTCAAGGCTTTTTTATTTCACATGGTGACACTAATATATCATTTCATTATTATGCTCCAATATATTTTGCCAAATATAATTTTTTTTGGAAAAAAAGAGGAGGCATATATTTCACATTGTATGAAATATTCAACTTCAAGGGATATTCCATTACCTACTTCACACCCTTTTCAAGGGTGTATTATGGATCTCATTTTAGAACCCAATACTCAAGAACAATCTAGACTAACTGATGAATAAAAATTTATGAAATATATTTATCAACATCTATAAAATTTTGATTCATTCTTATATTTTTCTAGAGATGAATAAAATAAAAGGTCCCAAGTTATCCCTTCTAATTTTACTACTTCTACTATTGTATCCATTCCTATTTCTACACCTATAACACCATATCTTAGTTTGGTAATATCTATTAGTCTCAAAATTTTATCTATCTCCATTCCTATTCATGCTATTGACACTCCTCTAATTACTTCTCACAATGTTAATCTTGAGCATACCATCCTTGCATTACAAGTTAAGCTATCTCAAAATAAGTAAACTATTTCTCATGTTAGCCCATCCATGGATTTATACTTCTTACTAAATAACCCTTTAGAACCCAAAATTACATCTTATGTATTACCATTTGGCTTTGTGGCTCCTAAAATTCCTCTATATGAAGGCAAAGGTGATCCAGAACAACATTTGTGTGTCTTTCATGTAGCTTGTCTAGATTACACAAATAATGATAAATTATTGACAAAGATCTTTCCAAAAAGTATCAAATATTATGAACTTATATGGCTGTATGATATTATTATTGAATCAGTAAAGGATTTCAACTATTTGGAAGATAAATTTTTAACAATTTTTCTATCAACATTGGTGAAAATATATCATGTTCTCAAATTTCAAAGCTTGAACAAGGGTTTAATGAAATAATCAAAGAGTATGTGCTAAGATACAATATTATGATAGTTATAATAAAAAATAAAATGGTTGATAATGTGATCCAATACATATTTAATCAAATTTTACTTTCTCCACTTCAAGATTTAATCATATTTGATAAGTTTAAACCTTTCAATGAACTATGCCATACAGTCAAAGAGTGTGAGGTCAAGTTGCTTAATTTGAACAAGATCAAGTATACTTTAAGTGTTCCTTCAACTTCAAAAATAAAATTTCCAATCAAGAAAAATTATAATATCAAACCAAATGAAGTAAATAATGAAGCTAAGGTTACAATTAATGTTATTTCACATCCAACATAAAATCTCCAATTACAAGCTCCACCAAGGACACAATTTTGAAGATATTATGTTGGTTGATTTCATAGCTAAATCATCATCAATAATTTCACTTCCTCATGTATTATTTTAAAAAATACTTAAATTCAATATCATCACTCTTCCTCCCCCAATGTAAGTGGACATGTCTAGACCATAATCTTAAAAAATGATGGAAACACATATTTTGACTACCAATTGGGCATTTTATAAGTAGATGTTCCAAGCTTAAGCACAAGATTAAAAATTGTATTTATGTGAACATTATTGATATTGGGACACCTAATAAAGAGTCTAAGCCACAATAAAATAAAAATTCAAATCTCAAAATATATAAAGATCATTTTCTAAATCATGAAGATAATTATGAATTATATAATATATATAATATTGATCCACCTTCTACATATGGACATCCACTTGATAACATCATTGGTATAGTTACAAGCAAATAATCACCATGTCCTATGATCATATTTGATGATAGTGAAACTTTTGATGATGATTTATATAGACATTTGATTTTCATTTGAGCATATGTTGACAATAAATCCATACATAATGCTATGATAGATAATAAATCAAGTGAAAATGTATGCACCATAATACTCTTATATTCTCTTGGTTATACAAAGTAATATTTACATGATACTTATAGAGTTGTCAAATCATTTGATGGTTATACACAAGATACTCTTGGGCATATAGTATTACCTTTACAAGTGGTTTCTCTCATAGTGCCCACTCCATTTTTAGTTTTGCCAAGGAGAGGAGTTTTTTATATGCTCTTAAGACACCCTTGGATAAAAAAATATTATATTAGTACCTTATATAATGCATAAGTGCCTTATTTAATGCATAAATTTCTCAAATATATTCATGATAATCAATTGGTCAAAATTCTAAGAACCTAATATGAATACCCTTTAGAAAAAAATGATCTTTACTTATTATATTTAACATCTTCCTAGCACTATCATTGAGAAACATGGTAATGATATAGTTTATATAACTATTCAATAACATTATTTACATATCCCAAGGCATAATAAAAAAATCTCCATCTACTAGTGACTATGAGCACATGACATGATCAATTTCTCCATCTACTATGGATTATGAGCACATGACAGAATCAGTTTCTCCATCTACTTATGAACATGATAAAATTAAACATGAGAATATTTAAGTAGTTTCAAATATCATGGCACATTCTCCTCTAATAAAAAGTGGCACTTAAAAGGAATCATTCATCTCCTAAGTCATAATAGGTTATTCAAAAAAATTCACCATAGGTAAAAGTACAGGTTGTTACATCTTCCTCTCATGAAAATGAGGATATAAGTTTACATGGTCATAAAGAAAACACATGTATAAATTATAGCTATTAAGAGGGAGGGTTGAATCATTTTCCTTAAAACAATCCTTTAATTTGACTTATAATCCATGAAGTATTCATTCACATACATACATTAACCAATGCATAAACAAGCATATATAAAATCAAACAACATAATAACACAGGAGATATGTGGTAAACCCTATTGGGGTATAAAATCCACTAAAACATATCTTGTAATACAATCCTATAGGCAATGATTCAAGATTTAGTGAGGCACTAACCCACAAGGAGCACCAACCCCTCACTAGTCAAGCACCAACTCAACTAGCCCTTTAGCAAGCACCAAATTTCAAAGAGGTACTAAACCCCTAGGTAAATCAGCACTAACTTATCAACCTTGAACCTATAATCACATTTGGACACATTTTTCTCACTCTACTTAATATGACCACCTTCTTTTTCTCTTCTCACTCTTTTATCTCTTTAAAATAGTCTACTAGGCCTTCTCACTCAATTAGACATTTTCTTTCAAAAATTAGGTCATATGACCTTGATCATCACCTATAGAATCACTTTTATAACTTAATGATATGTTCACCACACCTCTCTAATGATATTTAATCTCCCTACCTAGTTTTCAAACCTATATATCTTTCGCTCATGTCCTCAATATTATAAATAGTCAATTAGGCATATTAGACCTTCTCTTTATACTGGAATCTTTCTCTCATCCATATTGGTCAACCAAACCCTATCCATACTTGGATCACCTTTGTAATAGATCAAAAACATGTTTTACAAGTGAAACAACCACTATGACTCTTGCTCTCACCCATATTGGTTAGCCAAAAGCTTATCCATACTTGGATCACCTTTTTAATAGATCAAAAAAATGTTTTACAAGTGAAACAACCACTACATATTTTGGTCATTACCCTTAAGGTCCAAAACCACCATTAGGCCTAATAGAGACCTAATGCAATTAGGCCTTCTCAAAGCACACATTTCACTTTGACCTCTTTGGAACACCTTGAGCCTAAAAAAATATATTAAACACATCATAAATGCTTCAATTATACCATTTATAATCTCCCTAACACATTTATCTCATTTCAATACTTGAACCACACCTTTAGGTTTACTCGTAATAATGCCTTCTCATTACCAGAAAGTTTATCTTGAATATATCAAGCATACACTTAAATTTTACAAAAAACCATATTAATAAATCACATTAATATGAAATAAATTACATTAGGTCCGACACCAAGTCTATTATATTTCACCATATATTTCAAAATACCTCAAACCAATCATCTTCATATGCTCACATAGAACTGCACATATGCTTCAAAACCTAGTCAAGAACCTTTGACATTTCTCACCTTCATAGGAGTTAATCATGCATAAATATAAATTAAAATTAACCTATAAAACTTATATAAAATATTATTGTGCATTATATTATTCATCTCTATGTAAAAATACTTAGGAACACCATTCTCACTCATACACAAAAAACTGCAAACAACTCCAGAAACATAGTCTTAAAAAATAAGACTTAGAAAATCTATGTGAACACTTTTATGAAATTTAAATGGGTTTATATGATCCATAAAAATACATAAAAAATATTTTAATATATATATATATTAAAATTTTAAATATCAATATTGGTCTTATAGACCAATCTCATGTCTTCACCCTACATAGACCTCACTATGTTAGATAGGTCACTTTGAGAACAACTTTTTGGTTGTAAATGAGCATCACCAAAACTTATATTAAATATTTAAATGTGATATAGGTATTTAAAAATTACCCATACATTTTTATCCATCCATAATCCATATCAACCCATCCCTAATCTCATTCTCACTTCCACCTAGTTTTCTCATTATCTTTCTTATTAGGCCTATTTAGCGATAGGTCAACTTCCATGACTAGTTTATCATATTTAAGATCTTAAAACTACTCATAAACTTAAATTATCATAAAATATAAGTTTCACACATCATCCTCCAATAATTTTCATGCTTTGACCTGGTCAACCCTACCTATTACATCAAAAATCTAAGAAATAAGGGGTTTTTTGTAGCTTCCACTCACTCTTCTAACAGAAAAATACAAATTAGATAAATTTGAGAGATTAATCTACATTATCCAATCATAAAACTAGGTCATCCAATCCATTATAATCCATTTCCAACAATATCTTTCCTATCAATACATTATGAGGGTTTTAGGAGGGTTTAGACTACTTTCCATTCTTAGCAATCATTCATAAAGGATTTCCCCTCAACTCCAAAACCAATTCTAGGATATTTAATCTAGTAACCTTCCCTAACTACCATGAACTAATTTTATCCTCATACAAAGGTTACAAGTGCTAACGAGCATAAGAAAATCCTTAACAGGTCTACAACACCTCATTTTGTCACACAAAAAACCTCAACACAAAATTTCATGCTTTCTCCTTCAGTATTTGACCTAAAATTTGATAAAAAAAAACATTACACAACCTCTCACACCTCTTAAAATTATTTTGTGATCTTTTTCACCTTGGGAACTAAACTTTATCCCTCATTAAGCCACACTAGGTCTCTTTGCTCATTAGGCCTAAACCTATAAACCATACTAAAACCTTGAACACACCTTGAAACCTCTTGTAATACTCTCAAAACCTAATCCTCATGTCATAAAACTTAATACCATGGTCATATACTTCCAATTTTCTTCTCTGAGTCCTTAGACTACTCACCTCATCATGTTACTAGGCTTGTGCCTTTTCACTAGGTTTCTTCATGTAAGGACTCAGCCTCAAAAATGACTTGAAAACTCTTATAAAGCCTTATTTGTCTCTTTAACATGTTTAAACAACTTTATACACTCTCTCATTCCTATAATGACACCATTCACCAATATTTACTATGCTTTATGCATACACATTCTCATAGGGGTAGACTAAGCTTCTCAAGACACCTAGTACTCAACAATATGTGTACCTTGTATATTGATCTTAAAACATGTCAAAAACCTTAGAAATGTTACCAGGTTGCCTTAAAATTATCTCTCAATAAATAGACAATAGGTTACCTTCAAAATATCTCTTCTCATAAGATTCCTTATCACACATCACTTCACCATGCATGGCCTCAACTCTAACCTTGACATTAATGACATCCATCTTAACTTTGACATGAATGGAAACATAAATGCCTCAATACCAACAAAAAGAACATAACTCAACAATCTCCCCCTTTTTCATTTATGGAAAACACTTAATCAAATTTGAACAATCACATCTTCTCAAGTATCTTCTTAAAACTAATCTTTCTCCCAAATGTATAACTTTCTCCCCCTTTGACACTAATGAAAAAGGGTCATCTTCTTGTCAACTATCTGATCGTTGGACCTAAAATAATGCACCTACTCTTGAATCATGATTGGATCCCCTTATCTCCATGATATATTTAGAAATTATCATCACTAAGACTTGGTTTGATTAAATCATCATAAAAACTCTTTGTGACCCATCTCTTATGATCACACCTCCAATAGACTCTTGACTAAAACTTGGATCTAAATGTCAACAAAGAATAGAAATATCCCCCTAAGACCAAGCATCCTTCATGCCTATACTCACTATCTAAGTTCCTCCATGAATCCTAATAGATTAACCTCTACTCTAGGGTATTATAACAACATAAAATTAGGAGATTCCAAGATCTCCATGTCTTTACTAGACTAATATTTATTCATGATGCTCTTAGGTGTGAATTACTCAGTCTTAATTTGAAGAACATTCTACCTTGGTTTATTTATCTTGACTTATTCATCCATAATCTGAGATGATAGGGAGAATTATTGACACTCCTTTACATCTGAACTATGCTCCATCATGGAAAATAGTCTACTTATACTTGTAGACCGATCATCATTCACCTTAGCTACCTTTGGTTTCCACTCACTGTCTTGTCTTCTTTCTTGCATTTTAGAGGTCTTAACTTTCTTGTTTTGACTTGAGAATCTATGATTAGAGTATTTTGTAATATGACCAATCTTTTGATAATTGAAACACACTATTTATTTTTATGGAAACACATCATGACCCATACCTCTTGAATGATGACTCTCCTCATAGTTTCATACATATTCATTCTTTGACGGCCTTCTTGAATGATGTTTTCTAGATCATTAGTACTATTTTCAAACTTCACAAAAGACTTAAACTTACTTGATACTTGATCCAACTTATCTTTGAAGGAATCCATTTCAGTTACATACCTTGCATACTCTTCTTCTTTAGCCTTTAAGCTTGTAGTCACAATCTCAATTTGAGTCTCCATGTGTTTGACTATTTCTTCTTGTTCCTTGGAGTTTTTACTTAGTCTAGCTTCAAACAAGTTGATTTTCTCTGCATAGTCTTTGATAATAGACATCATCACCCTATTGTTCTTCTTCACCATCTTTAGTTCTTCTATAGTATTCATCAACTTAGCCTCAAAGTTGACCTCATCTTCTTCTTCATCTAAATCACCAACAACACCTCCAATTCATATGGACTCTTCTTGATTTGAATAGCTTTCTTCCTCAGCCATGAAGAGTAATTCATTGACATCAGGACCATCACCTTCATGGTCACTCTCAGAATCACTTCTCTCACTCTCATCAGATGAGTTATAATCTTCTTTGGTGTAAAAGCTTCTTTTGTTCTTAAAAAAATTCTTTTTGTCATCATAATTTCTAAATCTTTTCTTGCTCTTATCAAACCTATATTAATTTTTGTCATCAACATGATCTTAATCATATTTTTCTTTATGCTTATGAGGGAACTTGTTATTAAAGTGTCCAATCTCTCCATAATTAAAGCACTTGAAGGGAAACTTACCCTTGTATTTACCTAAACCTATTTTTAATTTCCTTGCAAACATAGCTATCAACTCATTATCATCAATATCTGAATCATCATTATCTTTAACTTTATTACCTTATGTCTTCTTTTCTTTTAACTTATTTTTTGACTTGAATGCAGCTCCCTTCTTTGTAGTATTCCTTCACTTGTCCTCAACTTATAGGTTGTTAGGGTGCCATGAAGTCCATCCATCTCTAGTTTGTCTAGATCTTGCATCTCTTCAATAGTAGGCACTTTAGAATCAAACTTGAGAGTTAGATATCTTAAAACCTTTTGAAAAAAAATAGATTCTTTTAGTTCTTCACTAAGGCCTCTTATGATATTGACCACTTCATCAACCCTTATCAAGTACACTATAATGGTCTCATCTGCATTCATCCTTAAGATTTCAAACTATCTTCTATGGGTTCGTAGCTTATCCAAATTGATTTTATAGTCTCCTTCATGAATAGTCTTTAACTTGTCCCACATTTATTTAGTAGATATATAGTGAATCATCTTCATAAGTTTTGCCTCTGATAGGCCACACATAATACCATTCATTGCTTTTGAATTATTGTCACTAACCTTTTACCTACTACATTTATAGGAGGAATAGGAAGATAAGTATATCCATCCAAAACTAATTTTCAAACATCATAACCTTGAGACATCAAATATGTCTTCATCCTGACACTCCAAAAAGTGCAATTAGATCCATTAAACAATGGAGCCTTACTTGTAGAGAAACCACCTTGCACTTGATTAACCATATTTTCTTACTTGGGATCTCCTTTAGGCTATTAATCCTCCTTCAAAGGAAATGATCTAATACCAAATGCTAAAAATATAGATATTGAGAGGGGGATGAATCATTTACCTTAAAAAAATCCTTCAATTTGACTTATAATCCATGAATCATTCATTCACATACATACATTAACCAATGCATAAACAAACATATATAAAAATCAAACAACATAAGAACACATGACATATGTGGGAAACCCTCTTGGGGGATAAATCCCATTAAAACATAATTTGGACTACAGTCCTATAAGTAATGAATCAAGATTTAATGAGGCACCAACCCCACATGGAGAACCAACCCCTCACTAGTCAAGCACCAACTTAATTAGTCCTTTAACAAGTACCAACTTTTAAGGAGGCACCAATGCCCTAGGTAAATCATCACCAACTCAACTACCTTGAACCACTTAGCACCTTTAGACACCTATTTCTCACTCAACTAAATATGACCGCCTTATTTTTCTCTTCTCACTTTTCTATCTCTCTCAAATAGCCTATTAGGCCTTTTCACTCAACTAGCCCTTTCCTTGGTAGAATTAGTTCATATGACCTTGCTTGTCACTTATATAATAACTATTATTGTAGACACCTAAATCTGGCCATTGATGACCTCCAATCAGGATTTTGACCAATTTCTACCAAAATGCATAATTTGGCCTAAAAAAACTAAAACACATTAAAAGATTTGAAATTGATATATTCAAGTGTTGATTTTGGCCAGAGTGTCCCTAAATGGGTCAATGAATTTTATGGGCTAGCTAACTTTGATCAGATCATTTTGAGTCAAAATGCTAATTTTGCACTTGGGTGCTCTAGATTGCTCTTTCCTATCAAATTTATTGAAAGAAAAATGGGCCTTTATTATTTAGTGTTGACAACATCCTAAATGGGATAATTAATCCAATGCATCTAGCATTACATCTTAATTCCAATCCATTCAAATCTTAGGCCAATAACAAGACATTCTGACTAATTTAAGTAATTTGCGCACAAAGAGCCAAGGTTTGCATCAAAGTGCTTAATCATGTTTAAGGCTAATTAAACCAAATCATGACCCTATTTAATAATTCCATGGAACTTGTTGAATAAATATTTATTGTAAATTTATTATCATTAATTGCATCATCAGGTGACATCATCTTATGGGGCAGCATCCACAAGCCATAGGTGCCACAAATATCAAGATTTACCCCTCCCACACATCATTAAGACCCTCTATGCCTATTCATTTATCCTATATCTTAAATATTCATGAGAATATTTATGAAAATTAATTAAATAATTGAATTAATAATTAGCCATACCTCTCCATCTTGAGATGGATGGTTTAGGTTGATTCTAACCATTTTTGAAAATCTATAAATAAGAGGCCTTGCCTATTGAATTTGAAGCTCTTTTATGCCAAAGTTATAATTACCAAATTAATTAAATAATCCATTTCAATTAGTTTTATAATGTCAAAATATTGAGCCAATCCAAGCCAAGCCAAAGCCAAACATGGTGCCAAGGAGAGATGAAGGTATCCACACTTCATTGATGCAAACTTCATGAGCACAAACCAAGCAAGCCACTACAACAAGAATTTTGGAGCATCAAAGGAAGGTGAAATGAGTTTTATTTTACATTTTAGTTTTGTTTTCCATTCTAGTCTTTTTAACTCAGCTCCTCTTAGTAACTAGGCCTAGAGATGTTATGTTAGTGTGTTTATCTCATTTTGATTTCATTTTGGGACTAACACTTTACTAACCATCCTCTCTTGAGTAAAATTACTAGTTCACAATTATAACCTCATGAAATTTTAACCACGCCTATTTAATTATCTTAAATCCCTCTACCTAGTTTCAAAACCTATGTATCATTCGCTCATGTCCTCAATATTATAACTAGTCAATTAGGCCTATTAGACCTTCTCTTTATACTTGACTCTTGATCTCACCCATATTGGTCAAAAAACCCCATCCATACTTGTATCACATTTTGAATGTATCAAAAAACACATTTCACAATTTAAAAAACCATTGCATAGTTTTTTCATTACCCTTAAGGTCCAAAACCACCATTAGGCCTAATAAAGACCTAATGCAATTAGTCCTTCTCAAAGCACATGTTTCACTTTGACCTCCTTGGAATACCTTGAGCCTCAAAAAATGGATTAAAAACTTCATAATCACTGAAATTATACCCTTTATAATCTCACCTTATGTCTCCAATTCCATTTATCTCATTTTACTCCTTGAACCACACCATTAGGTCTACTCGCAATAAGGCCTTTTCACTGTCAAAAAGTTTATTTTGAATATCTCAAGCATAAACTTAAATTTTTTTTTTTAAAATCAATAAATAAAATTAATATTAATTCCATGACCTTATTTTTAACACAAAGTCAATTATATTTCACCATATATGTCAAAAGACATCAAACTGATCATCTTCATATGCTCACTCAGAACCGCATGTAGGCTTCAAAACCCAATCAAGAACCCTTAACTTTTATTACCTTCATAGGATATTCTCATGAATAAATATAAATTAAAAATAATATATAATACATATAAAAAAACTTCATGTTCATTTTATTCTTCATCTCTATTCAAAAAGACTTTGGAACACCATTCTCACTCACACACAAAAAACTGCCTGCAGCTCTAAAAACACAGTCATGAAAAATAAGACTTAAAACATCTATGTGAACACCTTTATGAACTTAAAATGGGTTTATATTATCCCTAAAAATAATCATAACATATTCAAGTATACACATATTACACTATTAAATATCAATATTGGTCTTATAGACCAATCTCATGTCTTCACCCTACACAGACCTCACTGTGTTAGACAAGTCGCTTTGAGAACAACTTTTTGCTTGTCTATGAGAATCACCAAAACTTATATTCAATGTTTAAATGAAATATATGTCTTTAAAAATTACCCCATTAATTTTCAATCATCCCTAATCCACTACAACCCATCCCTAATCCCATTCTCACTTCTGCCTAGTTTTCTCACTATCTTCCTCATTAGGCCTATTTAACAATATGTCAACTTCCATGACCAATTTAGAATATTTAAGGTATAAAACCTAATAATAAAATTAAATTATCATAAAATATAATTTTCAAGCATAATCCTCTAATAATTTTCATTCTTTGACTTGGTTAACCCTACCTGTTACATCAAAATCCAAGAAATAAAGAGTTTCTTGTAGCTTCCACTCACTCTTTTGATAGAATAATTCCACCTAGAGAAAATTGGGAGAGTCCTATAAATTTTTCCATCATAAAAATAGTTCATCCAATCAATTATTATCCATTTACAACAATATATTTCCTATCAGGTCATTATGAGGGTTTTAGGAGGGTTTAGAGTGCTTTTCATTCTTAGCAATCATTCATAAAGGATTGTCTCTCAACTCCAAAACCAATGCCAAGAGATTTAATCTATTAACCTTACCTAATTACCATTAAATTATTTTATCCTCATGAAAAATTTTCATGTGATAATGAGCATAATAAAATCCTTCTCGAGTTTGTAACACCTCATTTTGTGCACATAGAAAACCTCAACACCAATTTTCATGCTTTCTCCTTCATGATTTGACCTCAAACTTGGTGAATAAACTTGACACAATATCTCACACCTTTTAAAATTATCTTATGAGATCTATCACTTTGGGAACAAAAATTGACCCCTCATTAGGCCACACTAGGTCTCTTTGCTCATTAGGCATAAACCTGTAAGCCATACTTAGACCTTGAACACACCTTAAAACCTCTTGTAATTATCTCAACACCTCATCCTCATGTCATAAAACTTCATACCATCGTCATATACTACCAATTGTCTTCTCTCAAGCCTTAGACTACTCACCTCATCATACTACCAGGCCTATGCCTTTTCATTAGGTTTCTTCATGCAAGGACTAAGCCTCAAAAATGACCTTAAAACTCTTTTATAAGACTTATTTGCCTCTTTCACATGTTTACACAAATTTATACACTCTTTCATGCCTTATGCATACACCTTCTCATAGGGATATACTAGGCTTCTCAAGGAAACTAGTACCCAATAGTATGCTTACCTTATATCTTGATCTTGAAACATGTCAAAAACCTCAAAAAAGTTACCAGGTTACCTTCAAATTCTCTCTCAACAAAGATAAAATAGTTTTCTTTCAAATTATCTCTTGTCATAAGACTCCTTGTCACATATCATTTCACCATTGATGGCCTCAACTCTAAAATTGACATTAATGACATCCATCTTGACTTTGACATCAATGACTTAATACCAACAACAGGAACATACCTCAACAATATCCCTTTTTTTTATTGATGGTAAACACTTAATTAAATATGAACAATCACATCTTCCCAAGCTAGATCTTTTTCAAACTGATCTTTCTCCCAAAATTATAACTATCTCCCTCTTTGACACTAATGACAAAGGGTCATCTTCTTATCAACTATCTGATCCTTGGACCTAAAAAAACACACCTACTCTTAGAGCATGAATGGATTCACTTATTTCCATGAGATATTCAGACACTATCATGACTATGACTTGGTTTGATCAAGTCATCAAAAAAAATCTTTATGACCCATCTCTTTTGTTCACACCTCTAGTAGACTCTTGACTGAACCTTGGAAATGAATGTCAATAAAGAACACAAAGTTCCCCCTAAGACCAAGCATCCTTCCTACTTATGCACACTATTTGAGTGCATCCATGAAGCCCAATGGAGTCACTTATACTCTAGAATACTAAAGCAACATAAACTTAGGATATTCGCAATCTCTATATCCTTACTATAATAATATTTCTTCATGATCCTCTTTGGCTTGAATTCTTCAATCTCCATTTGAATAACATTATGCCTTGGTTTATTTGTCTTGACTTCTTCATCCACAATCTCAGTTAATAGGGAGAATTCTTGACATTCATTTACATCTAAACTATGCTCCACCATGGTAAATAGTCCACTTAAACTTGTAGACTGGTCATCATTCACCTTAGCTAAATTTTGTTTCCTCTCACTCTCTGGTCTTCTTTCTTGCATTCTAGGTGTCTTGACTTTCTTTTTTTTACTTGAAAATACATGCTAATAGTATTTTACATATGAATATTCTTTTGAAAATTGAAACACACTATTCCTTTTGATGGAAACACATCATGACCCATACCTCTTGATTGATGACTCTCCTCATAGTTCCATGCATATTCAATCTTGGAAAGCCTTCTAAAATGCCTTGCTCTATAACTAAATTGGTTACATGAATAATAATATCTATTTAAAGAATTAGCATACCTTATAACATTAGGATACCTGATAAGATTAGTCTTTATTCTTCTAGTTCCATCATTCCTTGATTAACCATTGACCTTCTTGATCACATTAGCATTCTTCTTTTGGTATCCATTGAAAACAAGACCTATTTTATCATTAGTAGTCTTTTGACTAGTCAATATGTTGTCTAAATAATTGGTACTCTTTTCAAACTTCAAAAAGGACTTAAACTTACTTGATGCCCAATCTAACTTCACTCTCAAATAATCCACTTTAGTTACATACTTTTTACATTCTTATTATTTAGCTTTTAGGCTTATAGTCATAATCTCAATTTGAGTCTCTACCTATTTAAATATTTTCTCTTATTCTTTGGAGTTGTTACTTAGTCTAGATTCAAACAAATTGATTTTCTCCTTAGATTATTTGATAAGCTACCTCATCACCATATTCTTCTTCTTCACCATCTTCAATTCTTATAGAGTATTCATCAACTTAGCCTCAAAGTCTACCTCATCTTCTCCTTCATCTGAATTGCCAACAACACCTCCAATCCATATGGACTCTTCTTGATTTGAATAACTTGCTTCCTTAGTCATGAAGAGTAATTCATTTACATCAGGACAATCACCTTCATGGTCACTCTTAGAATCACTTTTCTCACTCTCATCAGATGAGCTGAAATCTTCCTTGGTGTAAAATCTTCTTTTGCTCTTGAAAAAATTCTTCTTATCATCATACTTTCTATAGTTTTTCTTGCTCTTATCAGACTTATAGGACTTATTTTCATTATCATGGCCTCCATCATGCTCTTCATCATATTTTTTTTAATTATTATGAAGGAACTTTTTATCAAAGTGTCTAATCTCTCCATAATTAAAGCACTTGAAGGGAAGATTACCCTTGTATTTACTCAAATCTATTTTAAATTTATTGCAATCATAGCTATCAACTCATAATCATCAATATCAGAATCATCATTATCTTTAAATTTCTAACCTTATGTCTTATTTTATTTTGACTTCATTTTTTCTTTGAATGCAACTTCTTTCTTTTCAGGTCTTCCTTCACTTGTCTTCATCTCATAGGTTGTTAGGGTGTAATGAAGTCCACCCATCTATATCTTGTCTAGATCTTGTATGTCTTCAACAACACCTTAGAATAAAACTTGGGAGTTATATATCTTAAAATATTTTTAAAAATAGTATATCCTTTTAATTCTTCACCTAGGCTACTTATGATGTTGACCACTTCATCAACCCTCAGCAAGTAGGCTATAATGGTCTCATATTCATTCATCTTTAGGCTTTAAAACTATCTTGTATGGGTTTGAAACTTAGCTAACTTGACTTTAGATTCTCCCTCATGAATATTTTTCAACTTGTACCATATTTATTTAGTAGACTTATAGTACATCACCTTCACAAGTTCTGCCTCTGATAGGCCACACATAATACTATTCATTGCTTTTGAATTGTTGTCACTAGCATTTTTACCTATTGCATCTATAAGAGGAATAAGAGGAATAGTATATCCATCCAAAAATAATTTCTAAACATCATGACCTTGAGACATAAAATATTTCCTCATCTTGACACTCTAAAAATCATATATGGATCCATTAAACAGTGAAGCCTTGCTTGTAGAGAAACCACTTTGCGCTTGACTAGCCATATTTTCTTTCTTAGGATATCCTTTAGGATATTAGGCCTCCTTCAAAGGAGCTGATATAGTACCAAATTCTAAAAATATTTCTATTAATAGGGGGTAAATCAGTTGCCTTAAAATAATCCTTCAATTTGACTTATAATACATGAAACATTCATTTGCTTACATACATTAACCAATGCAACAAGCATATATAAAATCAAATAACATAAAAACATAGGGGATATGTGGGAATCCATATTAGGGGATAAAATCCACTAAAACACATCTTGTAATATAGTCCTATAAGCAATGAATCAATATTTAGTGAGGCACCAACCCCTCACAGTCAAGTACCAAATTGAAAGGAGGCACCAACCCCCTAGGTAAATAAGCACAAAATCAGCTACTTTGAACCTTTGATCACCTTTAGACACCTATTTGTCACTAAATTTAATATCACCACCTTATTTTTTCTCTTCTCACTCTTTTATCTCTCTCAAATAGCCTACTAGGCCTTCTCACTCAAATAGCCCTTTCCTTGCCAAAATTAGGTCATATGACCTTGTTCATCACCTATAAAATAATTTTTATAACATCATGACATTATAACCACAAATATATAATTATATTCAATCCCTATACCTATTTTTGAAACCTCTATATCATTTTCTCATGTCCTTAATAATCTAACTAGTCAATTGGGCCTATTAAACCTTCTCTTTATACTTGACTCTTGTTCTCACCCATATTGGTTAGCCAAAAACCTATAAATATTTGGAAAACATTTTTAATATATCAAAAAACACTTTTAACAAGTGAAACAACCACTGCATATGTCTATCATTACCCTTAAGGTCCAAAACCACCATTAGGCCTAATAGAGCCCTAATGCAATTAGACCTTTCAAAGCACATGTTTCACTTTAACCTCCTTGAAACACCTTGAGCCTCAAAAAATGGATGAAAATTTTAATAAATTATTCAATTATACTCTTTATAATCTCACTTTAAGTCCCCAACACCATTTATTTCATTTCACTCCTTGAACCACACCATTAGGTTTACTCATAATAAGGCCTTCTCACTACCAAAAAGTTTGTCTTAAATATGTCAAGAATAAACTTAAAATTGAAAAAAAACATATAAATAAATAAAATTAATAGTACCTCAATGACATTATTTTAAAAATAAATTCCATTATATTTCACCATATAGGTCAAAATACCTCAAACTTATCATCTTCATATGCTCACTCAGAACTGCACACGGGCTTCAAAACCCAGTCAAGAAATTTTGAATTTTCTCACCTTTATAGGAGTTTATCATGTCTAAATATGCATTAAAATTAACCTAAATTTACAAAAAAAATCATGTGTATTTTATTCTTCATCTCTGTGCAAAACACTCAATAATGCCATTCTCACTCACATATAGAAAATTGCTTGCAGCTCCAAAAATGTTGTCATGAAAACTAAGACTTAGAACATCTGTGTGAAAAATTTTATGAACTTATAATGGTTTTGTATGATCTATAAGAATAATTATAACATATATATATATATATATATATACATATATATATATATATATATATATATATACATATATATATATATACATATATATATATATACATATATATATATACATATATATATATATACATATATATATATATACATATATATATATATATACATATATATATATATACATATATATATATACATATATATATACATATATACGTATATATATATATACATATATATATATATATATATATATATTTATATTCAATATCAATATTAGTCTTATATACCAATCGCATGTCTTCACCCTATACAGACCTCACTGTGTTAGACAGGTCACTTTGAGAACAACATTTTACTTGTATATGAGAATCACCAAAACTTTTATTCAAGGGTGAAAAGTGACATATGTATTTAAAAATTATCCCATGCATTTGGATCCATCCATAATCCACTACAACCCATCCCTAATCTCATTCTCACTTCTACTTAGTTTTCTCATTATCTTCCTCATTAGGCTTGTTTAGTGATAGGTCAACTTCCATGACTGGTTTAGCATATTTAAGGTCTAAAACATAATAATAAACTTACATGATCATAAAATATAAGTTTCACACATCATCCTCCAATCATTTTCATGATTTGACCTATTCAACCCTACTTATTACATCAAATTTTTGATAAATAAGGGGTTTTTTATAGATTTCACTCACTCTTTTGATAGACCAATTCCACCTAGAGAAACCTGGGAGATTTATCTACATGATCCAATCATAAAAATATGTCATCTAATCCATTCTTATCCATTTCTAACAATATATTTCGTATTGGGTCATTATTGGGATTTTAGGAGGGTTTAGACTGCTTTCCATTCCTAGCAACCGTTCATAAAGGATTGCCCCTCAACTCCAAAACCAATGCCATGAGATTTAATATAGGACCCTTCCCTAATTACCATAAATTTATTATATCCTTGTGCAAATTTTTCACATGCCAATGAGCATAATAAAATCCTTCTTAGGTCTGCAACACCTCATTCTATGCACGCAGAAAACCTCAACACCAATTTTTATGTTTTCTCCTTTAATATTTGACCTCAAACTTGGTAAAAAAACTTGAAAATATATTTAAAACATCTAAAAGTTATATTATTAGCTTTGGCACCTTTGTAATCTAACTTGGCCCCTCATTAAGCCACACTAGGTCTCTTTGCTCATTAGGCCTAGACTTGTAAGCCATACTTAGACATTAAACACATCTTGAAACCTCTTTTACTAATCCTAAAACCTCATCCTCATATCATAAAACTTCATACCATTCTCACATACTAATAATATTCTTCTCTCAAGCCTTAGATTTCTCACATCATCATGCTACTAGGCTTATGCCTTTTTGCTAGTTTTCTTCATGAAAGGACTAAGCCTCAAAACTAACCTTGGAAATATTATGAAGATTTTTTTTCCTATTTCACATGTTTACACAATTTTATAAACTCTATCCTACCTATACTATCATAATTCACTAGGATTTACTATGCTTTATGTATATAATTTCTCATAGGGCTAGACTAGGATTCTCAAGACACCTAGTACTCAATAGTATGCTTACCTTGTATCTTGATATTGAAACATGTCAACAACCTCAAAAAAGTTATGATTTTGCCTTCAAATTCTCTCTTTTCTTAAGACTCCTTATCACATATCACTTCACCATGCATGGCCTCAACTTTGACCTTGACATTAAAGACATCCATCTTGACTTTGAAATCAATGATAACACCAATTCCTCAATAAAAATAATAGGAACATACCTCAATAGCACATGGTTCCTATTTAGATTTAAATGCATGTAAAATTTTAACTTCTTCACAAGAATTCATTACTTCATATAATGTAGTTGGGTATGCATATATGCATCCTCTTGATGAGATCCTTAGTTATAAAAACCTCCTACTTCCTCCCAATCCACTATTTTGGTTGAGTCTCTCAATTATTTATACTTCCCTTGGTACATATATTATTTATTTTTAATTTATCAATACTTATTTTATCCCTTATCCAAGCATTTTTATATCCTTTATCTTTATTTTTACTTTAGTCACTTGCCTATATAATTTTCAAATAGATTAAAACAATCTAAAACACTTATCTCTATGGCACTCAATTTTATTACCATTACATACCTAATATGGTTTTAATTTTACTTTCACATGATCACATATAACCTCTTCCCCATTTGAGGAACATGCACATTCTTACTTATTTTAATCATTTATGTTGCATTGCTATGATTCATTTACACATGCATTGGGGACACATTGCTTTCCTTCCTTCTTATCATGCTATGCTTTTACACCTTGTTAAGGATTTCTGGAATCCCTTCCACTTAATTTATTTTTTAATTCTTGATTATTAGCACTTTTTAAACCTTTTATTCAAATCTTTCAAAAATTTTAATTTTGTCAAATATGGCAAAACTTCAAAAAAAATCATGTGGCAAAAATTCAAAAAAAAAAAAAAAAAATTAAGACCTATAAAGAAATTTTCAAATTTTTCTGGACTACTTATTTTCATATGTTATTTATTGTATGTTAGGTATATAGAATATTTAAATTTTTAATACATGTTTCTTTTCATGAAGTACTTGAATATGATCCAGGCCATACTTTCACATAGTTTTCAATGTCAGGGTTTCCTTATTACCTAAATTTTTGGGTATCTCTTTATTCTTCATGGATATCTCAATAGGTTATATTATCCTCAACCTTTCTACCATTTTTAACTACATATCATATAAATGTTTTGCTAAAAATTCATACTTTACATGTGATACGTGAATATGCTACTCACTAACAAGGATATTGAAACATATGGTAGATGTAGATTAGTCTCATTTACTTTATGCTTTCTTTTTCTTACTTTACTACATGATAATTTATGGATTGATTGATTATTGTGTGTGTCCCTTGTCATTTTATGTGAAAATATTACTTATTTTTCATCCTTATTCAATTTATGTGTGACCATTGGGCTTGTGTGTTTATACAACGTTTACATGTCCCTTGTGTGTGGTGTTTGGGAATTATATGTGACATATTTTATATATGTTTGATATTATATTACATTTATTTCTTTTTCATTACTTGTTACAATGGTTCCATGATTCATACCATGCATTACTTATAATTATATTCTTACTTTAGTGCCATTAAACATATCATACACATCATACTTGTATACTTCAATGCTTTATCTATCTAATACATGTTTCATATATAATTTAATGCTATATTTAATATTATGATGCAATCCAATTCAATTTATTCAAATTTACTATAGTTCTATATATTTCACATATTATTTCTTTTCAGATAAGTGACTTGTAAGCAATGTCTCTCATCTCAAAGGGAGGCATCACAAGGGGATTATCTTTATAAGTCTAGTCCTCATGAGAAAATTTATAATTTTTTTACATTATACAAGTTTCAAAATTATAATGGGGTCATGTGACATGTATGGCCACTCATTCCTATAGTTACAAGTTATGAGTTTACAAATAGTTACAGGTTTCAATAGTAGAAATTTTCAAATGGCATTCAAATATTAATTTAGTACAGTTAGGGGGAGAGATATTCATTCATGTTCAAATTACTATTTAAAAATTTAGAATTTCTCAAGTTTAAAAGTTGTAAAGATTCAAATATAATTTAGATATGTCTACAACAATGTGATTCATCTTCATATTGCAAGTGGGACACATTAGAATCTAGTGGCACTCAACATCTATGGTTGAAATTTTTCTATGTAATGAACCACAATTCATGATTTCACCCCTTCAATTATTTTATAGAATACTCTACATAGTCACATGAGAGTTGGAGGATACAATATTTACAATTTAATAACATTCAATGGTTTTTTAAACTAAGACTTGATCGCTCTCAATTCGCCACATTTTCAACATTTCTCCAAATGCCTGAATAAGAGGGCACACACACTTTTGAATTTATAAGTTACAAATCAATTATATTACATACTATTTTATATGTTTACTCTCCTTGATCTCTTTTTGAATTTAAAATTACAAGTTTCAAAGTTTCATTTTTTTAAAATGAACAATAACCACTTTCAATGGCATTGTTGTGAGTTTTGCATTTAAGCATCTTGCATAATTATTTTTTGCATCAAAAGATAAATTTTGTATACACACTTGGGTTCACATATACTTTACTCTAGTAATTTCACTTTTATACATCACTATAATAAAGTGGGGGTAAATGTAGACACTTGAATTTAATCATTACATGATTGATAATGTTTAATCTTCACATCTTTCCTTCACTTGGCCTATTCTCCATTTCATTCACACATAATATATAATGATAGCCTTCATTATATTAAAACACTAAAAAAATCATGTGTGTGTGTGTGTGTGTGTGTGTGTGTGTGTGTGTGTGTGTGTGTGTGTACACATCATTATTTCATCCATATTTAGCATACAATTTTTTTTTTTATGCTTTCCAACAGTCTTTGTCCTTCTAAGACAAGTTCATGATAGGTCAAATATGATCACACTACAAACTTGTCCATTAGCATGACCTTTTCCCCATGATCCAACAGTGAATTTTTCAAAAAAATACATTTCATAATGGATCTCCCACACATTTTAAAAATTTGGATAGTAAAAAAATTCCAAAGATTCCCTTGTATAAGCACATCAAGGCACTCACTTGAACCCATGTAACAATCACTTGGCAATTCTACTACACATTGACCAAAATAGCACTACTTCTTCCAATTTAAATTTTGTATAATTTTAAATACATGTCTGAATACCTTTTATTTTAGGTTAAGGGTATTCATTATCAATTTTTTTGGCCAAATATTCTAATTATATTCATTTAGTTACATAACCACAAATCACACAATCACCTTAGGAAGGATAATTACATCTATTTAGCATTTGAGATATGGAGGCAACACTTAGATTATGAATTTTTTTAAGGGTAGGTCAGTCATTCCCCTAACCTTATTACCCCCTTTGAATTTGATCTCTATATTTTTTTATAGGAACAAGGGTTTGTGTTTTATAGGTCTTATGTGCATCATATTGGCACATAAAATTAATCAACAAACCCTTGTAGGAAATTTCACATACCCAGATCAAAAAATTAAGTACACATTCAACTAGGATGTGGCTATAATATAGCCTTATCTTATTTTTATAGATAGTACATAGGTCCTTTCAACCAATTTTAAGTCATGATTATCCTACACAGTCAGCATGATATCTATTTTATGGAGGCCCATTTATTAGTATTTAACTAATTTCTAATCATGTAAAATTATGTAGCATACTATATTATACTATCAAATTTGTATATTTAAGCATTTCAATTTTAATAGTTTATATATATATATATATATATATATATATATATATATATATATATATATATATATATATGAGTTCATTAAATTCAAAATAGACTAAATAACTACATGGATCCTTAATTCCAAGCATGTGAGATATGTAGTTACAACTTCTCAAGAGGTTTCTAAGGAAAACTATCTGGCATATTCTATTCATCTTACAACATTTTGGATAATTCATTAAAATACAAAGGAGAAACTAATTATTTAATTCTTCCTATTAATTAAATAAAGATAATTCAATATCTTAATCATCATCTATCTATGAAGTGACTCATAAATTTAGAGAACCTAAATGAGGTTAGAATAATAGCTCAAGCTCATAATCATGGATCATAATCAACCACTCCATAATTTTGACTAATTCATAATCAATGGTTTGTCAATTCTATCCTTTTTATAAATTGTATTCTAATTCCTTTGGATATTTTTATGTTTTTCAAACCTTGTTCCCAATTTCAAATTTTAGATACACTTCCTAGGTGTGTTTTTTCAATATTCTTTCCCTCTCTTTGGTTACTATTGTTTATCAATCATTCAAATGGTAATTTAAGTTTAAAAATTCAAATTTAGGGGATATCTTATTACTATTATTTTTATTTTTAGATCTCCCTTATACCCATATTTTAATCATTTTTACATGGTGTAATTACCCTTAACCATAAATAAGTATAACATTTTGGTGAACTCTTCCATTATTCAAACATATTCAAACTTGGGGTTTATTTTTTATTCATCCCTCTAGGGTTTTATTTCACATTTCAAATATGATTTCCAAATATTGGTTTTTTTTCATTTATTTCACCTTCTAACCCTAGTTTATTATTCCCATTCACCAAAATATTTTGGTGAATCCCTTCTCTTTTCAAACATACTCAACCTAAATTTTTCGTTTTTATTCATCCCTATAGGGTCTAATTTATATTTTTTTGATATAATTTGCTTATATAGGTGTGTTCCTCATTGATTTATCATTAGCCTTATCATCCTTCATGGTTCTCATGCTTATATCTTATGCCAATTAAGAAGTGCATATCTACAAACCATACTAGGTG
Source organism: Torreya grandis (assembly GCA_037957365.1). Classification (NCBI taxonomy): domain Eukaryota; kingdom Viridiplantae; phylum Streptophyta; class Pinopsida; order Cupressales; family Taxaceae; genus Torreya; species Torreya grandis. The sequence continues at coordinate 79,664 of JARHVA010000949.1, forward strand.
AAGTTTTAGGTTGAGTGGCACTATTTCTGATTTAATTTAGCTTTATTTACTCAATAATCATGCTTATTTGAATTCATAATTATAGTTATTAGTGATGTTCCTCATTATTCTAATATTGATGATAATGTATATATGAATGATAAAAATAGATAGGATGAATATGATTATGAGGACAATGAATTTGATGATGTAAATGATTTTGATTCTTAAAAGAGTTAAAAAAATTTATATATGTATAAGTGTGATTCATAAAAATCCTACATGTTAGAGCCTATGTTGATTAATTTAAAATAATTAAAAAAGAAATCTTTGGGTAAAGAATCTACACTGTAAGAATAGAAATTTTACTAATGATTTTTTGAATGTTCATAATCTTCCTATTGGAGGATCTTCATCTACTTCAAGTGGTGAGGCTGGTGCTCCTACTAATAATTATATGCATCCACTAATTTTACTCATATTTTTTACCATATCTCTCTTCTAACATAGCCCACTGCATATTTTATATCCCATATGGATAATGTACCATATTGGCCCACTTCTAATGATTTACCATTTGGTCTTTGTCTAAAGGCACTAAATCCTCTATTCTTACTAATTATAATCATATGTTAGATCATACACATGATATTACATATAAGGATGCATATATTTAACAATATCTTCAAGACATGCAAGCACAAACTAGGAAATTTTCCTAAGGATCTCAACAACCTAGCCATGTGGTCACTTCTCAATATATTACACAACACATTAGCTCATGAGGTGCTCACTCACTATTTTAATATTAATCTTTTAGTGCCTAAATTTGGATCATACAACAACAAATGTGATCCTCCACATCACATTCAATCACATTCTATTGATGGTCTATTGATGACCAAGATTTTTCTTATAATTCTTAGGGGTTGTGCCTTAGATTGATTTTACACCTTACCAATAGGCTTTGTGAATTAATTTAATGTTTTATAAAATATCTTCTTAGCTCAATTCTATATCAAAATTATCCAAAATTTCACACTTCCTCAAATATCTCTCCTTAAACAAGGACCTAATGAGAATTTTAGTGAGTATGTGATTAGATTCAAAATTATACTTATAAATTGTCTGATTAAATACTTAAAAATGAGTTACAAAGTGTTTTCTCTATATTAAACCACTCAAATAAAAAGTCATTTTAGCATGTATCAGTATTTCAATGAGATTTTCCATATGGTTCACAACATTGCAAATAAACTTTTAGAGGCTAACATACTCAAATATAGGTCTCATTCCCCTACATCTATTACATCAAAATATAAAGGTAAGTCAACATTTAAAGCTAAGGCTAATGATCCTTCAACTTTTCAAGCTAGGAATGAGGCCAAAAATGTAAATGTATTTTTGAAACCACCTAACATGCTAGTTATTCCACCTTCACAAAAGCATATGAAATTCACTAGTTTACCCAAGAATCCTCACCAAGTGCTTAAAAGGTTTCTTGAATGCCACATGGTATCTTTACCTCCATAGTGTGAGTTGGATACATCTCGACCTTTTCTTATAGTTTAAGATTTGAATGCATGTTTTGAGTACCATAGATGTTTAGGACATACTACCAATCAATTATATTCAGTATAATGCAAGATATGGGTGGATGCAGTATAATGGGAGATAAAAGAGACATCTTAAAGTGCCAATTTTTTTCTAAAAATAACAATACATGAAATTAGAGAGACTTTTAGAGATAGATAAATAATTTTATCAAAATCCTATCAACACTCCTAATGATGATCCAAGAGTATGGATCAAAATGTTGAGACACTAATTTCATAAAATGCAAATTATACCCCTTCATAAAGAATTCTATGATAAAGTAAGAACATGAATTATGCAATTTCAAATATAGTTTTTAAATGGGTAACTTTTTTAATAACTAGATGAGAAAAGTAAGGAAAAAAATTTTTAATTTCTAACTATGATAGTAATTTTTTGTGAAAAAATAAATAAAATGCATGTGTATGGACACACTTTTTTAGAGTAAACAAATGAATTTTTGTATGAAATTTCACGTAGGGATAGATAAATTTTTGGATCTTGTTGAGAATATTTTTTCTTAATTTTTCAGTTAAAATATTTTTTTTAAATAATTTGACAAGTAAATAAAGTTGGAAAAATGAAATTGCAAATGTATGGACACAACTTTTTTACCTTAATTTCATAAAAAACATTTTTTTTACATAATAACTAATGATGTGTATATTGTTGAAAATTAAATTTTATAAAATTTTGATTAACAATTAAAAAGTTATAAAGCATTTTTAATAATATATGTATGAATCGAGGTACATAATGTAGATATTAAATAATAATTTAAAAATAAAAAATATATAAATATTCAAAAACTATGTTCTCCCATCTACAAACTCATATAATTTAATAAATAAATAAAGTTTCCTACTTAAATGTGTCTATGAAGATCTAGTCTAGTTCAAGACTTGATAAGGGTCGTAATACTTAGGTGAAATCTTGTTATACTTATTCTACTATTTAAATAAGTGGTAAAAGTGAGGAAGGGGGATCAATGCAACCTTATAATGAGCAAGAGGATGAAGGTTCAAGAGAAGGGCAAGTCTGTTGATGTGGAGGTTAGTAGTCTAGAAGAAATGGAGACTCTTCTCACTAAAATGACCAAAGAATGGAATATGGCCCTGGTTGGGCTCAATGATTAGTTTATATAGCTATTATTTCTTTATTGTTTGTATATTTTATGTTATATATTTTGTATTGATCAGATGTTGATCAATAGCTTTTTGTTGTGCTCTTTTGTTCTTGATGCTTTATTAGGGATTTTAAGGCCCATCTGCTAGATCCATGTAAGAGGGAAGGGCCCCTTTCAAACCCTCACTTTACCTTTATCCAAAAATATATTATTATTATTATTATTATTATTATTATTATTATTATTATTATTATTATTATTATTATAATATTTAATATTATATTTTTTATATTATTATATTAATATAAATATATTCTATTATTATATGTATATTAATATTATAATATACAAATATAATATTAAATATATACATCATAATAATAATAATTATTATTATTATTAATTTTTATTAGGATAAATAACGGGTTTTGACAAAAACCCAAAACTTAAAATAATGCCTAAAAGATAAAGCATGAATACACATCATAAAACAAACCTACTCAATAGTAGACCACCTATAAATAGGGAAACTATCAACTATAAGTCAACATAACATCCTTCAACCTTAAATAAAGAACTATGACTAAGAAACACTACCAAAGGTCAACAGATTAGCAAGATTGCCTCTTGATATCCATATTTTTTTATTTTCCCAAAAAAAGTGAGAGGTCAATCTCCACACATAAAAACAATATATCATCCCTCACTACTCTATCAAAACCTCTAGACACCAAAGCATCCAAGAAACTAATAGCTAAATGATAGCACAAATTGAAACATCCATCACCAAATAGACATGGCCAACCAACATCCTAGTAGTAACAAGCCTGTTGACCCAAAAGGACTTAATCTTTCATTTTTTATGATTACCTAACCTAAGAAATTGACACTCTTCAACATCTAGCTTTGATAAGTTTGAAAAATCATTTCTAAAGTTCAAACTTCTTAGGTAGTATATTGGGGCTTCTTTTCCTTAAGGCATTTTTCCTTCATGACTAAAATGATCTCCAAGTTGCATATAGTCATCAAGGGAGGATTTGTGTTGGCATAAAGGCTAACTCACTCCATTCTTGCATGAATTATGCATCGGATCCAAGGTCTCTAAATGAAATCTATCCTTCTAGAAATCATCCCTAGAGAGAAGGATCTCCTACTAAAACTTAGGCTCTTCCCTCTTTTTGGTTGGATCTTTACCCTAAATTTTGACCTCATCCTTAATATTATACTATTAATAATATATGCATATTACATATATATGAATAAATGAAAATAATATGTATATATTGATATTATATTATGTATATACTATTATTATTATTATTTATTATTATAATAGTAATAATATATTATAATAATAATAATAATATTATTATTATTATTATAATATACGTATTAAGTATATATTATTAATACATATAAATATTTTATTATTATATGTATATTAATATAATATAATCTACAATAATAATTTTAAGTATGATGATTATGATATTTATATGTACATTCAAATTTTGAATTTGGTGGGGTTTTGACATAAATGGCACATTCAAAGGAGTAAAGAAGAGAGTAGGGATGTATGATCACGGTGTCATCTTAGCGGTTTAGGCAAGTGGTATAGCATGATATCCAAGAAGTATAGGAGTATTTAGGGATGGAATTTGGTCAAGTGGTAACCTCAATGAACAAGTCAAGACTAGAAAACTATCATCCTTCAAGGAAAAATCATCAAAATGGGGACAGCCTAGGCTGGCTATTGGGGCCAACAAAATATTTGGATGCCCTAGTCATAACACCTAGGGAAGGCATCACCTAGATGTTTCTCATATAGTATATTTATCTTTAACCCAAATGGTGAACTAGTTTATTAAAATAATATCCTTTGAAATTGAAAACTTTGAGGCAAGCATTCAAGATTTGAGAGACACTTGCCTAATTTAAATGGTCGGCCATTGGATCAGTGGAAATTTGGGTTGAAAATAACTAGGGGGTGAATTTTTGGCTCAGATATTACCAAAATGGTTCTTTTTAATTAGTTATCACTTTTTAATAAAGAAATGAGATATTTTTGAAGTGAGACCTTGGTTAATAGACACAGCTAGTATGTGGCTCTAATAGTGGTATTCTAACTTTTAATCATCTCCTTAAAGACGGGAAAGGTTCCCATTTGGATTAGGATGTATGGGTTGCATGTGGAATATTGGTCAAAATAGTATCTCATAAAGATAGGAAGACTGTTGGGATATTTTATTAAGATATATCATATTACCATGGAAGGAGTGTTAGTGTCTTATGTTGGTGTCTATGTTTTTTAATATTTGGATGAAGTTATTCCAAATTTTATTAGAATTAAAACTCATTATGGATGTTGGGAGTAGAAGATTGATGTGAAAAATTTGGATTTATTGTGATTTAAATACCAAAAATTGGGACACATCTATAATTATTTTACTCAAAGGTCCATTATTGTGGAAGATAGAGCACCCTTGCCATTTATGATGGCCAAACCAAAACCATTTTCTGATGATTTCCTATAGATGAATGAAGGAACTAGTCTAGATAAAAAGGTACCAAAGAATCCTATGTTTGATAATAAATCCATATAATCCCTTGAGGAAAATCTTAAAGGCGGTAATTCTTTATCTCCTTCATCTATGTTTAAATATTATAACTTCATTTCATCAGAATCTCTAAAGATATCCACCATATTATCCAAGGGAGAATAAATGTCAATAGAGGTTGGGTATGAAGGGGTCAAGGGGAGAGTGGATCCCTCAATAATGGTGGGGGATATCAATCTATCCCCACTTTTTGAATATTTATTTGAAGAGGAGGAGGAGGAAGAAGATCAAAACTCAATGGAGGTTCTCTCCTTGGCATCCAAAAATGGAAAGCTTTCACATCCAATTGTGGATCCCTTAGGAAAAAGGGAAGGAAAAGGGCAAAGGAAATAATGTAAGCTGAAGTGATGGTATGTATGCAGACCTCTATTGATATGTTTATGCCATCTAGAAAGTGGGGTGGAAGACCCCTTGGTAACCCAATAAAATTTATTTTATGGAATGTTAGGGATTTAAATTCCCCTAACAAGAATTTTTTTATGAGGTGGTAATTTTAGAATGCAAGATTTGATGTGGTTTTATTGCAAGACACTAAACTAAGTAAAAGGGAGGCCAAGTACCTGATGGTCAAAGGGTGAAATCACTGGAAAGGATATTTTGTGGAATCAGTCGATGTGTTAAGAGGGTTGGTAGTGATTTGGTCTCCCTCTAAAGTGGTAGTGGAAGAATGTGAGACAAGGGATAAATGGAAGATATATAAGGTGTCTGATTTTATTTATGATATTTTTATTTTCCTTTTTAATGTGTATGGCCCAATTTGGTCTAGCTTAAAGCCTAATGTTGGAAAGAGATTTAACATCATCTTATGGTTTTGTGATGTAGGAACATGTACAAACTAGATTAATTTTGGATTTTAAAAGTGTATTTTGGGTATTATAAGTCATTATAGGTAATGATGAATTCATTCTTAGGATTTTTTTTGTATTTGAGGGTCTTAAGACTGATTTTTTAGCATTCCATCCAAAACCAGTCAATTCAAATATTCAAAATTATTCTAACCCTTGTAGTAGCTTTATCATACTTTTGTAACTTGTAAATTATGCAAATCCATGTGTTAAGGGGTCTTTCAGGTGTAGGTATCTTTCTTGATAGGTTATCACTCTTTCACTCATGATTCCCATGTTTAACCTAGAGTAAGGCATAAACAAGATGATTTATCAAGGTCATTACCTATGTTGGAGAAAATTTAGGGGATAATTACAAGAAAATAGGTGCATGAAACTGATTAAAAGACTTGAATAAGATGTATTCTAATGTGGTGATATGATTAAATTAAGGAAAAATACCAATAAAATTTTTTAAAAATAGAGGAAGAACTATTTCTTCAATTATGTATAATAGTTGTGTATGTTGTTTTGATATGAAGGAATTAAAAATAGCATTGTCAAGTTCTTTACAAAATTTTGGAAACTTTAAGTATATGTGAGTGTGTTATATTACTATTTTTTTGTTATTAAATTGTGTTGTTTCAATAAATACCTAGGTAGAAATTTGTTACACATATTATAGTTTAAATGCAGTAATTTTGTTTATGAATAGTCAAAGGAAATAGGGTTAGTGACATCTTTAAGAGATTTATTAAAATGTTTATTTGAATGATGAAAATCTTAGGAAAAAATAAATATTATCTAATCACCTAAAATAACCTTTTATACATCTTATAATATAGGATTTTTTTCAAGTCTCTATTCAAACATGTCATAGTCTTGTAAGTTAAACTCAAACCATGTTAAAATGCATGTTAGACCCTTGTCATGATTATTCAAGACAAAGTAGTTATTGTATAATTTGAGGAAAGGTTTAATAGTCCTTAAATAATGATTTAAAGTGTTTTTAATTATATATAATTCAAATTTATCCTTTTTGGATCTCTCAGGTAGTCTCAGACCCAATAAACCCCAAACTATTATTTCAAACTTCAAAGAGGATTACCTCCTTTTTTTTTGGTAAAATGTATTAAAACTTGGTAATATTATGTATATTGATATGTTCTAAATTATTTTTTAGTTTTTAGGAAGGTATGAGTTCATGCAGTACAAAATTTAGGAAGTATACAAGAAATTATGCCTAACTAGACTTAAAACATAGAATTTTGAAGATTTCTTGTTGTTTTAAGCCCTTTTAAGGGATTTCAAAGTATAATTGAGTTGAAAAACATTTGATTTAATTTTTTAATTTAATTTATAAATATATTTATTTGATTCATATCAAGAACAAAAAGTATTCAAATCAAGGCTACAAGCCTAAATCATAAGAAAAAGAGGTTGTGAAGGAATTAAGTTTAAGAAAGACTCATACACACCAATTTTGGTATCAAATCATAGTAATAGCCTCTTGGCAAGTGTAAAATATTACATAACAAGGTTTAAATTACTTTAGATAGGGTATAAAAAATTCATTGAGAATTAGAGTATATAAAATCAAAGCAAGAATACCATGTTGAAAGAGAGTGTGACATCCATAAGATTCAAAAGGTACATGCATTTGATATTTTTCATCTTGTTTGTGTGTTGTGAATATTTATTTAAACTTGAAAGGAGTATACAGGTTTGTGTAAGTATAGGTAGTATAAAAAATAATACTGGTAATGAATTGAGACAAGTTTAGATAAGGTTCTTGGAAACTTGGAAAAAGAAAAGAAGAATTTGGTGCCAAAAAAGAGCCCTATAGCCATTGAGGCTTGAAAAGTGAATAATAAGGATTAGTTTTAAACTCATATAAAATGTCCAAGGTGAATAAGGACTAAATGTACCAAAATACTAGGTTGGATAAAGATAACCTAGGTGAGGTATTAATAAAAAAATAAGGTGAGAAAGACTTGTTAATGAAGAATAGGCACATTGAGGCCTGAAGTGAGAAAGAAAAGAAGAAGGTGAGAACATCGAGGCTCAGAGGAAGGAAGAATAAGTTGATTAAAGACATGGATAGAAAAATGAATGATTTATTAGAAGGAAAATTCCATATAAATGTGAAAGAAGATGTCGATAAGAATAAATTATACATAGAGAAAGAGAGTTGAACTAAATGAGAGGTTGAGTCTTATGATGGAGCTACTAAAATAACAAGAAAACCAAAGTTGTGGTTGGAAGATGAAAATAAAATTCAAATGGTAAATAGATCTCTTGATTTCAAGGATAATAAGGCATACATTGATTTCCTTGGTCAAGGAGGAAATAAAGAAGCTAAGAACCTATGAAAGCATGAAGAAAGGAGTTAAAAGTAGGAAAAGTCATGAAAACTAGTCTTTGGAGGTAGAGTAATAAATCTACATTTGTGAACCAGAGAGGACCAATGTTTGATTAAGAAGAGATGAATGAGATAGAATACAAGAATCTCATAGGAGACTTAAGAATATTTGTCAAACATGAATAATATATGCCAATCAAGAGGGGAAAATAAGCCTCAAATTTTTCAATCTAATTTTTTACATGAGTGTGTAATTGTAGGTAATGAGTATGTGGATCAACAAGCATAATAAGTTGTCATCAAGGATAAAGGGAAATATTTTATATTGATTATAAATGTAAATCAAATAGGATTCAAAAACCTAAAGTAAAATAGGAAGATGAAAACAATAAGAGTTTCAAGATTCTCCAAGATGGGAGAAGTTGCATGTTGAATTCAAAATAGACTGAGAATAGTCTACAAGATGAAGAATAGGAGGTATCAGATGAATTAAGCATATTTCTTATAAAATCATCTTAAGAAAACAAATTTTTAGGTCTTGAAAGAGCATATAATCAAAAAAAAATCATGTATTCCAAGCAAAGGTATGGTTTTTAAGATGTTGGTAGCAAAGAGAATTCAAGAAATCAGTCCCTTATGCCTATAAGGTAGCAAGTTAGAAATAACATAATAGAAGACCAGTATGGAGCATCAATTGAGATGGTGAATAATCCATTTGAGGAAAAATCATATGAAGGAAAAAAATAAAATACCATGAGTAGGTTACTAGTCATGCAAGGAAGGAAAGTTAGAAATAAAGACAAAGAAAAAGTGGAGTTTTTAAAATCAGGACAAAAAGTAACTAGTTTTGAGAAAGATAGAGAAGCAATAGTCATTCCTAAATCCATATATTAGCCTAAAGGAGCTTTTAAAAACCATGAGGAAAAATAATATCAATTCAATAATAAGGTAAAGGATGAAGGATATTTGAGATAGAAAAATAGAGTCTTAGAAGTGACTATGCATCTTAAAATTTTCATTTTAGCATGTTTTAAGTATGATGATTATGCAGGAGTAGAGTTTAAAATTCAAGAATACCTTTATGAGGATGATATGAGAACAAGAAGGGAGATATATTTTTCCAAACTAGGAGGAGAGTGGAATAAAGAGATGTTGAAGATCTCATAAAGTACAACAATAATGCTAAGGTAATGAAAATAGAGGAGCAAAATTTAGTTGATCTTCAATCCATAGAAATCATGATGAAGTGGATCCCACAATTATTTAGATTAAAAAATAAAGTTAAATGTAAAGAATATGTGCCATGAATTTTCTTATTCAATTTACATGAGAGGATAGTGGCTTATGAGGTAAAAGGAGTTTAGGAAAGGATATTATGTCAACGTACATTCTAAATAGATGTAAAGTTTATAAATTTAAGCAAATAAGAAGTCTTTAAATCCATTTTCAATGGTTGGGAAATAAAATTATAGGTGAAGACCTCAAAATTTCATGAAGAGAAATATAATGAAGGAGTAAGATTTTTAACACCTTATTAATGAAAAAAAATTATTTTAGAAGTGTCAATTATATGGAGTTTTAGTTTCAGCATGTATTTAGTGAGCTATGGATACATGAGTAGAGAGAAATTGGGGAATTAACTCTAATTTGTAACAATGATCTTAGGTTTTAGTGTATCAATATGAGAAAAGAGGACAAGATAAGGAAAATGGATTTTAAGGATGATTTGAAGGTGTATATAATAGACTTGATGAGGAAGTATGTATATAAAAATCCCATAGAACCTCAAGAATATCAAGGAACCCACCAAATAAAAATATCATGCAATGATGAATATATGAGAAGTGAAAAGGAGATTGAAGTCAAAACAAAGGATAGGGATAAACTTTCAATTAAAGATAAGAGAGTTTTAATTGATACATTAATCCTTGAGGTAATGGAGTGTCAAAAATCAGAAATCATGAAGAAATAAAAAGTTGAGATTAGTCTTAAGAGTGTTGTTTGGTGCATTGACAAGGTCAATAGCATAAGATAAATCCAAGGATGGATAAAAATAAATAATAAGATCTCAAATTTAGTAGAATAAATTAGAGTTCAAAATAAATATTTGAAATTTTAGAAGCTGTAAATCAGAGGAAGGTCAAGAAACTCATTAAACACCAAGATCAATCAAGAAGTTATATGGTAAAACATGGGTAGGTCAAGGTGGCTGAAGGAAAGTTGAATGCAAAATTGGTTGAGGATGTTATTAGAAATAATTTATTTGAGAGTGATAATAATTTTAAGGAGATTAATAATAGAGATAATAAATAAGTCAATAATGTTTTGAGAAAAATAAAGAATGAACCAAGTGAAGGATAAGAATGGGCATCTTGAAGTCCATTATGACAATATAAATTGTGAGTACATCAATGAAATAGAGAAATGCATAGGAGTGGAATAAGGAATATGATAAATAAGTGGTTGTATTTAATTTATTTGTTTCATGTGTAGGTACAGTTGAGTAAGGATTAAAGATAATCAAAAAGAAGATTGACACCTAAGAGAAAAGATACTTACTTGAAGAGAATACAAGATTGTACCAATCCTCATCACTTCTAGGAATACCATGGGATAAAAGAGTGTATAAGAAAAAATTATAGAGGATTAATGATGAAAAATAGAATATTAAGATTCATAAAGAGTATCTATAGCTAATAATGATAGTCATGAAGACACATGACACATGAACAGGAGCTCATGAACAGTTTCAAGCTTGGTAGTTTGATGTAGGAACATGTACAAATTGGATCAATTTTAGCTTATTTTAAGTGTATTTTGAGTATTATAAGTAATTATTGGTAATAATGAAGTCATTCTTAGGTTATTTTTTCATTTTAGGGTCTTAAGACTAAGTTTTTGGTTTTCCCACCAAAACCAATCAATTCAAATATTTGAAATTATTTCAAGCCTTGTAGTGGCTTTGTCATACTTTTGTAACTTAAAAATGATTTAAATCCATGTGTTAATGGGTATTTTAGGTATAGGGAATTTTATTGGTCTTTTATCACTCTTTCACTCATGATTCCCATGTTTAACCTAAAGTAAGGCATAAATAAGATGATTTATCAAGGTCATTGCCAATATTGGAGAAATTTTAGGGGATAGTTACAAGAAAATAGGTGCATGAAAATAATTATAATATTATAATAAAATGGATTCCAAGGTGGTGAGATGAATAAATTAAGTAAAAATACTAATATAATGTTTAAAAAAATAGAGGAATAACTTTGTCTCCAATTATGGATAACAATTATGTATGTTATTTTGATATGAAGGATTAAAAAGTAGCATTACCACGTTATTTATAGAATATCATAGAATTTAAGTATATGTGAGTGTGTTATATTTTTTTAGTTGTTATAATATTTCATTTTTTCAATCAATCCATAGGTTACAAATTTGTTACACACAGTATAGTTCAAATGGAGCAATTTTGTTTGTGCGCAGTCAGAGGAAACAAGGTTAATGATGTCTTTAGGAGATTTATTCAAATGTTTATTTTAATGATGGAAATATTAGGAAATATTAAATATTATATACTCACATAAAATAAAATTTTATGTATATTATGATATAGTATTTTGTTCAAGTCTCTATTCAAACTTGTCACAGTCCTTTAAGTTAAACTCAGACCCTGTTAAAATGCATGTTGGACCCCTGTTGTGATTGTTCAAGATAAAATAGTTATTGGATAAGTTTAGTCAATGTTTTAAAGTAATTAAATAATTATTAAAAGTGTTTTTAATCATATATAATTCAAATTTATCCTTTCTGGAATCTCTCAAGTAGTATCAGACCTAGTAAACCCCAAACTAGGGTTTCAAACTTCAAAGAGGATTATCTCCTATATTATCTTGTCAAATATATTGAAACTTGGTAATATTATGTATTTTAATATTTTGTAAAGTATTTTGGAGGTGTAATAAAGTTATGAGTCCATAAAGTATGTAATTAGGTAAGTATATAGGAAATTAAGCCTAATTAGACCTAAAATGCAAAATTTTGAAGATTTATTGTTGTTTTAAGCCCTTTCAAGGGAATTCAAAGCATAGTTGAGTTAAAACACATGTGATTGAATTTTTGAAGGTTATTTATAATTTAAATATCTTTATTTGATTCATATCAAGAAAAAAAAGTATTCAAATCAGGGTTACAAAGGCTACAAACCTAAATCAAAAGAAAAATAAGTTGTGACGGAATTAAGTTCAAGAAAGACTAATACACACAAGTTTGATAGATAAAAAATATGTGGTTTGGATATTTTGATGATATTGTTCAAATTCAAATAAAAGAGGGGGGATTGAATGGAATACTCGATCCTAGAAGGATTTTTTAGGTTTATTTTTAATGTAGGCTTATTGGATTTGATTCCTAAGAATGGGTTATTTTCATGGATGAATAAAATGGTGGGATTAATTAACATTATAAAATGGTTGGATCAATTTTTAATATCCCCTAGTTTCTTGGACTTTTATTGGATTCTAGAAAACATCATTATACCTATATTTGGATTAGACAACACTCTAATTTAGCACAAGATTGTTTAAGAAGGGTCCCCTTCTGAAATGTGCTTTCAAGTTTGAGTTAATGTGGTTACAAGACCCTCATATCAATGATCTGGTCAAAGGGTGATGGCATTTAGATCTGAATTTGAAGGGGTCTAAAAATTTTAATATGGGTAAGAAACTCACATATATCAAATTTTGTTCCAAATCTTATAATAAAAAGACCTTTAAAAACATCTTCCAATAGATTATCAAGTTTGAGGCTGATCTAATAGGTCTTAACCAAATTATACTTATAGTTGACATGGACTCAGACACTTATGTGAAATAGAAGTTATTTTTTATGGAATTATAATAACTCATGTCTAGGGAGGAGGTATTTTAGAGACATAAATATAGAGAGCAGAGGCTTAATCATGGTGATAAGAACACTCAATTCTTTCATATTTCTACTCAAGTCAGAAGGATGGAAAATTGAATCCCTTCCATTAAGGGATAGTATGGGAAGCCAATTGAGTCTAACTCTAAAATTAGAGGAGAGGTTATGATATGGTTTTAAGAGCTTCTAGATTATGTATACGTCTTGGACTTAGAATCTCAATCTAAAATTCTTAATTTCATTCTTAGAATCATGACTGACTAGAAGAATACAAGTTTGATGACTCATTTTTTAGAGAAAATCAAGACTACATCATTTTCCCCTGGTACAGATAAAATGCTTGACTAGATGGTCTTTTAAAGACTTTTTTATATCATTTATTGAAGTTTATTGGAAAGGAGGTTATGGATATTGTTGAGGAGTCATGAAACAATCTGAAAATCACCCTGGATATCACTTATACCTTTATCATGTTTGTCCCTAAAAGTGAGACTCAAACAAATTTTGGTGATCGCATGATGATATCTTTGTTTAATACAGTTTACAAATCATTTCAAATGCCATTTATCTTCAAATAAACCTCTTTCATGAATATTATCTCTATATATTAAGGGGGGTTTGTTCTGGTCATAAGTATTCAAGATGAAGCAATTGTTACTCATGAACATATTCATTCATTGAAGTCTAGTCATAGGAAAATCATGATTCTAAAATTGGACATCAACAAAGCCTACAACAAAGAGAGTTAGCACCTTCTAATTAAGACACCATATAATTTTGGGTTTGAGAAGAAGTGGTGTAATTATATTTTTAATTATATTTCATCTCTAAGGTATTTGTTTTAATTAATGGTGACTTGTCTAGTTTCTTTGAAGATTTGAAGGGACTAAGGAAGGGTGACCCTTTATCCCCCTTTTTGTTCATACTCATGGTGGAGGCCTTGGGGAGAGTTATGGTTGGAGATAGATGGATTCATGACTCTACCTCCTAGAATGTTTAAATTAAATTTTTATGGTGTGATAAGAAGATATCTATGGGTTTCCATAGTAGGATGTCTAATCATAGATTGTATAATATCTTTATAAGATCAACTTCACTAAATCTCTTAGATTGTACTAATAACAAGGAAGAGGTGTAAGCTCTTGAATTTGGGTTAGATTGTATTATCTAATGTGACATTGATAAATTGGTCATTGAGGGTGATTCAATAGGATAATTAATGTGTTGCATAAGTGAAATTTTGGTTATTATAGTCTTGACAACATCTTGTGACAAATCTGGACTATCTTATATTCTTTTTCAAAATTGGAGGCTTCTCATTACTTTAAAGAGGCTAATTAAGTTGTAGAATTTTTTTATAATAGTTATATTCTAAATAGGTGTGATGGTGGTGGATAATACATGGGATGTGTGGCCTACTTCTATTGTGGTAGGAATTGGTTAATTTGGATTGATGATTACAAGTGTTTTTTCCTGTAGTTGTGGTGTGTGGGAGTTTTCTAGCATGTTTCAAGTCACATTAGCATTGAATTCAATGGTTTGGTTAAAATTCTAGGTGGATCTATTTATATCTTTGGTAAAATCATTTGCACTTTATGTTAGTGAGTAATTTAATTAGCTGGTGTGGTGTTTAGACAACTTGAGCATGGAAGGTTGGTGGTTGAGTTGGTTATCAAGTGTTTATGTGATGATGGATGCAATGTTATAGTTGGTATTGAGCACCCCTATGTTCTGTTTGAATTTCAAAAATCATTAAATGGTTTTTATGGGAGTTTTTTAGATTCCCTATTGAATAAGGTCTTCATAATCTAGTCAGGAGTGGTATTGGAGGTGGTTTAAGAGCTTATTGGAATGGTATATTTAGAGACACTGCATAGGATGAAATTAAACTCTGAGTTGGACTTTATGTTTATCCACAATATCTTGGTTGCATTGGAAGATGGGGTGTAGACAAAGGAGGTGATGATCAAGCTAGTGAAAGTTAGGTTTCATGTGGGATTGGAGCAAGCAATGATAGATTTTTGGAGGAGCTCTCCAATTTCTCTATCATTCTCATGCAAAGATATTTAAGGTTGGTTCCCATGACCACCTTTCATGGCTAGAGAAAATATTTTCTATTGTTTTAGCCTTCTCTGAGTAGCTTTAGGGGTCACTATAACATCATTTGGCTCTTAGGGATTTTTAACGATGTTAACTATTCTAGATTACAAGGATCATTTTCCATCTCTGGTGATGATCATTAATCTATGGTGGGAATGTAGGGTGATCTTGGTGTCTCATTTATTGATGTATTTATATGGGACTATTATGCCCATGTTTCCTCTTCAGGCTAGTGCAAATGGTGTAGGGGAGGATGGTGGCAAGTTGGTTACATGTCATTGAGCAATGTCTTCTCATATGCAGCCTTGTATAGATTCAATGTAACACTCTTAGGTACTTGGTGGGAGCATAGTGGAATTAATGGATCATGTAAGGGATCATATAAGGAGGGGTGGTCATGATGGAAATTTTTAGATATTGGTTGAGGTGATTTTAGTTGGAAACATTAAGGTGGGTGGTTGGTTGGATGATCCTCTAAAGTAGTAGTTGAGCAGTGGGGGATGGAGTGGCACCCCATTTGTAGGAAACATTTATAGTGGTTATTTCCATGTATCATTACCATTGTGATAGGCCCTTGGGGTGCCTCTTAATGGGTATATGGATTTTTGTTATTTGGGTGGGTTGTTCGGTTGTTTATTTGTTTGGCTTTATGGGTTTTTAGTTATGGGTTATTTTGGATTCTTTGAATCCTTGTTATGTTTGAACTCAAAATTATGTAATCATGGTGTTATTAATAAATGTAGAGGTACTCATTAACCCTCAATTACCTATCAAAATAATATTATTATTATCTACGTAGGACTAACGATCATGTTTTTTATTTGAGTAGCTAGAAATAATTTTAAGATATTGTGACACATGTAATGAGAAATATAAATAAGAAAATCAATGAATTTTATCTATTGCCCCTTGTCTTTTCAATTCTAAAAATAATAAGTGCAATCTCAATATTCCTTTTACATTCAGATTTGTATGGTCGATGTACTATTTTAAATAATCATAATTTCAAAAGTTTTACCTTATTTAGATTGCATCAATCACAAAATAAATAAAATATTCTAGTGAACCTAATGTTTTTTTTAGCATAGAAAACCTTGGGTGTTTCATCCTTAAGGTTTCATATTTATCTTACATTAGGGTTTCATATATGATTTCTAAATTCTTCTTAATAGGTAGTATTATATGCATTTCCCCTCGCTTTTTTTATATTTTCATGAGCATATTTTATGTCATTTAAGAAGGTTAGATATATTATACATATAATGCAAAGTGTTAGGTTATGTGGTATTTAAATTAATTATAATTATATTCTTTTGATCCAACCATGTGTTTGTGTGCAATTTAGAAAAAATTGTGTAGACTAGTATAAGGTAGGTATGAATGTTATGTTTGGATCCTTGAAGCCTAAAACCTTAGCTATTTTAGAGGTAAAGTTATATGACTAAATATTTATCAATAATATTTGCTATATATATCCTAAAACCTTTATTGTGTGTGTGTGTGTGTGTGTGTGTGTGTGTGTGTGTGTGTGTGTGTGTGTGTGTGTGTGTGTGTGTGTGTGTGTGTGTGTGTGTGTGTGTGTGTGTGTGTGTGTGTGTGTGTGTAAATTTTTTAGAATATATATAATCTTGGTTAGAATCATAGACCTTCCTCTAAGGTGTTTATATATAATTTTATCACTCAACTACTTATTCTAATGCAAGTTAAATTCTAGTACTCCTTTCTTAACTAACTTTTTTTTATCAAAATATCACTTTATAAATAAAATAAAATAATCACTACACAAAACTATAGGCTATATTTTTCTATGATGTAAATCAAACAACCTTAAATTCACATAAATTTAAGTCAAAAATTAACTACCAACATTATTTCATTTAATGTTTTCAACAAAGAAATTATTTTAAGTCACCATTCCACTTCATAATTATCCAAAAAACATATCCAGTTTCATTACCAAGGGTGCATAATAGTATTACAATATCACTTGGTACCATATTGCAAAAAAAAAAACCTCCATTAAAATATTAGCACAATTTTTAATTTTAGATTATGCTATCGCATATATTCAAACTAAATTATAAATTTACCTATTGTATATAGAGCTGATGTCAACTTCCTAATATATTAACACAATAATTAAATTTATTCCAATAAAAATATAATTACAATAATTCATATAGAGTTTAAATTTTCACCATGTAGTGAGTGATGAATAATTCCATACATTCTCTTATGCATCAAAATAAACAATAATTTCAACATTGGACTATCCAAAACCACTAAATTACATTATCTTATAATACATAGTTGCATAAGTCCATTAGGGTTACCACATGTCAAATAATCCTTATACCATTAATGGTATTCCATAAAAAAATCAAAGCAAGAAACCTTATTTTTCACAACTTTCTTTAAGTTTAAAACAAAAACAAGGCCTTAGTTCTACTTCATTAGTTCATTACACTAAGATGGTGTTATAAATTTTCCATAACAAGTCATATCAAGATGAATTAGGTACTATATATAATACCTATTTATATTTAAGCATTATCACCAACAACAAAACCAAAGTTTATTAAGTAATCATTTATAGATAATATATATCGCCAAAGGTTTTAGGCTATATATAATCTTAGCTATATATGGATAACCTCAATAAAATTTAATAATTGGATGCTACACACACACACACACACACACACACACATTTCGAATGTATTATATATAAATAATAATAAATCTAAACTAAAGATTAAAGGAATAGTAGGTGAGGGCATTTTGTCCCACCCACAACCCAACAAGGTCGACAGGACTGCCCAATCCCGCCAACCCTATTAGGTTATAAGGTCAATGGCCTATTTTAAAAGTTAAACTTGATTGGTTGACTTTTATTATATGAATATAAAGTCATGTCCTTTGATTCCTTATAAATACTCTTTGTTGTTGCCTCTTTCTTATTCATTTCCTTATTTTTTACTTCTTCTTTATGAATCCTTTGATTGATACCAATTGTCTCATGTGTAACTTCCTTTTGATGAAATTCTTTATTGTTTTACCATGATTTTGATTTGGAACATATACAATTTATTTCTCAATTTCAATGGTCTCAAAATAAATATATTTAAATAACTCAAATGTATTATAAATCAATTTTTCCTTTAAGGGAAAAAGAAGTCCTCTATAAAAAAATATATAGCATTTCCCAATCCATTGGTTGATAAATCAATTAATCTATATAATTTTTGAATTATATGATGCAATAAATAATTGGTTTTAATTTTTCTTGATGTAAATAAGGTAAAAACTCATATGTAAATTTAGGTCCCTTGTTCTAAATATAGTATATTAATAACATTTATTCTAACTCAAGATATGTATGCTAAGAGTCACTAGGAAGACGGTGAAACCAATCCAAAGCTTTAACATTAAAACTCTTAGGAAACACTTTAAGTAGAATTCTATCATTATTATAATTATCCATGGAAGACCAAAAACTCTGAAGATGTAGAAAAGCATCACTACTCCCATCAAAAAAATTTAATGTAGTCATAATAAAGTTCCTAGGTAATGATGAATTAAGAATCTTATACACTATTGGGTTACCATATACAGCATTAGAATATATCCATGAATGATATGTTTTTATTTATAGGTAGAGATGATGAAATTTATATTATAAATCACCCACAACATGCATTAAGTCTATGACTTATTGGGAAGGCATGTTAAGATTTGTAAGTTGTTCATTTAATAGTTGAATTTTATTAAAATTTATTGTCATAGGTACACTATTTTGAATTGGAGAAGATGGTGTATGCAAGGGATCATATATACTAAATTTAGGAGTGGTATATTGATCACAAGCATTGTTATCATTATCTTACATATAATCATTCTCTATAAAAACATCAATTCATAATTTACAACTATTATCAAAAAAAAATTCTAAATAAGGAAAAGGAGGAACATCACATTTCATTTCTAAAGAAGAAAGAGAGACATCACCTTATTTTGAATCATAATCATTATGTTAAGAAATATCATCATCTAATGAAGTAGGAATAATATCATTACAATTTGTATTACTAGAATCATGGCATGTGGAAATATCATTACAAGGAATGACATAATTTGATTTAGTATTTAAATTCATTATCCATTATTTTAATGTATCTTCATTCTTAAGTAGAACCATATTAAGAAGTGAATTAGTTAAATTGGTATTGATTTCTTTTTGTTCTAATGAATCACTAGTATAAGAATGTATAGAAGGAGAATGATAATTAATTTATTGAATTTTATACTCATTATATTGTTCTTCCTCTTCACTATAATTATATAAATTACTATCATTCCAATCTTTAATATCATATAATTACAACTATCATAATCACTTCCTTCACTTGTACATACATATTACTCATCTACATAAGCATTGTTATTAGGCACACAAGCATGATCATCTATAAAATAATTTTTCCATTCATTATTAGAACTACAATGTATGGCATGATTAAAAAATAAGGGATCCATAGAGCTAAACTTATTAGGGTTTTGAGAATGCATATTCATATAAAATTTTCCAAACCCTATAATGACAAAGAAAAAATGCACAAAGCCTACTCCTAATATAAGAGAAAACATGTGTATTTTTAAAATCATGTATAAATATATAAATATGAAACCTTTGATGGAATAAACCCTTAAATGACCTAATACATGTTATGTTATTGACAAAGAATCAGTTCACCTATACATTTTATCTTTTTTAGGATTAGTGTGACCTCTACAGCATAAAATTTATTAAATATTCAAATAACTTATGAAATTAAATAATCACACAAATCCAAATTCAATTAGCTAAACATAGTAACTTTTTTTATAGAAACACTTAATGAATTTGGTACTTAGCTTCTTTTTGATTTTGTGCAAGTCCATGATAGGTTGTAATCATCAAAAATGACTAGAAAAGGATCTATGAATGCTAAGATTTAGAAATGGCACGTCCATGCTTCCTATATGGATCCACTACCATGGTAATATATTCTAAGTGAATAAATATACATCATGAGTGTGTTGAATCTATAAAAATTCTAACTATTGCACGTGCATCTGTTAAGATTTCCTATGCATTAAAAATGTCTTTAATATGTGTGAATACCTTTGATTTCCTTGTATTTTCTTAAAACCCTATCTATGCACTATAGGATCAAATTTGAAATGGGAGAAAATAGGTGAAATATATGGTTTGGATTGACCTCAGTAAATCCCTAATGATGAATTATGCATTGCCTACATTGCCAATACTCTGAAGAGGGCTCAAATTGCATGTAGTTATCTCACTAATATGTATGTGTGTTAAATCATGCCATTGTAAGTCTAAGTAAAATTTATCCTAATCCCTTCTTTAATATAATCATGAAAATATAGATATCTCTATGAAACTTCAAAATTATAATAACCATAAACTAGATTTATATTATGTGCTTTGAGTGTGCCTTTGTTAAATAATGATTACCTCTCCTTGAGTGCCTATAAGGGCTTTAAATATATATATATAGATCTTGATTTTGAATTTTGTAACTATTGGAACATAAAAGATAACTCAATAAGATTCAAACAATCAAAATAAAATGACCCAAATGAAATTTGACCTAAAATAAACCCTTAATATACACTTAGACATTTTCATAGTTCAAGGGTAGTTCTAGTTTTGTGGATATGTATGTGATGTGTGGACTTGTCCAAAATCAATAAAAAGATAAAATATCAATAGGAGATGACCATGGATCCTTATGACAAGGTTAAGAATATGAACATAGTAAAACATAGGACTACATAATTGTATGATATAAGTAGAAGAGACCTGACACCCAAATAATTATGCTAATATGTGCCTTATCCACGATTAAGAGTCTATATGTGTAAATTTACATAAAATAACTATAAAAACTAGGCTTATAGGAAATTAAAGTGTCAAACGTATCATGGTTATATCATGTCTGCTAATAATTACTACATTATATTCTAGGTGCGTAAGCTACCATGGTCCTACCATGAATCTATGGGGGTATACTATTTTTGTGCCTTTATTGATATATCATGAACATATTTAGGAATTATATTATTTATGGGAATATTGCTTGTTCCTATTCTCATATTACATTGGGGCATATTGTTTGCCTCTTCCCCATTTCCTTTCATGTTATTATATTGCTTCTATTTTGAGATATTAATATTGGGTTATCAATGAGATTTCATGATGATATATTTTTATTATTGCATAGTTACATGTGTTCAAGTATGTTTTCATGATTGTTTTATTTATTACCTATATATATTTTAGATAGGGTCTATATATTATTTTTCTTTTGAGATGAGTGATACATAAGAACATCCCTCACCAAAAAAGGGGGCATATGGTTAGCTTATTTTATCTCTAGTTACATGATTTCAAGATGTTACAAATATTTTGAGAGGTTATAAATATTTTCCAAAGTTGCAAAGAGGGACCAAATTTTGCTTCTTTAGTTGGGAAGTAGATTTTTTCATTTGACAAGCTTAATAAGACATAAATTTTAGAGATTTCTCCACTCATTAGGGTTAGATGGACCCATGATAGTTCAATATTTTTAATATATGAAAGAATGGTTTGCATACCACTAGGTGTATTTGTTCCTTTTTCATTTTCAATTATTTCATATGTTAAATAATTATCAATTTATCTATAATTTTATCTAATTGTTAACATATATGTTTGTTTATAGGTACACTATAGATATCTACATAGAATAATTGATGATCATTCATGGCATTCAGTGGAAACTAATACATTTATACATATAGTGAGGAGACTTTTTTTTTTTTCCTGGTTGTTAATGTTAGACTCTAATACAAGGTAACCTCTCCCCTTTTTAGTTTTAGATCACTTTCATATCTAGTATTAACTTCAAGCATAGCTTATAGCTAAAGTGATACATTATGTAGACACATAACTTTGGTACAAGCCTTGTAATTATAATATTATTGTTGTATTTTGATATATATGAATGCTTTTTTTAAACTAGGTTCTTATTGAATAATTTTATTTTGTGTTGGTCCTAGTATATCCCTTCCTTATCACCATTAACTCTTAAACATATTCAAATGTCATTTTCTTTCCTTGGGATACTCATAGATACTCATGTAAACCTATTTGGCTCTATCATCTATATTTTGGTCACTTTGACTATTATTAGAAGAGTTTATTAATGGAATGACCATTGTAAGAACATTTTGATGGTGGTTGTGTTAGCTACGGGTCGTTGGGTCCCTTTCACCATATTTTATTGTGTCCTGATTATTGGTTTTTCCCCTTCCATAATGTAAAATTCCATGCTAATGATGTCTTAATTTAAATTTGAGAGTGAGGGAGAGCCTTGTTTTTATATAGCTTGAAGGCCATCATAAATATAATTACTTGCTTAAATGTAGGTGGTTGAATAAACTCCATGTTGGTGTGCAACTTGGACTTTCATGAACATTGCATTTACAAATTATATTATTTTATAAATAATAAAATTAAAAAAAAAACTTAAGATAGTTACTTATTAAATAAGTAAGCTTAAGGTGTAATTATAATTTTACACTAACACCCCATAAGTGTAATTTAGGGAGTGTGTAAAAATTTAAGGATAAACCTCTAAAATTGGTCATAGCACTAGCCTTAATGAGGTACCAATATATAATGAATATCACTTAAATCAACATAAGTGTAAAATGGTGTCAAAATATTCCATAAATATACTTAATAAGGTAGTACAACAGATAATAAGTATCACAATATGCTGAAATAGAAGTGCCTTGGATGGGTTGACTCCATCACAAAAGGTGAACTAGGTGGGTTGATATACCACTGAATAAATGCTATAATTAGATGTTAAAATTTTACATAATTATATCCAAGAGAGAATCATACAACACCTAAATAATGAATTATAATAACACCCTCCCGTAATCTCGAATGGGTGGACTAGATGAACAAATATGCATGAGTGATATGAATCAAATACTCAAACATTGAATAGATGTTTGGGATGCCATAAGTCGCTCATCATAAAGAGTTGGACATATTATTAAGGTGTTAAAAAAATAGATGAGTAAAATAATCTCCCCCATAAAATGCAATAAGGAGTGTAGAAAGGGGCCTCATAAAAAATTTCAAAAATAATTACACTAGCTATAGAGGCAGATTAAACTAACCAGCTCCTACTAAAAAGGGAAAATCAAATCAAATCAAGTGATTGCATGAGTGGTAAAAAACCACTAATTGAACAACATTTTCAAAAATTCAAGAGTTATATTGATAGAGCTATGTGAAAAAGTGATAAATAATTCCTTGATAGGGTCTCAACAGTGAGGCCATGTTACATTTCCTATATAAAGTGAGGAAAACACATTTATTTTAATTATATAATAACCATAATGTGATGTATAACACAAAAAATCACTTGTTTTTAAAAAAATAGTGCCCAAAATAGAGTTAGGATAGAGGAGAAATGACTTGTAGAAGATCCATGGTAGAGTCATAAAGCTGTAAAATAGTGTCGACACAAGTTACAAGCATGTTGAAAAAGTGTTCCTAAAAAGGAACACACTAAAATGTCTCCCAAGAAGAAATTATAAAATAAATGAACTCTATGATGATAAAGGGGTTTATAAACTCTCATGTGCAAAAGTTGATCTTTAATGAGAAATCCATGGGAAATGAAGATAAATAGAAATTCAAATTCAGAAAGTTCAAAAAATAATAGGTAATTTTATAAAAATTGCATTTTAATTGGAGTGTAGAGTAATGAGAATTAGCCTCTATAATTTTTCTTATAAAATGGGCTGCATAAGGTCAACAATAAGAAAAAATTGTCAATGTGTGGATACCTACAATTTTATAGCCACCCTCTAGTCTCAATTAGACAAAAATTTTGAAATAGCTCCTTAATGATCTATAAAAAGTGTCATCATGATTATAAAATAATAATACCCCACTTTTTTACTAAAAATCCACTTTATAATTAAACCCCCTTTGACAAGAAAATTCCCCCCTTGGTTGAAATATGAAATTCCCCCTTTTTTAAACCCCTACCTCCCCTCCCTCCTCCCCTACCTCAAAATTTCCAATTGGAGATTAATTTGCAATCCCCAAAAAAATTCACAGTCATTCTAAGGGTTTTAGACCCTTCCAGATGCAATGGAAAATGCAAAATCATCCCAAAATTCACCTAATGTACACTTCCTATAAAAACATGTCTAAAATTACAAAGCCAGCCTATAACTCCTACTTTGATGCCATATTATAATTTTGGACTAGCTAGGATCAAACACATGTCCTAGACATAGCTCATATCATGCATAAAATAAAGTGACATAGAGATTCAGATATAAAAATTTACCATTATTATTTTACTAAATAAACTCAATGTTAGATATATAATGAACCTATTACTTTTTCTTCTTCATTTCATTTTTGAAAGTGACGGAGAATCTTGATTTTATAAATACTAAATGCCCTCATAAATGTAAGTAGTTTTATAAAGTCCATGTTGGAATGCAACTTGGACTTTAGTGTAAGTTTCACTTATAAATGGGATTATTTTTTAAATAATAAATATTATGATAATTACTTACTAAGTTTAAGATATTATTATAAATTTAAACCAACAAAGTTATCACATCATGAAAGTACATCACATGTTCACTCTATATATTGAAGTGTTATTATTGCATGTATACCAAAATAAATAGTGAAATAGCATATAAAATCAACTACATTCTTTCATCTCATACATAATGACAAAGTCTAGGTCTATTAAATAGACATATCTACATGTTGACTTGCATGAGTGTTAATTTCTAACTTTTCATAGAGTAGGAGGTTGAATAAGGTAGGTCCCTTGAAAAAACAAAAAACATTATGTCATTATAAGGTCTCTTGGAGTGGATTAGGGATTGAGCAAAAGAGAAGACATTTTATTAGTTTCACACATAAATTCTCCATTTTTAAGGTCAATTTCTATGAAGTAGGTTCAGATAAAGGGTTTCACAAATTTTTAATCCAATCAGACCTACACAACCACTTTTGGGATCAAAATGTCATTATCAAAATAAATTATTAGTTTTTAAATACTATAATACCAATATGCCCTTATCATAATTGTATGATTGTGTTCACATCGTTATATCACCATCATATTTCTTTGTTCTCTTATGCACCATTTATGGATCAGTTTATTAATAATTTTAATCTCTACCAAAGTACAAGTGAGTCATAAATTAGGTATATGTTTTTAAACCCACTTTTTAAATTCTCAATAATTTTAAGTACTTACATTCATCTCTTTTAAGAACATTTCAAAACTATATTTACTTTATTTAGATAAGATATACCCTTGTGTTTTTTTTAAATTATCTATGTAGTGTCTCTTCACCTTATCCACTTTCCATTAAAACACCTTTGCATTAGGTTACTCCTAACTTTATATACAATGCAAATTTATATAATATTAGAATATAGAAAAGTGGGTTTACATCAACAAGTATTATATCTCCAATTAACATGTGTAATTTAGATCTATTCTAATTTACTTTAATATAATAATAAAAATCAACCCTAATTGCATAAAGGAATATTCAAAAATAATTGAAATGTTCAAAGAGAGGGTTATGAGAAGAATGTGTGATTTTCATAATTAAGTATATAGTAAGATAATAAAATCATTTATAAATAGGTCTAGGAAGCAATAGAAATAAAACCCATAAATTTTGGAGTGAATTGATAATTTTTAAAAATTGACAAGGATTGTACAATGCTTATCTTAGCACAGCTAAGACCATACCACTATATTCTTATAAATTATGGAATTGTGAAAATAAATCTAATGACCCTATTATTCCACTCTTTTTCTTCAAAAACTTTCCTCACTTTTCCATAATTCATTATAGGTCACTAAGAAAGTGATATCCTTCCTTCAAACCATAATCATCTCACAAAACTTTATAAAACCTTAAAAAATGCAGATTCATGAATGGGGCCTATGTTATCCCTCTATTATTATCAATCCCTTATTATCATACAATTTGGAAACCAACACTTAATGTATTTGGTAGACATTCTTGGATGCAAGCCCTAAGACTTACATAAATTTTCACTAACATAAACAAATTACACAATACAATATGAATAATATAAATCAAAATCTATTATAAAAACTTCAATTTTTCTCTTAATATAAAATTATTGAATCTTTATTTCAATTAAATTATCACTCTAAACTCAATTTATTGTCTTCTTCTTATGTACACTAATTCACATGTGTATTTATAGACATCTCAAATTCAAATTAGGACCCCATTTGTGTGAAAATATGACACACAAATGGTGAGAAAATAATAGAAAAAATAAATACAAATTTGGGAAGAAAAAAGAAGAGGTTCAAAGGAATGAAAAAAGTGAACATGACTATAATGGTATGGTTCTTTTCAGCTAGGATAGTATTGGTATAATTCTAGTTAATTAAGAGTGTACTTCTACAGCCTTGGTACCCTAAAAGAGATACAGAGAAAGAAACTAAGGAGAGAGTAAACAAGATTAAGAGGAATAAAATGGGAATCATAACAAAAAAAACTTATACCAATAAGATCCTAATCTAAACTAATGATTGACAAACACAAAAATACCATGAAAAAATGAAAACTAACATCTAAAACTACCCTTCATTTCCCCCTTCTGGAAGGGCGCCTTCTGTCTGTCGCCCTGCACCTTCAAATTCTGGGAGTGCTTCCAGCACGCCCAACACTACCAGCATGCCTAGCACATCCCATCGCGTCATTCAATTTTTGAAACCATGCGCGCCTTCTGCCTTCTGCCTTGAGAGCAATGAGTGAAGGATGGAAGGTAAATGGAAAATGAAATGAAGGATGGAAGGTAAATGGAAAATTGGTGGTGGAGAACCAGGAAGGAGGTATTAACCCTGGAGGGACAGCAGGAGAGGTGGAAAAAAATGAAGGGTCTGAATTTTCATCTAATAAAAAGACTGGAATACCTTTGAACGGATTTGATCCTTTCTGTGGGACCAGTATTTCCCAACAGGATTATTCTCTAGCTGTGTTGGGGCAGAGGACTGAAAAGGAGAAAGAGAATGTGCATTTAAATAAGGAAAAATTCTTAGAAGTGTTGAAGGTAGAGTACTCAGAACAAAAGAAATGGTCCTCTCTGTTTGGCAATAAACCCAATGGAAAACTTCTCTTCCCACCGGTAACTAGAAAATCTTGCTGGGAGAAAGGTGAGTTTCAAGTATTTATCCCAGATCCTTTAATAGATTTTTCTGTGTCTTCTTTGGAATTCACCCTAGTGGGTAAATTTTTAGGGGCAAGACCAGATATAGAATCCCTTAATAAAATGGTTAAAAGGAAATGGATTATTCAAGGAGAGGTTGAAATGGCTCCAATGTTGAATGGCTTCTTCTTGTTTAATTTCAACTGTAAAGAGGACATGAACATGGTTCTGTGTGGAGGACCATGGTCTTTTGGCAAATGTTCTTTAACTATTAAAAAATGGGAGCCTAACATGGATCTATCAAATTCTTTCTTCTTAAACACTCCCATTTGGGTAAGACTTCCTGGCCTCCCTTTAGAGTTTTGGCATGAGGACATTTTTAAAGGTATAGCCAGCTCTTTTGGTGAACTAGTGGCATTGGATAATGCAACAGCTACCAGATCCAAACTTCAACATGCCAGACTCTATTTTAAAGTAGCAGATTTGAATAATCTCCCAGAAAAAGTGGATTTAATTTCTAAGCATGGCAAAAAAACTCAAAGGTTTGTTTTTGAAGATTTACCCAATTCTTGCTATGTTTGTAAAAAACAGGGGCATTGGGCCAGAAACTGTCCTTACAAAAGAAAATTATTCAAGCAGTGTTTTGGATGATAGAAAGATCAAGGTTCAGCATAAGAAAGTATGGATACCCAAAGAAAATAATCAACAAGAACTAAAGAACAATGAAGATAATAAAGTTCTGCATGCTGAGGAGGAGAAAGAGATTTCTATTGAAGATCCCAAAGCTCCACAATCAGAGGAAGATGAAGATTTTGGTGTTGAGAAAGAAAATTCTAAGCAAGAAGGATATGGGCTACAATCAGAAACCACAATTCCTAAACAAAGAATAGATGATTTGATAGATTTATCAAAACAAATCATTAGCTGTCAAAAGATAGAAGACCGATGGAGAGATGAAGAAGACAAAACTGAGCTGGAGGAAGGAAAATTCTTAGATGAAGTTGAAAATAAATTAGAGGGAGATCCTCTTTTATCTCAGTTTAGGGAGACTCAAGTTGAGAATGCTTCCCCTCTGAAGGAGCTAAACGTAAATGATAATGGAGAAAACATAAAGCACTTTCTAAACCAAAGAAAAGGGCTGATAAAAAAGACCATTACAAAGGGGCTTGAAACAAGAAGTAGCAAAAAAGACCAGAAAATGAAGGCAAAACATTCGGCTTCTACTATGGATAAATCTGGAAAAGGAGATGAACAGGTTTTAAAAGTGAAACTGGATGTTGGCTGTCCAGACAGACCGGGAAGAAGATCCGCAAAGAAAAATAGAGAGTTAGAAAGTAAGCAGAATATTGTTGATGGCAGGCAGGGTACTACTTTGGATTTTACCCCTCAAAAATAGATAGAAAATCTTTATTTGGAATTTTAGGGGGCGGAATATAAAATGGATAATGATGTTGCCCCTATTTTTTCCTGTTTTCGCTGCTAGTTTTTAGTAGGCTTAAGGATTGCTTATCCTGGCGCTTGTAATTGCTCTATCTTTTTTAATTCTGTCAAAGGGTTTTGGGGTCCCTTCAAAACCTATTTTTACCTTAATCTAAAACATCTAAAACTACCCCAAACCAAAACTATGTGTTTACATTATACCCTATGTTGATGTGTGTGTGCACAAACATATCAAAGTAAAAAAAAAGTGTACCTAGGAGAGTTTTTAGAATATGTCATGCTTGATTCTTGTACTATTTATTGAATTCAATATAGGAGTGATAATGATCTAAAATCAATAAGGAAAGAGAGATTACCTGATTTCCACCATGAAAGCCATAAATATCCTAAAAAATGCATCCATTTTTATGTGTCTTAGATATAGAAACATGTGTACTTGAAAACATGTAGGAAATATTTACAATTGAATATGTCTATATAAATCTAGAAACAAGGTACTAATAAAATAAAAGGAGATAATATAGGAATAAATACATTTAGATGTATGGCAATAGTGAAGTCATCTCTATGACATCTCGGAATATGTGCCTCTCATAGTGAAACCAAGTGAATTATGGTGTGTGACACCATGTGATTGCTTACATAAAAGGGAGAAAGGGACAATATATTATATGTATCTTCATGTGATTACTTCCATATGGAGTGAGGGAACATATTGTGTACCACCATGTGAACTATAATCTCAGAGTGAGGTAACATAAGATGAGCATAGGCCCCCTATTTTGATTAAATATACATATGATCAAGATAAACTATACCAATCATCAAAATGGGATTCAAAATTAAAATATAATCTAAAAACACCAATATAGTAATAAAGCAGATCTAAATGTGAAATAACTATGGACTAATTACACTTAAAATTTATCAAAAGGTTCTTAGATAAATTTATGGATCTCACTTACCTGTACACTAATAGAGGCTACAAATTATGAAAAAATCTAGAATATGTTCTTGTGAAAATCCAAAAATCTGGTGTAAATAAGAGTAGTGTAAAAAATAAAAATAAATGACTTGCTTAATTTTGGTAGTCACCAAGATTGTATACTTTGATTTGGGCAAGACTTTATGTAGGTATTTGGGTTTAATTTCAATCAAATGATGTTAATTCTCTTTAAAATTTTATAAATCCTTCATCATGTATACTAATTATAAAACTCTCTTAGATTGTTAAATTGAGTTGAGGATCTTCCATAATTACTTCTACTTTCTATAAACCCTAATCCACTCCAAGAGACCTTGCAAGAGCATAAAATTTAATTATAGTCATTAGGGGATTTCCTCGATCTCTCTCATGTTCTTATATATATTGGCAATCAACACTTATACGATCCAATAATAAGTCTAGTTTAATATGAAGATTCAAACCCTTATCCTTATGCATGAGATGCAAGAAACTAGTAGATTATATATGATATTTTAGTAATTATTCAACTTCTAGTACAAGGGGTGCATACACTTCAATAAATGAAATTAGTAATAAAATAAGAGTGCAACCTTAGGATATAAATTATAATAATAGTGTATCTTCCTAAATATATTATTATTATTATTATTATTATATAATTTTTAAATTCAAATTGAGACTTATTTGAATGCAATTCAACAATCAAAATTTTCAATTAAGCCAACAAACAATGCATAAAATACCAATAAAACTAGAAATAGGGCAAAGGGGTCCACAAAGCACAAGTTACCAAGATGGAACAGATCAATCTAGGTCATTATCAAAATTATACATTTTAGTTTAGAAAATAGCCAAGAATAACAAGATAATCTTGGAAAACTGACCTAAAACCCTAAAAATAGTGATTGTAACATTCCATAAACATCAAGGGCCATTCCAAGGCAATAAATATTCAAATTTTGGGTTTTCAATTGGTCGTGATTGAATGGTGGTATTATCATAGACCCAATGTAAAACAAAAGTAAAGTTATGATGATAACATAAAGCAAGTGAAATATAACTAGTCCCAATACAAGGAAAAGCATGCCATTAATAGCCTCGTTTGACACAATCATCCATATACATGAAAATGCATTAACACCTCAAAAAATAACTAGTAATATATGAAAATTAGTTGTATACACCCCCTTTTGAGGTATGGGATGAACATATGAATCACATATCTCATAAAAAAATGTGTTACACATACCATATGTATGATAATAATAAAAAAATAACTAAATGTAACATTATAATATATCATTATGAAAACACGTATATAATAAGGAACTTGACCCGTGTATGTCCAAGTCTAAGCAATGTAATCACAATAGTAAGAATCATTAGTGTAGGCTTTTTTACACCATGTGGTTTTACCTACACAGTCTAATTAGATTATTAATAGGCTAAGTTCTTTTATAATTGTGACTTGAGTTAATTATATTTTTGGGTGACATAATTCCTCACTATATAACATTCCTTCCTATGTGATTTTTGGATAATTTTATTAATACAACTTTTAGTTGTGAAGACAATCTTATTCCTTTTGAGTTTTTTCTTCTTATTTCACTACTCCATTCATTATTTTCTTTATGCATTTGATCTTATCTAGATTGATCCTTAATTGTATCCCATTTTAACATGGTATAAAAAAAATTGTGATAACTAAAAGGCATAGCCTCTATTGTGAGATCTAGCGTTCAAACTTGTTCAACATTTTTTGTTGGTTTTGGTTTTTAGGGGTTTGGTAGGGTTTCTATAAAATTAGTGAAAATCTACATATGTAAAGTCTTAAAGTGAAAAATAGATAGTGTTGTTGAATTTAGAAGGTGTCAAAACCTTAGGAATGGATATAAACACAACCTATTTTCATGACTGTCATTTTTTACCATTTTTTAGGGTTTTAAGGCCATTTTTTAAATTTTGCAAAAATTTATACTTTCAATGACTTTGATTTAAAATAATTAATGGGTTTTTTGGATTTTAAAAAACCAAGTGGGTCCTTTTTATTTTTTATGGGATCCATAACAAATCCATGTCGGATATTTGTCAATGATGTCATGGTGATGTCATTAAGGTGTCTTGATTATTTAATGAAGTGCTTTAATAACCCAAGTAATAATGACAAAGTGTACAATGTGTTTGTTCTAGTGTGTTTTATGTTAGCTTGGTTGTTCTCCAATTTTGACATGATTAGAGATGTTCAAGATGAGTATGGTGGTTTGAGAATGTGTAAGAGGTCCCTAAGATGTTAATATGTTTTGAGAGCTTATGTGTATAATTGGAATTCATCTCATAGTCCACAGTTTTCATTTAGACAGTTTGGGTCTAGTGGCAGAAAATATTAGTAGTTAGTTTGATGACCACCATTTCCACATGTGAATGAGTTAAGGGTATCTATTCATATGGTTGTGATCACATCACTCCTTATTTATTATGTACTAGATATTAAGTCATGCATCAAATCATAGTCAAAGATATGAGGGTGCAAAGTTGTCTTCTAAGACAGTTTTCACTATTTTCCCATACTTAGTCAAATTTACAATATGGCCAGAAAGAGCTGACTAAGCAGTTTGATGATAGAATATCTCACACATATAGACATTTCAAGAGAATATTATTGTATGAGTTTGTTAATTTTTAGATCATGTGATGTAACACATCAAGAGATATGTATGTGCAAAATTGGGTTCCCAGGTATTTTGACTGTGTTCCCATACTTAGCCAATTGTATAATATGGAAAAAAGAGTTGAGTGACAATTTTTATGGTGTTATATCTTTCACATGTGAAGGTTTCAATATAATTTGATCATATGGGTTTATTATGTTTTGATCATAGATTATTTGTGCTAAATTCTAGATCATGCAGTGAAGAACAGAAAAAGATATGCCTGAGCAAAGTTGGTCTCTCAGGTAGGTTTTGACATGGTTAGTTTTGTAACAAAATATTTTGAGAATTAACTTTAATGGAATTATATCTTACACACATGAGAGTTATAGGAGTAGTGTGTCACATGGTTGGATTCTCCTATGTGAGTAGACCATCTGGCCCAAGTTTGAGATCCTGAATTGAAGTGTAGAAGAAATTATTAAGGATCAAAAATAGCTACTCAGGCATGTTGATAGGGTTCCCATACTTAATCATTTTTTAAAGTGTTAAATCTCAAACAAGATCAGCAATGCATATGGCTCCAATAAATCATGAAGCAATGAGATGAAGAAAGGTGCATGATGTTTAATGACTAAGCAAAGGTATAGGATAAGGATCTAATGGTGAGTGGACATTCATACAAATTGGTTGATGGTGAGCATTGATCATTAAAAACTTTATTTATCTATAGATGTCAATGAAGCGCATTGATTCAAAGTTTCCAAATTATATGAGATGAGTTCAATGTGACTGAAGTTTAACATCTAATCATTGACACCTATGTGTTAAAGATCGATGATGTATATTCAATCTGAGAAACAAGGACATGAGATGATTTAAAGTGGTCAAAATTTAACTGTGACCATTTATATTTGAATATTTAAATTTATAAATGAAATACCAGTGTCTATTTTTTAGTTCATATCTTTCCATAGATTATGAATTTGTTATTGTCATGAAAATCAAAGTGGTGGACTCCAAAGCACATCTGTATATCCAAAGTGCATCTGTATATATACATTTGAAGATCTAAAAGTGCATACATACAAAGATATTAGGCTCCAAATTTGACTATATGTTCATTAATGGTGTTCATGTGTATAAAGTCTATGTTTAAATTGTTTGATCATATGCAAAAGTGAGCTAAAGTGACTATGATCATTTGAGGATGTCCTAGGGGACATAAGGAGTGGACATATGTATTTATGCATGGTCTTGTGTTCTTAATTTCCTTAGAGTAGTGTCAAAGAGCTAAATAGGGTCTCCATAGGACCTAAAAGTTACTTAGGCCTATTTTGAAAAAGGGGTAGTGCTTAAGTGTGACCCATATGAGATGCCTTAAGGGTGAAGGCATGTAGTGTGGCCAAAAAGGATTATTATGAACTTAATAATTCATGATTGCTCTATATATAATGGAACCAAATATGTTGGGTTCTAGATTTTTGTAAGTGATAGAATTGTATGTGAGAGAGTTAGAGAGTGAAGGAATGCATAGGAGAATGAGAATGCCCAGCTTTTGGGTTTATGAGTAGAGAAGATTAAGGACTATGTGTATGATCTAAAGATCATGTTTTTGATGACAGTATAGTGTTATTTTAGTGTGAATTTGGGTGAATATATTGTCACTAGCCTATGCAAGAGGTTTGTTTGAGATAGAGAGAGAGTTTGTGCAGAGGTGAGATAATCAAAAGGATCATCATTAGATGTTGAAGACATTAGCTATAAGGTGGAAGTTTCATTCTCAAGAAGGATCTAAAGTACTTGATATTCCTTAAGGGTATTTTTTCCTTTTAAAATGGGGTTTCACTAAAATAACTTTAATCAGAAAGACTTCATCAAGGTTGTAGGTCAGAAGGACTTGGCCAAAGGGTCTTGATCAGAAGGACTTGATCAATCTCTTGTTTTTTATCATCTTATATGACTATAGTCCATGTGTTTTTAGGATTGAGATTGGGTTTTATTCCCCAAGAGGGTTTCCCACATAGACCTTATGTTGTGGATGTGATCTTGCATTATGTTCATTATTCACTACTATGAATAATTTGTATGCTTCATAAATGCTTGTGTTGAATGATTATGTAATTAAAAGGGTTTGGAAATTAAATTAAATTATTTTTCATCACTGATTCACCCCACCATCTTAGTGGATTGTACCTCTAACAATTGGTATTATATCAAGGTCCTTTGGTAAAATCTTAACAACTTCAAGGTGATCCAAGGTAACAATGGCTAGTCAGAATGTATAAGGTATTTTCTCTACTAAGGAAGCACCGATGTTCAATGGATCTCATTATGGTTTTTGGAGTGTTCGGATGAAGACATACATTATGTCCCCAAGGTTTGATGCATAGAAATATATTTTGGATGGTTATGTTTCCCCTGTTATTCCTCCATCTAGTGTTATAGATAAGAAGTTGTTTGATAATAACTCTAAGGCAATGAA
Source organism: Torreya grandis (assembly GCA_037957365.1). Classification (NCBI taxonomy): domain Eukaryota; kingdom Viridiplantae; phylum Streptophyta; class Pinopsida; order Cupressales; family Taxaceae; genus Torreya; species Torreya grandis. The sequence continues at coordinate 115,048 of JARHVA010000949.1, forward strand.
TGCCATCACTTGTGGTCTTAAAAAAATTGAGCTCAAAAAATTAATTCATTACACATCTACCAAGGAAATATGGGATAAATTGAAGACCATTTTTGAAGGAGATTCAAAGGTTAAGCTTGCTAAGTTATAAACTCACAAAATTCAATTTGAAACTCTCAATTTGAACAAAGAAGATATTGTGGCATCCTTTTTTTAGAAAGTTGATGAGGTTATGAACATCATCAGAGGTATTTAAGAGAATCTTGAAGAGACTATTGTTGTTTAAAATGTATTAAGGTCTCTATCCCCTAAGTTTGATTCAAAAGTATCTACTATATAAGAGAGTCATGATCTTACTCAATTGAAGATGGATCAATTACATGGCACCCTTATTGCCAATGACATGAGGAATAATGATGATATACCTCCAAAAAAGGAAGCAACTTTCAAGATTGAAATGCAGACAAAGAAGAAGTTTTGAGGTAAGAATCTCAAGGAAGATGGCATTCCTAATATAGATGAGGATGAACTAATTGATTTGATTTCAATAAAATTGAGAAAAAATTAGGCAAGTATAAAGGTAAGCTACCCCTCAAATGCTTCAATTATGGTGAGATAGGACATTTTGCTAATAAGTGCCCTCATAAGTATAATAAGGATGATGATGAAGAGCATGATCAAGGTCAGGATGATGGCAAGAGATCTTTCTGGTCTGACAAAATCAAAAAAATATTTAGAAGTTTTGATAACAAGAAATACTTCAAGAACTAGAAGAGTCTTTACACCAAATAATATTACAGCTCATCAAATGAGAGCGAAGATAGTAACTCAAAATATGATCATGAAGATGATGGTTCTTCTAAAAATTAATCTTTATTCATGGTTGAGGAAGGAAGTTGATCATATAAAAATGGGTCTACTTGGAGTAATTTGGATGATGATGAAGATGAAGTAGACTATGAGACTACATTAACTAATGCTCATGAATAAATGAAGATAGAGAAGAAGATCAATAAGAAGATGAAATCTAAACTCAAGGAATTTGAAGAGAAATTTAGTGTTTTTAAGGCAAGAATGGATGAAGATGCCAAGGAGTAAGAAGATATGGTCAAACATCTTAGTTGTTAGTTGAAAATCCTATCTACAAGCTTAAAAGCTAAAGAAGATGAATGTACAAGGCATGTAATTGAAAATAAGTCATTTAAATATGAGTTAAATAAGGTATCTATTAATGTAATGTCTTTTGTGAGATTTGAAAAGAGCCCAAGTGATCTAGCTAACATTTTGAATGATCAAAAGCATGCAAGTGATAAGACTGGTCTTGTATACAAAGAAGAACTAGAGACTATAACTCAAAACAAGTTAAAGACTAATGTGAGTAAGGATAATTAAACTTTGAAGACAAATCATCAAACAAGGAATGAAGGTGTTGGTAAAATTAATATAAAATAGATCAAATCACTAAATGCCATGAGGTATGTAAAGTTTAATGGTTACTATTGTATGTGTAATCAATTTGGGTATATATATAGATAATGTAGAAGATCTGTTAAGAATGAATTTACATGGAAATATGATGGGGGTCATTAGTCAAAAGGTTTAAGCAAGGTTGATTGTCTCAACTATCATGATGTGGGACATTTTGTAAAATGTTGTCCATTTAAGATAAGACAAGCTAAGTTTTCTTCAAGAGATATTGAGTGCTATAGTTGATATGAACTAGGACACATTTCAAGATATTGTCCAAATATAAAAGGCAAAAAGATATTTTTTCAAAAATTTTGGTGTGCTTCAATTCTAAATAGAGAGGTCACATTGTTATATTCTACAAGCACAAGCCTATAAGATAGAATAGGTTTTATTAGGATCTTAGAGTGCAAGACAAAAGGCAAGTGAACTCATGCAGACCAAAGGTGGTAATTATGAGTCATGATGAGGCTATAGGTCCAAGTAACTTGTTTGATATGGTATATAATTCTTCATAATTTGAAGATTCCTAATAATTTTCATTGTATGTTCATGTTGAAAATAAAGAGACTAATCCCAAGGAAAAGACTGAGGTACTGATTGAGGCTAGCTCTAAGGTAAGTATGGATCCAAGTGAACATCCTGCTATTATTGAACAAGTTCCTAGTGATGAGAATTCAAAATTCAAGGAATATTATTTATATTAATAGGTATGCCATGAATCTATATTGTCTCCATGTATTGATAATTCAATTATAGAAGAAAAGGAGAATATTGTAGTAGTTGAGGAAGTTGTTTCTCTAAATCCAAAGAAGGAATTATATTTCAAAAGAAGAGATAAGGGTTGAAAATTAGTTTCCTTAAGGTTACATATGAGAGTGTTCCATATATGAATTTTTAGGTCTAGAATGTGTGTCTATAAAATGTTATGGGATCTGTAAGATTTAGGTTGGGCTACAACAAGACTAAATAGGCCTAGTGTGAAGAAGAATGCTTTTGTTTAGTTTCTCAAAAAGATAAAAGCATGAATGTTTCGAGGTGAGTTATAAATTTGTTTTATAACATGTTTTTTTATTGATGAATGGTATGATGCTATGTTGGTGGTCATGGAAGTGTCTTGAGAGAGAAGGCTAGTAAGCTTGTGTGGTGATTCTTCATGGTGTGTGGAGATCTAAAATGCTCAAATGGTGAAATGGCAAAGAAATATTAAGGGAGTACCTATAATATGTTTATTGGTGAGTTCCATTATGTTTATATGGTTTTTGTGTGTTCTTTCTTCATTAGTTACAGTGCTTGATTGAAGAGGGTGTTGACATGGAGAAAGAAGAGGTTGTTAAAACAAGTAGAAATTCACTCAAAGTAAAGGAGAATTTGTATCACCTTTATAAGATTTTAATTTCATATTTTATAGTATTTTAAAGTCCTCAAGATTATTTTTTATCCACTTTATCATTGTGTCAAAGGGGGAGAAAGTTTCTATTGGGAAGAAAGTTCATGTTATGAGAATGCTTTGAAGAGAGAGATTGTGAGTTGTATATTACTATGTATGATGTTTGTTGACATCATTGACAAAGGGGGAGATTGTTGGAGATTTATTAGTGATATCATGGTAATGTCATAAAGGTGTCTTGGTGAGTGTATGAAGTGCTTTGATATCCCAAGTAACAATGACAAATCGTGCAATGTGCATGTTTTAGTGTGCTTTATGTTGGCTTGGTTGTTCTCCAATTTTGGCATGATTAGAGATGTTCAAGATGATTATGGTGGTTATAGAATGTAAAATATTTCCCTAATATGTTATCTATTCTTTTATATCTTGTGTGCATAAGTTGAATTCATTTGGTAGTCCATAGTTTTCATCTAGACAGTTTGGGTCTAGTGGCAGAAAACCTGAGTAGGTAGTTTGATGACATCACCATTTCCACATGTGAATGAGTTAAGGGGAGATGGTCATATGGTTGTGATAAAATTATTACCTAGTTATTATGCACCAAATCTCAATTCATTCATTTAAGTGTGGTTAAATATATGAGGGTGCAAATTTGACTTATAAGATAGATTTCACTATTTTCCCATACTTAGCCAAATTTGCAATATGGCCAGAAAGAGCTGACTAAGTAGTTTGATGATAGAATATCTCATATGTGTGGATGTTTTAGGAGAATGTGATCATATTATTTTTTTTATTTTTGGACCTAGTTTATTTGTGTTAATTTTTAGATCATGTGATGTAGCATGTCAATAGATATATATGTGCAAAATTGGGCTCCCAGGTATTTTGACTATGTTTTCCCATACTTAACCAATTTTGTAATATGATAGAAATATTCAAGTGAGTATTTTAATGGTGTTATATCTTTCACATGTGAAGGTTTCAAGATAATCTAATCATATGTGTTTGTTCCATTTTTAACATAGATGATTTGTGCTAAATTTTAGATCATACATTAAAGTGTAGCAAAAGTTATGTCTGAGCAAAGTTGGCTTCTAAAATAGGTTTTGACATGGTTGGCTCTATGATAAAATATTTTGAGAAGGAATTTTAATGTAATTATATCTCACACACATGAGATTTCTAGGAGTAGTGTGTCACATGGTTAGATTCTCCTATGTGAGGAGACCATCTGGTCCAAGTTTGAGATCCTGTATCAAAATGTAGAAGAAGTTATTATGGATCAAAAATGACTACTCAAGAATGTTGATAAAGTCCCCATATTTAGTCATTTTTTAAATTGTTAAAGCTCGAGCAAGATCAATACTGCACATGGCTCCAAGATGTCAAGAAGCAATGAGATGAAGATAGGTACATGATGTTTAATGACTGAGCAAAGGTATAGGATAAGGATCCAGTGGCAAGTGAGCATTTGTATAGATTGATTGATGGTGGCCATTGATCATTAAAGACCTAATTGATATATATAGATCAGTGGAGTGTATTGATTTAAATTTCTTAGATTGCATGAGAATAGGTCAACATGACTGAAGTTTAACATTTGATCATTGGTTCCTATGTGTTAAAGATCAAAAAAGATTGATGGTGACTATTCAATCTTAGCAGTGAGGACATGAGATGATTTGAAAGTGGTCAAAGTTTAACTGTGACCATTTGTATTTGAATTTGCAAATGAAAGACTAGTGTCTAGTTTTTGGATCATATATTTTGATAAAAGATGAATTTTCTATCACAGAAAAAATCAAAATGGTATAAGAATCCAAGGCACATCTTGATATATATATATTTAAAGATTTAGAAGTGCATACAGACAAATATATTAAGCTATAAAGATGAATATATGTTTGTTAATGGCATTCCATGTATAAGGTCTCTATTTAATTTGTTTTATCATATGCAGAAGTGAGCTAAAGTGATTATGATCATTTGAATATGTCTTAAGGGACATAAGGAGTGGACCTATGTATTTTTAAATGGTTCTATGCTCTTAATTTTCTTATAAAAGTGTTAAAGATCTGAACAGTTTCTCTATAGGACCTAAATGTGACTTAGGCCTATTTTTAAAAAGGGGGCAGTAATTACGTGTGATCCATATGATATACCTTAAAGGTGAAGGCATGTAGTGTGGCTGATAAGGATTATTATGGACTTAATAATTCATTATTTCTTTATATATATAGAAACCAAATATGTTGGGTTCTATATTTTTGTAAGTGAGAGACTTGTATGTGAGAGAGTTGGAGAGTGAAGGAAAGCAGAGGAAAGTGAGAGTGCCCAGTTGTTGGTTTGATGAGCATAGAATATTAAGGACTATGTGTATGATCTAAAGATCATGTTTCTGATGAAAATATAATGTTCTTGTAGTGTGAAGTTGTGCAAAGAGATTGTGACATACCTATGTGAGAGGCATGTTTGAGATAGAGAGAGTTTGTGCAGAGGTGAGATAATCAAGAGGTTCATCATTATATGTTGAATACATCAGCTCTAAGTTGGAAGCATTCTTCTCAAGGAGGGTATAAAGGAAATGATCTTCCTTAGGGGTAGTTTCTCTTTGTGAAATAGGATTTCAATAAAAGACCTTTGATCAAAAGGACTTGATCAAGGTTTTAGGTCAGAAGGACGTCGCCAAAGGTTCCTAATCAGAAGGACTTGATCAGTCACTTATTTATGATCATCTTATAGGATAGTAGTCCATGTGTTTGAAGGCTTGAGAATGGTTTTTATTCCCTAAGAGGGTTTCCCACATAGACCTTGTGTTGTGTTTGTGATCTTGCATTATGTTCAATATTCACTGCTATGAATAATCTATATGCTTCATAAATGCTTGTGTTGAATGCTTAAGTAATTACAAGGGTTTATAAATTGAACTAGATTATTTGTCATCACTAATTCACCCCCCCCCCTCTTAGTGGATTGTACCTCTAAAAATTCATAGATCTGAGGGTTTTCAGCATCAATAGAATTTCCACCCCCTGCAGGCACTTTGAGCACATAGAGTATCCCTCAACTATTTGGATCACTCTTCAGACTCTTTTCATAAATCCTACTAATATTTATATTAACCCTCCCACTCTTACTACTATTTCTTATGATGACACATTCTTGATGGATAGTTTTCTTCCTTCTATTGAGCCACCACTAAAGGATGAGATTCCATTAAACCTTATTTTTTCTATTACAAAATCCACATTCTTTCCTATATAGGATGTTACTCTTCCAAAGCCATAATATATTTTCTCTTCACAATAGTGCATTTTATGAAATGTGTAGTGTAGTCACACGACATGCACTAAGATTCCACCTTCCTCTATTGCTAGTACAAATTTAAGAGTTACTCCTTTGAGAGCTTCCAGTGATTTTTTACTACAAGATTGCATATGTCTTCTGAATTCACCTTATTAGGACACTTTTCTACTAGACATATATTCATTGTTTATAGAGTCTCATGTTTCAGATCTAGATGATGCCATTGAGGACATTTGTCTTCTCTTTGATGACATCTATGTTGGAGTTACATCTTCTTCTCTAGATGTAATGAGGGTACTTATAAACCCTCATGCCCTCTTTATTTCATTTAATACTTTCTTATTTCCATCTTCTACAATTAGGCATGTGATTCCTTATCATATTTTGGCACATTTGAGCATGATCTTGGAGATATTTAAGCATTTTCCAGAGATTTGTACCCTAATTCTTACCTATATTCCACTTGAGTGGGAATTATAAAATTTAATAGCTCAAGGTCTCCTTCTTCCAAAAGGAAGAGACATCATTTTTTGTAATGAGAATTAATATAACATTTGACATGTGACATTATTCGCTTACCTTATCTCTCTTTTTTTGTGGAGGCATGCATTCACCATATTTTATAGGATATAGGGTGGCTATGGATAGTTGTAGCTTCTAGTGGGGATTTTTAGCCCACTCTTCTTTTTTTATTCCTTTTTTTGTGGGGGGGAGGAGGTGGGGGGCAGTTTTTCCTATGGGTTTTATCTTTTTCTCTAAGTTATGAGAGATTTATATGTACTTGGGTACCTCATCATGCCTCATTTTTAGGACCCAATTCTACTACCCACCTTAACTATGATTAAGGGGGAGTGTTAGTGTAGGATTTTTCCCAATATGTAGTTTTACATACATGGTTTAATTATCTTGCTTAGGTTAATAATAGTTCATTAGGGGAAATGTAATTTAAGTCATTTTATAATTATGAGTTGAGATAATTACATTTTTGGGTGACCTAATTCCTCATTATATAATGTACCTTCCTATGTAATTTTTAACTAATGTTGCTAATACATCTTTTAGTTGTGAAGACAATCTTCTTACTTTTGATTTGTTTTTTTAATTCACTACTCCATATAGAGTATTCTTTGTGCATTCTTATCCAGACCGATCCTTGATTGTGGCCCACTCTAACAAGAATTACCGTTATGTGTGTAATATTTAATAAATATAGGCACACTAATAATATGTTTCCCCTATGTGGGTTAAATATAGTAAATGTAAGTGTAAGAGTATCATGTCCCTTTATTTAAAAAATATAAGCAATGAATCACTAGTGTAAGTTATGATCATAAATGGGTAGGTTATAATCTATTTAGGGTAAAATGATGGTTCTTTCTCTAAATAGATGCATCATATGGAACATGTCAACTTAGGAAGCTTCATATAAAAAATGAATGATATTTTTTTATCAAAATTATTGAATTAAACAAGTGTTAATCCAATCATGAGAAGGTGTTGAATAAAATTAGAATGTCTAAAATATGAAATGACTCACATGAGACTTATTTGGAACTTATTATTTATGAAAAGATGTTAAAATGGGAAAGTAATAAAGACAAATAACTTACCTAAAATTTGGAACTGATGGACTAAATAGTGACTATGTGATTGACTTTGTGACTATGTAAGGTCACTATTAATTAGGAACATATCTCCATTTGAATCTAGGATAAGAATGTTTTATTCAAACAAGGTCAGCCTATGTTATCATCTATAGGGTGTACCAACATCTAGTAGGGTTTTTTCCTTTGTGTAAAATTAGATCAGTGTGCCTTCACCTATAGGTCCTCTATGTGTGTTTGGGCTTGCTTGATTTACAATGGGAGTTATTATTTCCCTTATTCTTCACTTGGAACCATAACTCAATAGATAATGATTAAAATATATAATAAATTAGAAATAATTGAAGTTGTAATTGACCTAAACACTCCCTATGTTGAGTATTTATTATATACTAATACTTTGAAGAGGCAAAAAACTCCATGTAATTCTCTCATGTTATGGTGGTGTGTATGAAATATTGGTGTGATTTTATATGTTGGTGTAATCCTAGTGTAATTATGTGTTTCAAAAATGACTTATGACCTTAGAGATGTATTTATAATTATATTAGGGCTACTTGGGTTATCTGGACTCATAATTGGGAAGAATGAATGATTTCCTCTCAATATGCAATTGGAATAATTTTGATGTTTATACTATGGAATCATATTGCCAAATAGTGAAAAAATGACTGGAAAATGTGTTTATATAATGGTTTTTTTGAAATTTCCTTGAATGGGACTTGTAAAAATTGTAGGATGCCTATTCGCCCCTAAATTTTGACTAAGCATTTTTACATTTTAGCACATGACATGAAAGTATCATTATATATTTTGATGTAAGTACTAGCATGGCATAGGAATACCATGACATGTAACTAACAGCCACAGAAGTGTCATGGTTTAGAACTTGTCAAGTGTGGGAGGACAATGGCATAGGAGACCCAACATGAGAGGACCTAGTCAAAAGAGAAAGTGTCATGAGGGACTCGAGAATAGAGGACTTAAAATAAAAGCAAAAGACTAGGGGAGCACATGGGAAGTGAAGCATGAGGGATGTGGGAGTAGTTATAAGAATAATTAAAATGGGACATTTTGACCCCATTGATCTAAGGTTTTATACTAGCTCGTGAGGAACGGAACACTTGGCCACTAAAATATAGTTGTTGACCATTTTTTGCGCAAAAGGCCAAAAATCAGTCCCCCCTTTTTTTCATGATATTATGAGCTAGTACTTTTGATTTTGCACGAGTCTGGTCCATTTCTATGGACTCTGCAAATCCATTTCTACAGACTCTATAGAGCTTGGATTTTTATGGACTCGGCAATGAGGTTTTCTACAGACTCTACAGGTCCATTTCTATAGACTCTGTAGGTGTAGTCTTTTAGCAAATGAAGAACCAGTTTAGAGAGTGCAAGGTTTTACAAAGCTTCTTCGGATTATTGTCTGAATAAATTCATAAGGAAAGAGAGCTAAAATGGTTCGAAGACGCTTTTCCTTAAGGTTGGAAGAGTGGTCCAATGACATGATCTTTCCAAGAGTTAGCATCTTTGAACCGTTGAACCATTGAACCAGTTCAATGCTTTGGTTCAATGCTTCGGTTCAAATTAGATGGTTCAATCACTCATTTCACTTAGTCAATTCAATGGCTTGGTTCAACTGCAAAGTTCAATCAGTGAAGTTCATCACTTTGGTTCAATCAAATAGTTCATCGCTTGGTTCAAAGTTTGGTTCATCGCTTTGGTTCAATCAAATGGTTCATCAACTTGGTTCAAAAGGCTTGGTTCAATAAGAGAATGACATGCAGTGTTGAATTATTGAACCATTTTGGGTTCAAGCGGTTGGTTCAAAGGAACGGTTCAAACACTTGGTTCAAGCGACAGGTTTAAAGGCTTGTTTTAAAGTGGCATAGTTCAAACAAATGGCATGCAGTGTTGAACCGTTGAACCATTTTTGGTTCAATCATTCCGTTTAACGGCTTGGTTCAAGGGAGTGCCCTAAAATTGGAGGATAAGTGCCCTTGAGGAGGGCAGTTCTAGGTTCAAGAACCCTTGCGGAGGGCAAGGAGTGCTTCAAAGAGGCTGTAAAGAAGCGGCTAAGATCTTTCAGGATTTTGTTAAGGCAAAGTCATGAAACCCTTCAAAAATTTTGTCTAAAGGAATTCCTTTAGATAAAAAGTCTGAAGGAATTCAGAAAAGGCCTTGAGCAAGAAACCCAAAAGAAAAGGATAAAAAGAGACTGTTCTCGTAGACTTTTTGTCTGAGGGAAAAAACCCATAGGTAAAAGCCCACAGAAAAGGCCTGAAGGAATTTGCCAAGGATGGTGACGTCTTGAAAGCCATCAACTTCAAGAAGACAGATTAGTCATTATTTTTTTAAGTGATGACGGGTGCATGGATGTCAATTTTAAGACAGTGAAATAGCCATTTGCTTTTAAATTACCTGAGCTCCAACCATGAAAAGAGCCCAAGGAATGTAGCGACCTGCCAGAAGACCATCCTCGAGGGCTGAAGGATCAGAAATAGAAAAGTCAAGAAGAAGACAAGGTACAAAAAGAGACAAAGTAGTCCAAGTGGTGAGAGGAGGTGAGTTATTGCTAGATGGTCATCAAACAGTGCAAATAGTGAGTGGCATGGCCTACTTTGCATTTATGAGGGGACAAACTGTAGTCTATTTTTAGGAAAATAGGTGTAGCTCGTGCTCTCAAAATCCAAAGTCAAGATTATTGATCACATAGCATGGTTTTAGGAGGCCTCTTCTAGAAGAATGACATCAGTAACACTGACTTCCTCTTCCCAATGCTCTCAACGCACATGGGCCAACTTGTCAAGGAAGCACCAAGTTCTCTTCCCCTTTATATATTGTAAAATTTCTCATTTGAGAAGGGGACTCTCTTAGCCTTAAGGCAAAACTTTGTTTAAAAATCTCTCAGGCTTGTAAGGCAGAGCTCTGCCAATTTTTACCTTGAATCAGTACTTAGCATTTTTACCTTTATCTGGACCTGCACTTTAAAGTATATGTATGTTTTCTTCTTTTGTGTTAAGTCATTGTCTTTCATGATTTTTATAGACCGATTATAGCATGTCTAGTGCATTGTGAAGTCTCCTTTCTGCAAGTCTGCCAGAAGTGTCTACAGGAAGAATATAGGTGCCTGTGAATAGGCTACCATAAGTGTGTCTGAGGATGCCTCTGGTAGTTTCTTCCTCCCTGTATTTCCACGAACCCTTAGCTAACTATTGCAAAAGAGCTCCCCACTTCAGATGAAGTGTATAGGTGCTTCTTTTTGGTGAAAAGTGTATATTTAGGCTGGGTGGGTCAACTTTTCTAGTGTATCACCTTTTCATTTTTTAGGCTTAAGTTTTGTTTTTAGCATCTCTCTCTCCCTTTTCATCCCCCCTATTTTCCATTTTATTTGTTAGCAGTAGGAGAAACCAGGGCCTAAAAGATACATTAGAGGGAGCTAGACCTTATCTAGAGACTCTCCCCTCTAGCTTCACTGGTCCCACAAGTGACAGGGGAGTTTCCATTGTTGTGTGTGGAAGGGCAGGACCTAGGTGTCCTGCCCTCGGGTGCAATCCACTGCATCAACAATAGCATAGAGCAAGGATCTAGGGGTGTAAAGACCCAAGTCTATGGGAATAAGTCATTATAAGAGACATGAGTCTTAGTTTATTGAGAGTTCATGTGCCATATGTTCATGATAATTATAATTATGACACTTGGTTAGGGAAAAATAAGTATAAATACCCCAGTTGTAACCATTTGTGTGGATGGTCCTTTGGAGAATAGATAATAGAATTTTGTCTTTTAATTCATTAAGCAACTAATGAGAGATCAATTTTTTCTATATTGTGTTATAAGTGATGAAGTATTTTAAGTGTTAGATGATGGATATGGTTTATTCCTATGTCATTGGTATCTTTTTCTTTTGTCACTATTGTTAGATAATAATGGTGATCCTAGTTATAGTGGTAGTTAAGTCTGGGACAATAAGGATAATAGTAGTATATTTATGGTGTTGAAAAATATTTTAAGAACTCTATTATGAAATATGAATAAACATACATCATTGTATTACAAATCCTTCAAGAACTATTCTTTCACTGTGCACTTCAAGTGAGCGCATGAGACTTAACTCTTGTGTGTTAGGGCTAGTGTGCTAGCTTGTTAAGGGAAACTTCAATGTTGAAGTTGTAACTAACTAAAAGAACCCAACATTTTGGTTCCATTTTAAATATTGTCTTATATCATAGTTTTTTTTGTGGATGTTTAAGTGAATGGTGTTGTGAGGATCTAGATTTTTATAGTGTTTAATTATCAATATTTTTTTGACTACTTTATAAATTTTTGTTATGAGAATTTTTTTTGAATACACTGTAACATTCACTCTAGAATGACCAATTTTGTCAAATTTAAATTGGTTTCATATTGAATTGTGTCTGCCTTCTATTATGTTATTTTTTTTCATGCATGAAATAAAAGAGGAATGTGCATGGCCAAATACATTGTTATGTAATTATCACAGTTTGGTGATGGATTTCTCATGATGAAATGATTGGGGAAAGGATTGTACCATTGAGCCTAGTATGCCAAAAAAAAAATTATTTAGAATTTAGCATTATATTATAATATTATGTCACTTTTCTCTTTTGGAAAAAAATTGAGGTTCTTACAGAATACAGTGCTTACGAAGTTGGTGAATTCACAAAGTTTGTTTCTCAGGCAAGAAGAGAGGTTGTTAAGTTTGGATTGGTGTATAGGAGTGGAAATATTTGGAGTTTTAGGTTTCAGGTCTACCATTGATGAAGTGTGAAGCTCAAGAGTCGAATAAAGTTAACCTACCATCATGTATTCTTTTAGGAACATGGGATGGTCATGCATTAACCTTTGAGAACCATGAAGGGTAATGTATCCTTTAAAAAAAAGACAAAATACTCAAAAAAAAGCTTCCAACTATACCAGAGGAGGAAGAGGACATGGAAGAGGAGGTGGATGATTTTTACCCAAGGCTTGCTACAAATGTGGGTCACTAGACCATTATCAATGGGATTGCTTAGAGTACCCAGCATGCACATTCTATAAAAAGAACCACCATTTGGAAGAGTGTCCTAATCTATATGTGATAATCACTAAAGAGCATAATGAAAAGGGTGTCGACATGATTCAAATAGATCAACCAAAATGGCATGCATGCCTCACCATCCTAATAGTACAAGTAAATATTGCCACTCATAGTGGGGGACAAACTCAATCTATAGCCAATCTAGTTAAGAAGGTACATCAAGAAGAACCATGGGCTAGAAAGTACCCTAATGCTTAGTAGCAAAAAGATGTCCTTTAGGATATAATGGCACTTGTACGAGAGCTCCAAGATGAGATTCAATACCTCAAAAATAAGGATGTGACATAGCATGTTGTGATGTAAAGGGAAGTTAAACCTCAACTAGTGGTGTGGGACAATTTTCAAGAACTATGCAAGTGTATGCTAGATGAGGACATTATTCCCCAACTTAGTGCTTGGATTAATAGTCAGGCCCACTTACCAAACAAATTCCACCCTCACCTCAACTAGAAAAGTGAAGATTGCTATTTAAATGATGCTCGATGTCAAAAAACTCCTAGTTCCTCCACTCCCCTAAAAGATGGAGAGATATTGGTTAATGTTGACATCAATGGATAAGTAATCCAAGATATTCTAGTAGATAATGGTGTATAAGTTAATGTTCTCACTAAGGATGCCTAGCAAAAAATGTCTAGTTCAGCCTTACAACCCTCACCTCACATCTTATTCATGGAAAATAAGACTCAAGCATACCCTATTGAGGTCCTTAAGAATGCCATAGTTGACATTCTTAGAGTTCCTTTGAAAGTAGATTTTGAAGTCCTAGAGTTGGTTGAAGCTGATGAATACCTAACCCTCCTTAGAAGGCCTTGGTGTTATGAAAACCATGTAGACTTGAGCTTTAAAAATTGATACATAAGTTTTGAGAACATTGATTAGTACATAGTAATACCTTTAGACTAAGCACAAGGATCTCCCTATATCAATCCTTTAAATGTTGATGAAGACCTCAATCACTTGTATAATTTTATTGCTCAAAATGATGATCAACATGATCCAACCTAAGATGGTATACTATGTTTGATAGATACCCAGTCAATTTTTGATGTTACAAGCAATGCATGTAATTGTTGGGCCCATGGTGATTATGATCTCACTAGGTGACTATGTAGCACCATCAATAGTAAAGAAAAAGTTCTATGCCAATTCCATAAACATCAAAATTTTATACACCTAATGGATTTAGCAATGAGAGGGCCACTAATAGGACCACCACTAGAAAAACTTGATGAAGCCCCACAGTTCTAAGGGCAAATGGAGGTGCATGATTTTATCCAGTGCCTTAAATAATTTTACAATAATGAAAATGATCAGATGAGGTCATTGGATCACATCTTTGATGGCACTATAGCAAGATGATGGCATATCCATAAAGAGCACCTTTTAAATTGGGATTAAGAGGATGTGCTCTCTATCATAGATTTCACCATAATAATAAGATTAAAGGCACACTTAGTTATAGTGGCATGAAAGCACCCAAACCACACATGGAGGCTTATGAGAGCATATGGGACACTGAGGAAACATCCTTGCCAAAATACCTCTGGGTGCATGCATTTCATGAGACTTTATGCACTTGGGAATGGACTTGGTACATTCATGAAGAAATGCACATGGGTATAAGGTTTTGGTAGTTACTAAATGAAAACATGAAGTCAGCACTATCCTATTCTTCACCAAGGATGGACTTGTGTCTCACTCTTCAAGCCATGTGATAAGTAATTATAAGGGACTCATATCCTGTTAAAGACTACTTATAGCATATTCATCAAGAACTTGAAGATCCCTTATATTTATTCACTGAGCCTTCTAGCCATTCAGTTCCTACACCACCGACAAATCTTGATGACAAATGTCATGAAGAAATTAACTGAGGAAAATAGAAACTTATCTTCTAAGTAGATGAAGGATCTACTTCACTTAACCCCCAGACTAGCCATCTAGATATTCCTAGAAGTACTAGTTCATGAACTATTCAAGACACAAGTTATCCAAAGGATAACCCTTATCATTGGCCTATTCAAACTATTCAATGTAACATTGGCATAGAGCAAGAGCTAAAGATGGATACAATTGGAAATTATTGGACTGGCATAGAAAAGTTAAAGATTTTTGAGTTGTTGAAATAGTATCAAGATGTATTTCCAAGGAATTATAGTGAGATGAAAGGAGTCCACCCATCTCTAGTAAAGATGCACATAAAGCTAATCGATGGTGTTAGCCCCATGAAATAGTTACCATACAAGATAAACCTTAATCTCTAAGCACAAGTGAAAGAAGAGATTAATATCATGTTCCACATCAGAGTAATTACTCCCATCACTAAATTTGAATGGGTCAATCCCATAGTAATCAATATCAAAAAGGATGGGCATATATGTATCTATGTGGATTACAATGTCTTACACACATCCTATATGACAGATCCCTTCCCAACACCTTTCACAAAGAAAATCCTATAAGGTTTTGCCAATTGTGAAGTATACTCTTTTATAAATGGATTCTCAGGGTACCACCAAGTCTAGATAGCTGAGGAAAACCAATCTAAGATGACTTTCACTACTAAATGGGAATATTTTACCTATACCATCATACCTTTCAGGGTGAAAAATGCCCCAGTAGTGTTTTCACAGATAGTAGACAAGGTTTTAAAAGACTTCAATCATAAATTCCTCCAAGTTTACTTGCTTGACTGGATGGTAAATGGGTTGGTCAAGGACCATTGTGCTAATCTGAGACTCATGCTTAAGAACTTTTTAGTGTTGAAAATTTCCTTAAATTTGAAGAAGTGCTTATTCATGACACCTTTTGGCATATTTCTTGGGCATATTATTTGTAATGAAGGACTCTTAGTGGACCCAACCAAGGTCTCTATCATTCTCCATTTGCCAATGCCCAAGACTTGGTGTGAGTTGTACACCTTCCTAGGATATATACTCTATTATATAAATTTCATTTTGGGTTATGCCAATAGTACCACACCCCTAAAATAACTTTTAAATCACAATGAATAGTTTATATAGACAAATTCTTACAAGGTGTCTTTTGAAACACTCAAAAAAAATTGGTTACTGCACCAATCCTATAATTCCTTGATTGGACAAAACATTTTCATGTCCATATTGATGCATTGATCATGATCATCAACACATTAATTGCACAACTAGGTAAAGGACACTTAGATCACCTAATTTACTTTGCCAGTAGGAAGCTAACACTAGCTGAAAGGAATTATACCACCATGGAGTGCAAAGTTTTGTCTATGGTCTATACTGTACAAAATTTCAAGTAGTATCTTCTGACCACTCCATTTAGATTCTATACATATCATGAGGCCTTTAAATATCTTTTCAATAAACCATTACTACATGGGAGAATTTACCACTAGATTGTCCTATTCCAAGAATTCTCATTTTTTGTAATAGTAAAACCCGAGAAGACTAATTGTGGACTTGATCATTTATCCCCAATTGAAACTAAAGAACCCCCACATGCCATAGAAGATGATCTTCTTGATGTACAAATATTTTGATTTGCTCAGGTACCTAAAAAAGTGGAGGATATTATAGAATTTCTCAACACTAGTTATGCGCTTGACTCTCTCACCACACAGGAGAAAAAGGAACTTATAGTATGCACCACACCTTATCAACTCATCATATAATATATTTATAAAATGGATTGTGATTAGTTACTTCACCACTGTATAATGCAACATGATCACCCTAAAGTGCTACAATAAGTCTACAAAGGTATTATCAAAGGACACTATGTTGGAGAGGCAACCGTATATAAGGTGTTAATCATTGAACTCTGGTAGCCAACTCTATTCAAAGATGCAAAGGTGTATGTTAGGTAATGTGATGTCTATCAACACATAGGAAAACCTAACAAGATAAATGGTATTCCCTTAAAGCCCATTCCTTTTCAGGAACCATTTGAAAAATGGGATATTGATTTTATGGGGCCTATCACTTCAGTAGGATGATGGATGAGCTCTCGATACATCATTGTATTAATCAACGACCTCACACATTAGGTTGAAGCAGAGCCAATAAAAGATTTTAATATAGAATTTTTTGCATGATTCATCTAGGAGAACATTATAACATAGTTTAGATATCCCCTAAGTTTCACTAATCATCATAGAACCCACTTTTTGAATGAGACAATCCACATCTTCTTGGTTGAGTTTATGATTGTGCACCATAAGACATCACCATACCACCTGCAGGCCAATGGCATTATGGAAGATTTCAATAAAATCCTTGGTACCATCTTAAAAAATATCTAAAATATTGGTCAAACTAATTAGGATAATAGATTTTTTACATTACTCTGGGTCTATTGAACTACATATAAGCATCTCAATAAAAGCACACCATTCAATTTAGTGTATGGAAAGGAAGTAGTTATGCCAGTGGAGTTTTTGGTCCCATCTCTCTATATAGTGCATATGGAAAAACTAGATGATGATGCCTCTTTGAAATCCTAACTAGATGACTTGATGAAACTAGATGAGACTTGATTTCTCACCCATTAGAGTTAGGATGTCAAGAAACACAAATAGAAAGCATGGCATGATCACCATCTAAAGACTAAAGTCTTTTATCTAGGCGTGAAAGTTTTTTTATATGACTCCAAGTCTACGTGCAACCCTAGGAAGCTCCACATCCATTAGGATGGTCCATTCATAATACATAGCATTCGATCTACTGAGGCTTGTCAATTAAAATGAATGGATGATCAGTTCCTCCTAGGGCACTATAATGGAATTTGGCTTCAACCATATTATGATTTAGTTTAACCAAACTTTTATAATAAATAAGGCTAAGGACATTAGGTTAGATTTTTCTATTTTCAATAAAAATCATTGCCCTTGAGGCGTGTGTCTCTTTTTTTATGTAATCTTGAGTTTTTATACATAATGTGTTTTCATAGAGGACCATGAACCCTTTTAGTGTGGGGTAGGGAATCATATATGTTAATATAATAAAGATAAGTATGAAATTTAAATATGGCAAGTAAGACAAGTGGGTGTCTAGTTACTAAAGGCACAAAAGCCACTAAAGGTGTGCAAGTGATCAAAAGCTCATGAGTCATTTAATGCACTTTAAAAGCACCTTGAGAGGTTCCCACCATTTGAATAACAAATATCTTCCACTATAGTAGAAAGGTAGGACACAGTTGTCTTCCACTTTCAAGAAATGCATAAGAAAGGATGTGCCATTAATGTGACAAGGTTAGTTAATGATAGAAGCATGTGAATAAGAATGATGGGACAAAACTATTAGGGCATTAAATACCTAATATAATATTGAAGTATGAAGGTCGTTAAAATATTTGGGTTTAGGGTTATAAGTGAGGAGAGGGAAGGAATTAATGAAGGTAAACCCCCTCAAAGATCCTATAAATAAGATTTTTAAAGTCATGTTACACTTTACTTTGTGTTAATCTTCAAAGTCCTAGTGCAAATAATAAGCGACAAACTAGAGAACCATAGACCATGACAAATTCAAAGTTCTTATAGAATAGAGTGCTTACAAAGTTGGTGAATTCATAAAGGTTTTTTCCCATGTGATAAGAGAGGTTGTTAAGTCCATATTGGTGTATAGGAGTGGAAATATTTGGAGTTGCAGGTTGCATGTCCACCATTGATGAAGCATGAAGCTCAAGAGTTGAAGAAAGTTAGCCCAGCACCACATATTATTTTAGGAATGTGAAATGGCTATGTATTAACCTTAAAGTTCCATGAAGGGTAATTCAGCCTAATAAAAAGGCCAAAATACTTGAAAAGCTTCTAATTATACTAGAGGAGGAAGAGGTGAGAAGAGGAGATTGGTTCCCTATTAGAGAAGAGGCTTTAGAGAACCAATAAAAAATAAAATAAAAATAGCACATAAAAAGATAGGTGAGAGAGTGCACAAGATAAGAAAATGAAAATATGATGAAAAAATGGAAGCAAGCGTAGACCTCATCAGCATAGAATGCCCCAGCATCTCCCCCTCTATCTCTTTTGATAGAAGAGATGTAATACCCAAAGTCAGTCTTGCACATAGAGAATTGGGTTTGTAAGGTATCAACTACCACAATATTTTATTATAACCATCACAAGCTAGGGAATGAATTAGAGATATATAATATCTACCATGTCAAGACCACTAATACAAGAAACCAAGTGGTCTATGACTTGTCTATTAAAAACTAGTTGGATCAAGCAGGCCTCTTTCAATTCTTTGAATTACCATACTTTGGAAAACCTATAGAGCCAATACAGTTTCTCCTCTCATGTATACATAAGGACTACATCTATTTCACTAGGCACAATATGAAGATCACCCCAGAAAGGATCATCAAAGTCATAAGACTACAATATTCAGGGGTAAGTATATTGGATGACTTAGCTGATATAGAGGAGATTCAATAGACTACCATAGCACTCATGTACTAGAATCAAAGGCATGTGATGCACATCAAAAACATGTAGTATTATGTCCTTAAAGTTATAGCACATATCATTTCCACCAAAATCATAAGCATCAATCAATGGAAGGAAGTGGACATGGCCCACCTATACTTTACCCACCAAGTCTCCCAAGGACTAAAGTACAACTAGGCACCATATTTTGTCTAGAAAATATGAGGATGTAAAAAAGGCCCACAAGATTCCAAAGTAAAAGTTTCCTTTGGGAGCAATCCTTTTATTTCTAGTCTTTGATGAGATTGGGGTGCTTGATTATATCTCACATTCATTGAAGTGTGTGTACCTTCCCACTCGCATGTCCCTCATCAAGCACTTCAAAGCATTCACTTATCCCTAGCACATTACCCCGTCATACAAGATGAATATCAAGTAATAGTTTGATGGGATGAAGGTGACATTTTGGAATGAATGGCACATCCCAAAGGATTTACCCCCCTTGGCTACAAACCATGCACAATTTGTTGTAAAGTAACATTACTCCCTAGCGTGCATTCATATGAATCCATTGAGATAAATTTTAGCATGGCTCAAACTACCATATGCCTTCTTTGCATGATAATTCATTGATTCCATCAATTATATATATATGATGTGTAACCAATCATTTTTTAGGTAGATCAGATCGACTCAAAGTTCCACACCCTATAGAAAATATATGTATATCTAAGTAAGAAGGTTTATGTTGAGAGGTCAAAAAATGACTCAATTGAAATCAAGGTTAAGGATATCTTGGTCAAGGATCAAGTCCATAAATTTGTTTACATGTTATGCCCCTACCAATACCCTCGAGATAGAGACCCCAAAGAGAGGGTCCCCTAGGCACCACAGCCATGGAGAAAGTGGTCAGAGCTAAATGCTAGTTCAAGTGGGAAATAGGCCCAATAAAAATGTCAAAAGATGGTGAAGGTACAACCCTGTAGACCCATTACTTCTCACCCTTCCACACCCACCCTTCACCTTCACCACCTCATCTATATCCATCCCTTCCTCACACTTCATCTCCTCCTACCTCACCATTCCCTACTCAATCCACTCCTACCCACTCACCTACCCCAGACCCTTTATCTCCTCAGCCCACTCCTCTACCTTCTCCACCTCTATGACCACCTTCACCTCTACCATCTCCAAGGACTACCATAGAGTTTTCCCCATAATAGCCTCTAAGGTAAGTGGCCCAATAGGATATCCCTTAGGTATAAATCCATAGTTTAGGATCAAAATCTGAAAAGACTCCATCCCCAATATAAGAGGCTCCATCTGATGATCCCCAACTTAATGTTGGATTAGGAGCTAGAGAGATGGCCATACGAATCCATCAAGAGGTTGAGCTTGAGTGAGACCTAGACAAGAGGAAGGGGCCAACTGAAGAAGAATAGGAATAGAGAGATTTTTCCACTACACGTAAATGTTACCAATTTAGTGTAAAGGATAAGGACCTATATATTTGATCACACTTCCATCCCAAGGATGTGACTCTAGAAATAAGGAAGTATGTGTCTTTCCTTCTAGATATGTGTATTGAAGAGCCTCAATTTGACATTCCTCTAGATTATATTTTTTCTAGCCCAGATGCTCCAAGATTATTAGACCTAATGCAAATTAATTCATAAAGGCTCACTCCAATAATGGTAAGTGTTACATTTTTTAAACTAGCCATGGAAATGGCATTCCAAAACATTTTGTCATATTTTGATGCATGCACAATAGAAATAAAACATGGCAACATAGTGTAGATATACAATAAAGTGATTGTAGAGAAGTAAACACTCACCGAGGAAGTGGCCTCCTTGAAATAAAAGATCTAAGAGGCCATGAAGGAAAAATTAAGGGTTTTAACCCTTTACAAAATAATTTTTAAAGAGGATCTGACATTTGTAGATGACATACCATTGGATGGGGATGCCATTGGGAAATTAGAGACCCTGGTGGAACTTTTGCTCAAAAAACACAAGGAGCATCCCATGCCAAAAGATGAGGGAAGAGAAATGGTTGAATAACTCACCATGGTAGTAGACATTTTCAATCACTCCTTAGAAAGAGTTTGCAATGTTACTCCCATTTTGGATAACATTTTTGCATGGCTTGCATGCCCAAATAATGTTTTGGAGGCTTATCTCCAAGTTGAATAAATAAAGAGGTAACAAGAAGCTAATGTTGCCCTTTTAATAAAAGACTACCCAAAGAATATGAAGGCATTCAAGGATGTTAAAACAATAGAGGAATCCATTAATAACCATCATCAACAAATAAATGTGATTTTTACCACACTCTGAGGATAGGTTGATAAGGAGATCTTCACAATGAAAGACATTTAGAAGGATGTTAGCATAGCTCTAGATGAACAGGTAAAGAAGATCAAGACTCAAACCCAACTCAAGGAGATAAAAGAATAAAAGGACCATTCCATTTTTCCATGTAGTGCAGAATGATCATTGTCCATTTTGATGTAAGTACCAGTATGATATGAAAGGACCATAATGCAAGAAGACCATGTCACGTAGTTTATAGGCACAAAAGTGTTGTGATATGATCTTTTTAGGTACAAGAGGATAATGGTGTAGGAGACCCAGTGTGAGAGGAACCAATCAAAAGAGAAAATGTCAGGAGGGACCCAAGAATAAATGACTCAAAACAAAATCAAAAGACTAGGAGAGCACATGGGAAGTAGAGCACAAGGGATGTGGAAGCAGTTATAAGAATAATTCAAATGGGACACTTCAACCCCATTGATTAGAGGTTTTGTACCAACCTATGAGGAATTAAACACTTGGCTATCAAAATATAGCATAGAACAAGGATCTAGGGGTGTAGAGACCTGAGTCTATAGGAATAGCTCATTATAAGAGCCGCAATTTTCAATTTTTTGGGAGTCAATGTGCCATCTATTCATGACAATTATAATTATGACACTTGGTTAGGAAAAAATAAGTATAAATACCCCTTGTTGTAAATATTTTCATGGGTGGTCCTTTGGAGAATATATAATAGCATTTTGTCTTGTAATTCATTAAGGAGTTAACTAATGAGAGATCATTTTTTGCTATATTGTGTTGCGAGTGATGAAATATTCTAAGTATTAGATGATGGATATGGTTTATTCCTATGTTATTGGTATCTTTTTCTTTTGCCACTACTGTTAGATAATAATGGTGATCTTAGTTATAGTGGTAGTTAAGGTTGGGACAATAAGGATAATAGTAGTATATTTATGGTGTTGAATAATATTTTAAGAACTCTATTATGAAAGATGAATAAGTATACATCATTGTGTTACAAAGCCTTTGGGAATCGGTCTTTCATTGCATGCTTTAGGTGAGCATGCAAGACTTAACTCTCACATGTTAGGGCCAGCACGCTAATTTTCTGGGGGAAACTTCAATGTCAAAGTTATGACTAACTAAAATAACCCAAAAATGACCTGTTACGTGAATTTTAATTTGATCAATTAATCATTATTTGTTGAAAGGATGAAACTAGCATCTTTAAACACTAGAGGTAAGTTAGATTATCTTGAAGGAGCAGACTTATTTTAGGAGAATAAACAACTAAATTAGAAGTGTGAATTATTCTAATAGTGATTTTAGGCTCCTTGGAATGAATAATAGTAATATAAAGTATCGTAATTTCTTAAGTATAAAGGGTCATCCACATAAAATTATAAGAATGGCAGTTTAGAACCATGAAATTGAGCATAGACTAAGTGCACATAAGGAATGGTCACAAGTACATTATTTTAGAATTAAATGTTAATTTTAGTGACTATAGATATGAATCATGATGAATAATAGACTATGAGACATGTATCAACTTTAAACTAAATTAAAATGAAGTGAAAAACCATAGGAAAAAGACACCCAAAGATGTAAATAAAATTTCAAAGAAATGATACTGAGGTAAATTCCTATGAATAACAAGGAATAATCAATGGCTAAAAAATAAAAAAAAGAACAACTTGATCCAAACAGAAAAAAATTGTGAAAACCATTAAGGCAAAAAAAAATGTATTCAATAGAAAATGAACAATCAAGGAGTAAAAGTTAATGCTTAACTATAAAATATTAGTAGGTGCATGATATTAATTGGAACTTTTAAGGATTTTCCTTCTAGTATGGGTAGGTGATATGTCATTGAACAAAATTCTATTATGATAACAAAGGATTGAACTTGTATGTGTTATTTATATACATTTGTATCTATTTTATTTTATTTTAAAACTATATCACCCAAATTGAATTCTTTTTATTTAATTTTTCTTTTAATATTTCACGATGAAATTTTGGTAAACTCTAAAGTGCTCAATACCTTGAATATGTGTCTCATCCAATATTTATAACTAATGTAACATATTTTCTCTTCAAATGTTGTCATCAATAATACCTTTTAATGACACTGTAAGTGAAGTAATCTCAAGATCTAAGGGCAATACCACCTTTTCACCTTAGGATAATGAATAGGAGGGTTCCCCCATGGTTGTTCTTACACTTATTTTATTAGTTGTTTTATCTTGACCAGTTATTTGTGGATAATTATTTAAAATTGTATGTTTTATATTGTATTTATAAAAACACTTATTAACCATCATATTCTTGAATTAGGACCCATTGTCAATAATAATAGAGGATGGTACTATCAGAGTTATTGCCAGAATTCAGATAATGTGAATGCAATGGAGACGTGATAACACAAGATGAAGCAAGTGCACACCACATAGATGCTAAAGCAATATGAAATTATACAAGAAGATAACTTGCACAAGACAAAATAAGAGAAAACCAATATCTGATTAACATGAGATGGCCAAAGTGAAGAATACATATAGGAGAGCACGTAAGTAAATCCTCCACAAAAGGTGGTCAAGGCACCCCAAGAATAGACTGTAACTCCTCTATGAAAAGTGGTGACAGGGTGCTAAGAATAGAGAAGTAACTCCGATCAAGGGAGTTACTTATGACATTCTTATGACACCTATGACACATTTATGACACACATCTCCACATAAACTAGCCTATCCCATAAAAGTAGGAAAACTCCAAGTATGCACAAATATAATTTTCCTAATTAAATAATAGGGAAAAATAAAAACCTACACTAATACCCCCCCATAAGCATAGCTTAAGTGGGTAGTGTGGAAATATAAAATGGGTCCCAAAAATTAGCCCTGATGAGGTACCCATGTACAAATGCAATCTCCCATAAGATAGAGAAAAGGAGAAAACCCGTAGAAAAAAACTCCCCCCACCCAAAAGAGAGACATAAAAGAAATGAAGAGGCTAGAAGGCACCCCCTAAAGATGATGCTACTACAGATGTAGACTGCACCCCAAGAAGAGCTCGTAGATGAATAAACTTGCTCTCAGTGAAAGGTTTGGTGAAGATGTCTGCAACCTACTTTGAACACTAGAAAAATATCAAGTTGATGACCTGACTATGAATAAGCTCATGAATGAAATGCATGTGAATCTCTATGTGCTTGGTCCGTTGGTGCTGAACTAGATTCCTACAAATCTAAATGGTACTTTAGTTATCACAATAAATGATGGTGGGCTATCTGATAGGAATGTGAAACTCAGAAAGTATCCCCTAAAGCCAAATAGTTTAAGTAGTTGCATTAATAGCTCCCATGTACTCTGCCTCTATGGATGATATAGCAATAGCATTCTGCTTCTTGCTAGACCAACTCATAAGACCAGAACCTAGAGAGAAATTATAACCAGAAGTGGACTTGTGAGTCTGTGAATTACCAACCCAGTCTGAATCTATATATCCAACCAAGTCAACCTCTATGCCAAATCTGTAATGAATCCCATATCTATATGAACCCTGTATGTAATGCAAGATCCTCTTAGCTACTTTCCAATGTAGCTCATGAAGTTCCTACATAAATCTAGAGACAAGTCCCACTGTATATGACATGTCAAGCCTGGTGTGAGTCAAGTAGATGAGACTACCAACAAGTTGTCGATATTGAGTGGCATCAACAAATGGTGAAGAATAGTCAGCCTTAAGCTTGACTCCTGATAGAAAGGGAGTCAGAGATGGCTTGCAATCAGCCATGTGAAACTGAGCCAATAAGTCAAGAGCATACTTAGGCTATGCAAGAGAAATCCCTAAATTTGACTATGAGATCTCGATGCCAAGGAAGTAGTGCAACAAACCCAAGTCTGTCATGTCAAATCTATCCTAGAAATATGAATTCACCACTGTAATAGCCAATGGAGAACTCTCGGTGATCAAAAGGTCATCAACATATAGAACCAAAATTAGGAACGAATCATCTTGCCGTAAGAAGTAGACATTGGGGTCAGAATGGCACCTAGTGAAACCCGTTATGAGAAGGAAGGAATCCATCTTGGCATACCAAGCCTGAGGGGCCTGTTTGAGGCCATAGATAGATTTCCTAAGTCTACATACTAAGAAAGAATCTTGAACAAATCCTGGTGGCTACTCCATGTAGATCTCCTCCTCTAGGTCTCCATGAAGAAAGGCACTCTTC
This sequence comes from Torreya grandis, assembly GCA_037957365.1. Classification (NCBI taxonomy): domain Eukaryota; kingdom Viridiplantae; phylum Streptophyta; class Pinopsida; order Cupressales; family Taxaceae; genus Torreya; species Torreya grandis. The sequence goes on from JARHVA010000949.1 coordinate 140,874, forward strand.
ACATCCATCTGGTGCACATCCCAACCATGTGTTGCAGTAATAGCCAAGGTGAGTCAGATAGAAGTCATCTTTGCAATGGGTGCAAAGGTCTCTGAGTAGTCAATGCCTGCCACCTGTGAGAAACCCTTGGTGACCAATCACACCTTACACTTATCAACTGACCCATCTGCTGTAAACTTGGTCTGATATATCCACCTACATCGAACCAAGTTTCTTCCCTTAGGAAGTGAAGTCAAATCCCAAGTGTGATTTTTGATTAAGGAAGAATATTCTTCCTCCATAGCACTATCCCACTCAAGTACCCTCGATGCCTCTCGAGAAGTCTATGGATCTAAAACTGAAGCAAAGAAGGCATGTGGATCTCTCTAAAAATCCTCCCTAGTGCGTCTATCATCTATGGGATCTCTTGCCCAAGTGCCAACACTCTCAAGTGTTTGTCTAGCCCAAAGCGGCTTGAAAGTGGGCAAGTCAGGTGCTAACTCCTCATCCTCTAACTGACTAGAGGTGGATGACTCTGCATCACTGTCCTCACTGTCTGAACTCGAAGAAGAAGAAGATGTCTCTAGCTCAAGAACCTATTGTGGCTGATCTGAATCTAATGAGGAATCATCATGAAGAATTAGATCTGATGAGGGAGAAGAAGTGTCAAGTGTTGAGTCTCTAGGACTCTCTTAAGAGTGGACACTTCTCTCAATGAACAACTCATGAGTGGTTGGATCTAGAAGGTGATACCCCTTAATACCATCCAGATATCCTACAAAGATGCAAGGCTTGGACTGATGTTTCATAGCTTTGTGTTTCTTCTTTGGATGTGGGCCATGGTTGGGGATCTGAAAACCCTAAGGTGCTCAACATCAGGTTTCCTTTTATGCCAAGCTTTAAAAGGTGTTATCCCTTTCAAAGCTTTATGAGGAACCCTGTTTTGAATGTAGCAAGCATAATTGATGGCTTCGGCCTAGTAATGTGGTGCTAAGCATTTGGAGTGAATCATACAGCTACCCATTTCTTTCAAGAACCTATTTTTGCATTTTGCAACCCCATTCTGTGAAGGACTATAAGTGACTGTATGCTGCAAATCAATCCCCTCTGTGGTGCAAAATTGCTCAAACCTGATGCTGACATTCTCCCCTCCATTATCAGTTTGAAGAACCTTGATGGATTTCTCACTCTATTTCTCAATAAGAGCCTTGAAGTCTAGAAAATTTTCAAACACTTCAGACTTTTGTTTGAGAAAATATATTCAAGTGTACCTAGAGAAATCATCAATGAAAGTGAGGATGTACTTGGCCCTTGTGAAAGATGGTTTGGGAAAGGGTCTTGATACATCACTGTGGACTAACTCCAAAGGTTGTGAAGCCCTCCAAGCTTTGCCTTTATCAAATTTTACTTCGAGATGCTTCCCGAAGGAGCACCCCTCACAAATTCCTTTTGAGAATTGGACATGAGGCAAGTCAATTACCATGTCATGTTTACAAAGTTGCTCAAGGTAGCGGTAGTTAAGGTGGCCAAACCACTCATGCCATAATTTGATAACTCTATCTTAATGAGTCAGCAATGTTATTGGAGAAGAATATAGTGCAAAATGTGAGGTGTATAACCTTGCTTGGTGATCAGCCCTACCCACTGTCACTGTAGTATCACTATGCCATTCCCTGATAGCCACTGAATCTAGAAAAAACTCAACTCTCATGCCCTGACCAATGTGAGTATTAGTACACTGATAGGAGATTGGTCGAAAGAGAAGGAACACTTAAAAAATTATTGAATGTTCTTCCTTCCATTTCAATTGACCCTCTCCCTGCAATAGAAATTGATGTGTCATCACCCAAACTAATTGAAGTCATGCTACAAGGCTCTAAAGATGAAAACTCAACTAGTGAAGAGACCATGTGGTGAGAAGCACCCGAATCAATGACCCATGATGTTGTAGAAGCTATAGTAGCTACAAGGGCCTTTCCCTTTTCTTTCTCCTTACCCTTGCCTTTTGCCTTAGTAAAATCTTGGGTAGATGAATTCTGCTTGATGGACTCATGAACACCTATGTTGTGCTTCTCTAGAAGATGATTTAGGTGATCTATTTGTTTCTTCATGAATTTGTGTTCATCATGCCCTGTCTTCTTACAATAGGCACACTTAACCTTCTCCTTCTTAGGTTTAGCATTGGAAGAGGAAGACTCAGTGTTGTTTTTGGCAGGATTGTTGCTTTCTTTATTCTTCTCTCAGTCCTTGTTCTTTTTCTTCTTCTCCTTTGTTGAAGTCTTATCCTTACCATTTCTAGCTATCAAAGCTTGGGGTTGAGTAGACTTCATTGTGCCCATTTGAATTAGCTTATCTTGTTCCTTAGTCAAGTCGGCAATGAATGAATCCAAAGAAGGCATTTTCCATGTAGTGCCAAGGGCACTTTTTGTGGCATGGAAAGTGGAGACAAAGACTGAATAGCTTGGACCTAACTTAGAGAGAATAGAAAGAATGAGTTGATCATCTTTATTCTCTATCCTGCATTCTTTCAATTGCAATCTAAGGGCCTTAAACTTAGTGAAGAAGTCCTGTAGGGTGTCAAAGTTGTTAGGACTTAGACTTATGAGTTCATTTTCAAGCTGATGACCTCTCATCTCATCAAGCTTCCCAAATAAGTTTTCTAAGGTGTCCCATATTTATTTAGGAGTCTTAGAGTTTTCTAAATGGAAGAGAATTTCTAGAGACATGGACAAGCTCAGTAATCCATAGGCTTCATCACTACGGTTGTACCACTTGACCTTTTCAGCATCAGTGCTGGGTTCTACTTCAGTACCCATGGTGATCCTATACAACCCTTTGCTTCTAAGAATGATTGACATTTTAACCTTCCATTCATGATAGTTGAAGGGTATTATGGGTTTAAGTTGAAAAGAATCCATTTTTAGCTGAATTTAGGTGAAGTTGTGTTGATTGCAAGTTGTGAATTTATGCAGAAAGGAGAATAAAAGCAAAGATTTGCAAGTTGTGAAAAGCAAACACACCCCCCCTAAATGTTGAGCCCCCCCCCCAAATGTGAAAGTGCAAACTCAAAAGATGTCGAGCTTAGCTGAGAATGTGTCTTAGAGCAATCATTGCAAGACTTTACGCAAATAAGACGTCGGACTCAATCGAAAATGCGTCTCAGAGACCCAAATATTTGGCACTTTATAAAGTAGTGTTTTTTGAAAAATAACAAGCTTGCACTATGGAGAATTGAATTATAAACACCTTTTCAAAAAATGGCACCCAAATTTGAGCTACCGTTTGCAATATATTAAAGATTCAATTTCCCTTAAACTAGTGTTTTTGCAAAAAAAATAGCACTAAATTTTTTTTTAAAATGCATGTTTTGAGAGAGAAAGTGGCCTTCCAACCACTCGTTGGACTCGGCACAAAGTGAGGAATCTAAAAAAAAATGTCTTTGTGAAATCAAGTTTAACTGATTGTCTCAGTATGCGTGAAAGCAAGTTTACCTTCTTCTTTTAGTAAAAAAATACTAGTAAGGCAAAAAAAAATTCCAGCTAGTTTTTTTTTTACTTTTTTTTTATAAGAGGAAAGAAAGGTGGGTAGCTATTGTTGTGATGTCTTAGGCCTTGATAGGCACTACCAAGAATATGAGATTAGGGCTTCTACCAATGAACATGCACCCTTCCAACACTTCCAATGCAACGCAGATTTTAGCACTTCCAACACAGACTTTAACACTTTCAGCGCAAACTTTAACACTTCCAACACAAAAGAGACAAATCAAATGCAGAAAAAAAGTGCCAAGTGTAGAAAAAGGATGCCAAGTGCAGGAAAGAGTGCCATTTTCAAAAAGAATAGCAGGTGTAGAATTATCTTACAAAAAAAGGCACAATTCTGATTTTGCTAGTCAGAAAGAAATTGAAATTGCAGACCTCAACGCACAGCAGCAAGTGACAAGGTTTTAATTTTAATGCACAATAGGTCTGGTAGAATTTTCTCACCAGAATAAGACCAAAATTTTCTCACCAGAATAAGGTGTAGGAAATGGAAATGGACGCCAAGCTGCTGGAAATAGACGCCAGGCTGCTAGAAATGGACGCCAAGCTGCTAGAAATGGATGCCAAGCTGTTGATATTTCCAAAAATTGCCTTATTGTAGCCACAACAAATCCATACAATATGTCTTGGAAAATTTTAACTCAAAAGTAATTTTTTTTAACAAGTTTCCATATGGATTTGCATGAGTTTTCAAAAAACTCAACCAAAACTCTCAAATGCAACAGAGTTAAACAAAAAAAGTACTAAGGAAGCAAAGTAAGAATTTTAGAATAAACTAATAGCATAACCAGACACATGATTACCATAGTGGCTCCGATACCATATCGGAGTTGTTGCCATAATCTGGATAATGCGAATGTAATGGAGACGTGATCACACGAGATGAAGCAAGTGCACACCACATAGATGCTAAAGCAATATGAAATTATACAAGAAGATAACTTGCACAAGACAAAATAGGAGAAAACCAATATCTGATTAACATGAGATGGCCAAAGTGAAGAATACATATAGGGGAGCATGTAAGTAACTCCTCCACAAAAGGTAGTTAAGGCGCCCCAAGAATAGACTGTAACTCCTCCATGAAAGGTGGTGACAAGGTGCTAAGAATAGAGAAGTAACTCCCATCAAGGGAGTTACTTATGACATTCTTATGACACCTATGACACACATCTCCACATAAGCTAGCCTATCCCACAAAAGTAGGAAAACTCTAAGTATGCACAAATATAATTTTCTTAATTAAATAATAGGGAAAAATAAAAACCTACACTAATAGGTACACCAAATATGAAAATAATGTGTCATCATAAATTTGTAAATAGCTTCACCTATAGTGGATTTTAAGGGTTCAACTTCAACCCACTTTTTAAAATATCATGTTTATATAATAATAAACTTATGTCTTTTTAAGGATGATGGGTTAATATTTGCAATTTGAATCCCCATATCAAAAATGGGCATGATGAAATAATTTATTGTAATTATTGAGATAGAACATGTATAATATTTATGTATTTTACATTGTTCGCATATTATTGCATATTCAAAAAAATTCATTCCACTATATTCCAATAATAACTTATTCTAAGTAAATTATACGACATATATTTCCCACTAAAATTTCACCATACTCACTATCATGAACCTCTTAAAATTTCAATTTAACTTCTTCATGCCCAAGGTAGTTAAGATTTTTCCCCTCAAAGGATCTCTTTAAAAGGGGATCTCCAATTATAACATATTGAATGGCATCTCTTTTTAATTTATTTTTATCATGGGGGTGATTTTTTTTTATAAGTAGTTAAATATAACCATTTACCATTCCCAAAGATGTAACTGAATAATGAATACCATAGCACATGAGTGCATATTGGGGTGTTTAGTATTATAAAAAATAGATAAATATATTGTTTGATATTAGTGGGTGAAATGGATAATTTTATTACTTATTATTATCAGGTAATGTGGGTAGGGATGATGGAGGTAGAGAGGGGAGGGGAAGGATAGATGGTTTAGGTCAAGGAATAAGGTGTTGGATGAATATTAAAAATTAGTGTAAATTATTTATCCTTGTTTTATTTAGTGTTCATGAGAGCATGGATAGGATTTTTTATGTTACTTAAGGAGGGTTTATAGAAATGAGTGATGGTCTAATGATGGAGGCATATGTACTCCATATAGGAGAAAGTAATCCTTAGGGGGTGAGGGTATATACGTTGAGCACTAAATAATATCTAAGTTAAATGGGAAAATAAACCCTTTTTGGGCATTTAAAATGGGGTTTTCGTAGGCCAAATTGGTATGTCATTTGGTGGAGGCCTAAAACATTGCTTCTATTTTTTGTATTTTTTGTTAATATTTTCATGGATGGGTTATGGACGTTATTAGACACATTCATGGAGAGCTTGAAACATGATAAATTAAGGATTAACTTTTATGTTCATGGATATATTTAAGATTGGTAAATTATTATATTTTTAATTTATTTCAACTTAGAATATTTATAGGTGTCAATATATTTACTCAAAACTAAAGTGTATATGAACTTAACAATTGAAAAGAATAAGAGATTGTGGAAACAATTCCTTACACTAACCAAGATAGGAGAATATGTAAACAAATTTGATTCTTGTTACATAATTAAAAGAAACAAATACAACTAAAATAATAAGCATACCATAACACATGATTTACATGGGGAAAACCCTTTTCATAAAATACCCCACACTCCAAAACATACCAATATATTATTCAAAACAACATATTACACCATACACTTGCAAAACAACCTTCTAGGATCATCACCAGTATACTACACCTAGGATAAGAATTGGTTCATAGCTTTAGTGCCTTTGCACAACTCTCTAGCTTAAAAGTTTATAAAAATCTTAGATACTGCATGCATTACTTGCATATTAAAATTACAAAGGAGAATACATCTTCTTTATAAGACTACAATATGGAGAAAAATTCATGGGTAAGGAAGAAATTCGCCACCCTTTAGTGGCACCACTATTTAGCAATAGTAACATGCTTGTAGTCTTGTTCTTTGGCCAAAAATGGGTCCTCCACTTGTAACACGTCATCCTCCACTCTCATAAGCCTCCAAAATTATGCCCCACTCTCACATGTGCCTCCAAATTGCAATATTAACTCGTTTCCCACTATCCCATGTGACTCCACATTCTTCCAAGAGACTCTCCATCAAATTTTGGCTTTTACTTCCACTCAAGATCATGAGGCCACTTGTAAATTCACCCCACATCCATTATTTTTTCATTTTGCACCTAGAGCAAAATCATGTGCATCTCAAAAGACAACAACGTGTATCCCTAATGGAGTGGTATGCCCCACTTCCACTTACATCATATAAATTCATTTATGCACCATGCTAACTCATCACAAGTCACATCAATGCCTACATCACATGCACAATCATTACTAACTCACCACTGCCACCTCCTCACATGAATAGTGATTGTGAATAGTGACTATAAATAGTGTCTCATGAATAGTGTCCTAACTTGTCAAGGTTTAGACACCTCAATTCCTAACATTATCCCACTTTTTGAATACCTTGAAAGACCCAGAGAAGCCATACCAACATGAACATAATAGCCAGGGGCCAAGAGGCCCATAGACTCCAAACACCATCTAAACTTCTCTGTGCTCATAGGCTTAGTCCATGAATCTAGAAAATTCATCAAAGTTTCTATCTTTATCAGCTTCAACATACCATTCTCAACCATGCCTCTCATAAAATGATATTGAACATCAATATGTTTGGTCCTGACATGAAAAGTCAGGATCTTTACTAGGCAAATAGCACTTTGACTATCACAATAAATTATCACTACTCCATGTTTCAACCTAATATATGAACATAGTATCTTAAGCTTAATGGATTCTTTATAGGCATTATTAGCTACCATATACTCTACATCTATAGTGGATAAATTGACCACATAATGTATCTTACTCATCCAACTTATTATACTACCAAACAAAGTGAACACATAATCACTGGTGGATCTTCTACTACCAACATTACCTGCCCACTTTGAATCCACATAACCAAGAATGTCAAGAGGATGATTGTATCTAATAATGTTACTATGATAACATAAAAAATACTTTGTGATACCCTATAAATATCTAAAGACCCTTTTAACTACATCCTAATGAAATCTATCAAGATTAGACATATAATGGGAAAGAACTCTCACTACTTGGGCAATGTTTGGTCTAGTATAGACCATAGCATACATCAGACTTCTAACTACACTCTGGTAAGGCACTCTACTCATGCATTTCATATCTAATGGAGATGTAGGACACTATGCAGTAGATAACTTCATTTTAACTAAAAAAGGAACACATAATGGTTTGTAATCCTACATGTTAAATATTTGTAAAATAGAATTCACAAACTCACTCTGGCCAAGCCATAATTTTTTGTTATATATATCTCTTCTAATCTCCATCCCAATAATGTGTCTCATAGAACCAATATATTTCATCTCAAATTTTTTTGAGAGTTGTTATTTAAGCTCTAAAATCAAAACTTTCCCATTGCCAACAAATAACATATCATAAATGTATAAGGTAATAACCAAGAAATGATCACCATCAATTTTATAATAAACACAATGATTAGATTTAGACTGATCAAACCCTAAAATTAATACATATATATCAAATTTGTGTACCATATTCTAGGACTCTGCTTGAGATGATAAAGGATTTCTTTAACTTTCAAACCAAATTTATTTTACCTTTCACCATGTATTGCTCTGGCTATGTCATTAAATCTCTTCCTCCAAATCACAATAAAGGAATACAGTCTTCACATCCATTTTCTCAATCTCTAAATCATGAGTCGATACAATAGAAATCAATAATATAATGGATGTCATTTTAGTAACAAGAGAAAATATCTCACTGTAATCAACACCCTCAACCTGAGAGTAACCTTTTACAACCAATCAAGCTTTGTAATTTTCAACATTCCCATCTGAACCAATCTTTTTCTTGAACATCCATTTACATCCAATAGGCTTACATCCTTTAGGTAATGGTACAAGATGCCATGTATCATTATTTTTCAAATATACCATTTTTTATTCCATCGCAACCTTCTAGGACTCTGCATCATTCATAGCCAAAGCTTTTGATGCAGATCTTTATTTATCAATGTTAGTACTCAAAGCAAATATATATCTCCAAACATCAATAGAATACATTTTTGGTGGTTGACAATGACTTGTAGACCTTTTAACAAGTTGACATTGAGTTTATTATTCATTTACCTCCTCTTCAAAATATTTAGAGCTCGATGAGCTCTCCTCAACTTATTGTCTCTCTCATTGCCTCGACTCAACTTTCTCAAGCATAGGAGGAAGTTGAATCACATATTTATTTTCTCTTTTCTATAGATATAGTATAATATAAGAAGGATTATTTCAATAAAAATAACTCTTCTATAATATAATACCTTATTTGCTATAGGATCCCAAAGCTTTTATCCTTTCACACCATAACTGTAACTGATGAAGATACATTTCACAACCTTGTTCTCCAACTTTGTCTGCTTCTCCTTTGGCACATGTGTATATATCTAGTAACCAAAAAATCTAAGATATCTCAATAAATGACTACATATAAACCATGTCTCCATAGGCATTTTATCAACAATATTTTATGTATGAGGCCTATTGACCAAGTAGCAAGTAGTGGCTAAAACTTCAACCCAAAACCTTTGTTCTAGTCCTGCACCACTAAGCATACTCCTAGTCTTCTCCATCAATATCCTATTCATTTTTTATGCAAATCCATTCTACTGAGGTGAATATGGACTTGTCTTTTGTCTTTTTATACCACAATATTTACATAATCTATCAAAATCATTAGATCAAAACTCACTACCATTATTGGTTCTCAAACACTTAATCTTCTTTCTAATCTGTAACTCAACCATTGCTTTAAAATATTTAAATCAACTAAAAACTTTAGATTTACTCCTAATAAAATAAACCCATGTCCTCATACTATAATCATCAATAAATTAAACATAATACATGGATTTTAAAATCAAAGGAACATTAACAGGACCAAAAACATCTAAATGAATTAGATCCAACACACCATAAGATTAATGAGAACTCAAGTAAAATTGAATGTGATTTTTTTTACCATAAACATAATGCTCACAAAAATCAAATTAAATATTTCAATCAGTCAAATCTTCAATAAGTTTTTCATTTTTCAAGTCCCTAAGACCTTTTTCTCTAATGTGGCCTAGTCTCTGGGGCCACAACATAGTCTTCTTTGCAAGCAATTTTAACTCCATAGAATGAGCACCCTTAACTACCCAAAAACCATGACCATCTCCATAAATATTGATTACCTCTTTATCTAATGTATTAGTCTCAAATTTAGTCATCACAAAATTATTATTTCACTCAATCATGCATGCATCAAACTTGTACAAAGTGCCAATCCTAACACCTTTAGCTATCACCATAGCACCTCTAACCATCTTAAAACCTACTTTAGAAAATGCAACCTACACACCTACATCTATTATTTTTCTCATAGATAATAAATTTTGAACTAGCCTTGGGATATGCAATACACCATCAAAATGTTTAATCCTTCCATCCAAAAATCTGATTTTAACTCAACCACAACCAACAATGGTTAGATAAGAATCATCACCCAAGTACACCTTACCTCCATCAAATTACTCATACTTATAAAGCCAATTTATATTAGAGGTCATATGATAAGATTAAATTGAATCAATTAACCATGCATCATTACCTACATGGGTTGCTAAGGCTACAATGAAAGCATCACTACCTTCTTTTTTGGATTCAGACTCAGAATCAAACTTCTTCTTTTTCTTTTTTTCCTCTGTGCACTTTGATTGGTAGTGACCATGCTTTCCACACTTCCAACATCTCACCTTAGGATTTATAGGAGATTTAAATCTCCCCTGGGACTTGCTCCTTAAAAATGTTTTAACCTCCTTTCTCTCTAATGTGATTTCCATCTTAGAATTTGTATAATAAAGAACTCCAAATATCTCTTGCACAAGTTCCCACTCAAAATTGGATTAGTTCAAAAAATCCAATAAACCCATAACTAGAACCAAAATTGGCCAAGCTTTGATATCACTTGAAAGGAATACGATATCATGGAAATAATTCCTTATACTAACCAAGAGAGGAGAATATGCAAACAAATTTGATTCTTGTTACATAATTAAAAGAAACACATACAACTAAAAGCATAAGCATATCACAACACATGATTTACGTGGGAAAAAACATTTTGGTAAAAAAAACCTACACTCCAAATCAGCCCAATGTATTATTCAAATCAATAGATTATACCATACACTTGCATAACAACCTTCCAAGAGCATCATCTATATACTACACCTAGGAGAAGAATTGGTTTAGAGCTTCAATGCCTTTACACAACTCTCTAGCTTATAAGATTATACAAAGCTTAGCTACTTCATGCATTACTTGCATATTATAATTACAAATGAGAATACATCTTGTTTATAATATTACAACATAGAGAAAACTTCATGGGAAAGGAATAAATTTGCCACCATTTAATGGCATCATTATTTAGCAATAGTAACATGCTTGTAGTCTTTTTCTTTGGTCAAAAATGGGTCCTCCACTTGTGACACATCATCCTCCACTCTCACAATCCTCCAAAATTATGCCCCACTCTCACATGTGCCTCCAAACTAGAATAATAACTTGTTTCCCACTATCTCGTGTGAATCCATATGCTTCAATCCTCCATCAAATTTTAACTTATCCTTCCACTCAAGATCATGAGGCCACTTATAAATTCACCCCATATCCATTGTTTTATCATTTTACACCTAAATCAAAATCATGTGCATCTCAAAAGATAACTTGTCTCCTTAGTGAAGTGGTACACCCCACTTCCACTCACATGCACTTAGATCATATAGGTTCCTCTATGGGCCATACCAATCATCACAAGCCACATCAACACTTGCATCACCTACCATATCACATTCACAGTCATTGTTAACTCACCACTGCCACCTCATCACATGAATAGTGTCCTAACTTGTTGAGGTTGAGACACCTTAATTCCCAACAAAAATGACCAATATTCACATGAAATATTTCCCCTTAAATAGACTTTAATTTAGTGAACAATCTAGATTATTGAGTTATAAAACATATTTCCACAATAATCAAAGTTCATGATCACAAACCCAATTTTATTTATTAGGTATATCATTTTGGATATGGGTGTTATATTTTTTTATAAGTACTATTACATCAAACATATAAAGAATAAAAATAAAAATGGGTTAAAAAATGCCATGAAAAAATAGGTACCTAGGATATATGATAAAGAGAAGGTATTTTAGTTAGAATAGTTTACTATAAAGGGTGTAAAAAATTCAATACTAAGAAATAGAAATGAAAATTAGGGGTATTATTTAATTTCTATGAAGGAATATGATGCAAAAATAATTTATCTATGTCAATCCTTTTAGATATCACTCTGATTTATATGTACAAATATCTATGTAAAATACATCTAAGGAATCAAAATTGTGTAGATCAGTGGTAGCTTTTTTTAATATCTTAATAATCAATATGACATGGTCACTTTTAATGTCTATATGAAAAATGTAAACAAAACTATCCATAACATTGACATGTATGTAATTTCTTTTAGGAAATTTATTAATCTCAATTTCATCAAATAGGGTGACCAAACTAAGCATTAAATCTTTGTAGGGAATAAATTTATCTTATTTTTTTATGTAAACTTATCACTTGGTTAACTACAAGTTGAGAATCACATACACTTCACATAGATACACTCAACACATTCAAAATCCATTATCCATAATAGAAAACTCTAATTACATCGATCTTAAGTCTATATTGAATATCATGGAAGATCAACTTCCTTTCCAACATCATAAAATTGAACACTTTGAAAACACCCTTCCTTACTTTCACAACTTTATCACTAACATTGATCCAAAAATCAACCCCATTTCCAAATTATATCATACACCATATCCCTTTGAAGATGGTAATGTAATTCTAGTTGAGGGAACTATGGAGGTCAACTTAAGAACACCTAATGATCCTTAAACCATCTTTATATCTTCTCTTATCTCTTGTGAAGAGAAATATAACCACTGAGTTATCTTAAAAAATACAAATAATTCATTGTTTGTTTGTATGAGGATATTCCTAACATTGATCCCAAAATCATTGTTCATAGTATGGCCAATTATCATGACACAGGTCTTGTTTACAAAAAACTCAAGTTCCCTTAGGAAGTATCTAAAAATTTTCACAAATAAATCACCAAGTTCATAGATGCTAAGTTTATCAATCATATGGATTACTCCAAATGGGCCTTTAAAATCATCCCTATTCAAAAGAAAGGCACAATGGTCATTTGAATATACATTGACTTTCATAATGTCAACTTAGCATGTCCAAAGATAATTTCACACTATCATAACTAATTTCATTTTTTATTTTATATCTGACTATAGGTTTTTTTCTTTTGGTGTATAATAAATTTCACATCACTCTAGAAGATATACATAAAATCGCATTCACTATTGAGTGGGGTGCACATTATTATGTCAAGATGCCCTCTGGCCTTTAAAATGTTGGATCAACATGTAATGATGCATATATTACATGATATAATTCATAATATTTTTTAGAATTATGTGGATGATATACTTGATAAATCTAAGTGCTAGTATAATGATCCTTGTGATCTAAAAATGATCTTTGAGTGTCTAATTAAGTAAAAGTTAAACTAAACCCCAAAAAAAAAAAAATGTGTTACCTTTGATAAAATTTTAGGGATGTTGATCTTTAGATGAGGGATTGATGTGGATCCTTCCAAGATCAAAAAAATTATTGAAATTCCTAGAGGCCAATTATCATACCTTAAATCCTTAGTTTTCTTGGGAAACTTGGGTAAATTAAGAAGTTCATCTCAAATTAGCCTATCAAACTCATTCAATCAACTCCATCATAAATAAAGGTGCTAAGATTTAGTGTAGTGAAACTTAATAAAACACGTTTAACAACATGAATAATTCTTTACTTGAACCTCACACATAACAACCACCATCTAATAAGTGAACTCTTGTCTTATATACATCTTCTAACCCATATCAGTCGAGGCACTGCTTATGCAATAAGATAAATTTAGCAAAGAGTATGCCATCTATTATAGTATTTATGTATTGATTGAATACTAGACCCAACACATTAAATTTAATCATGAGTGTCTCGTTATCTATTTTTCCACCAAAAAACTTTATCATTATATAATTTATCAAATAAATGATGTCATTTTCCATATGGACCTACTTTGTCCTTTCTTATCTATGTCCTTCTTACATAATGATATAATGGGAAAATGGATGATGTTCCTCATGGAATTTCACCAAAAAACCAATACTCAAAAATTAGATAAGGGGAAAGTGATAACCAATTAACTTTTTTCCACCCCCATTCTTGTTAAAAGGCATATTCAAGGTATGCTTCCTGATAAAGATGTCCTTTTCATCAAAGGTGATAATCAAGTCATATCTCTCAGAGATCATTTTCATAATTTTATTGTTGATATTGAATAAAAATCCCTCAAATAACCTAAACAACACTATCTCAACCTATAACTACCAATAAAATTAAACAATAAAAATAAACCAAAGATAAAAGTCAAATTGCATGAGGAAACTTAGAGAATTCACTTTGACGGAGTTGAGTGCCTACAAAGAGTAGGGGTAGGATTTGTCCTCCCTGATCCTTTTTTAAATATTATCCCCATCTCATTTTAAATAAATTTTTGTATCACCAAAAATTTGGTTGAATACAAATATTTAATTCTTTGAATGCAAGCAACCATTGAATAAGACAAACCTTAATTATATGCTTTAGGCAATTCGCAACTTGTTTATCAATAAGTTAGTGGTGCATATCAATGAAAAGGTGAAAATACTAAAAAATAATACAAAATGTAATTACATGTCACTAAATAATTCACATCTTTCACTATCAAGGCAATCCCACGAGAATAAAATGCTACCACTAATTTTATTACCTCTACAACCTCCCTCTTTCACCCAAATAATTACACGATAATAAATTCCTTATTCACATGAAAAAAAAACCCATGTATAATATAATATAAGTCTTTTTTCATTTTTTTCACATCAAGGTTGTCACTAAGCAATAAGTCCCTAAGTAAATTATCAAGTTTCTAGAAAACCAAATCAATCTTCAATTTATAAAAATGAAACTTTAAAGTCACTCATAATTCAATTTATTATCACATCTTTTATAATTCACAAATATTATTAAAATATTATATTATAATTCACAAATAAGATTTCAAGTATGTCCTCAAACATCACATGAAAATATTATAATTCACTAAGCAATAAGTCCCTTAGTATAAGTAAATTATCAAGTTTCTAGAAAACCAAATCAATCTTGAAAATATTATAATGAAAATATTATAATTCACAAATAAGATTTCAAGTATGTCCTCAAACATCACATCTTTTATTATAATGAATTTAAATTCACCATAATTCAATTTATAATTAAATATGATGTCCCTCCTATTCTTGAGAAATCACACAAGGGTATTTATGGTGGTCATTATAGCAGACGCGCTATAACTCATAAATTCCTACACATAGGTTATTATTGGCCAACACTTGGAAATCAATTCCATAACCTTTGCTACAAAATGAAATCCTTGATAATACATGATGATCTTATCAATTTTCCACTCACTAAGCTTTAAACACTTGAATCTCCCTAGCCCTTCTCCATGTGGGTATTAAATATCATTAGCAAGTTACTTCTATCACAATATGGCCACACCTTCATCATTACTGCCATTGAGTACTTTACCAAGTAGATTGAAGTTATGCCCCTTGTTATTGTTACCAACATCACCATTTAAAAATTTATCCTTAACAAAAAAAATTAATTGGAATTCCTCACACCATAATATCTAAAAATTATGGGAATTTAAAAAATTAAAGGCGTGAAGAAACTTTTCTCGAAATTAAAAATTACACTTAAATATTCTACACCTTATCATCTTCAATGCCATGATCAATCAAAAGCAACCAATAAAATCCCTAAAAAAATCTTATAAAATATTATTTGTGATTTTTGTACCACCTAAGATCTAAAACTTTATTCTACTCATGAAGCCTATCACACTAGCATTCATACTACCATTTGGGAATATTTGTTCTCTCTAATATATAGATATGAATCCATCTTACCACTAAAAGTGGAGTAATCTCCATTGCACATTTATTCTCATGGAATCATTTCTAATGAAGATATCCATGAATTTTTCCTTCATGCTTTAGACTTACTTGATGATAAACACATGAACACTCTCCAATGTAGTTTCCAATACAAAAATCACATTTACAAACAACACAAAAAGAAACTTAATGTTAGAATAATGAATATTTAATCTTACCTAAGGTTAATATGGTAAGTTATTTATTACCTAGGGTTAATTTTATTTACCTAGGTTAATTTTTTGAGAATCTCTCAACAATATATTTGTTCGTAGTATTAGAAAACAAATAGTTTGTTTTCTCTATTTTGTAATCACAACAAATAGTTTGTTGTCATAAAACAAACTATTTGTCTTATAAATACTTTACAATCTATGAGAAAATAATGAGAGATTAATGAGAGAATATAGAGAATTTATAGGATTGTCACCTATTTTTTAGGTGTGAAAAATTTATTTTATTCTCTGGTATTATTTGTAGGTTATTTGTTGTGGGTTCTTTCTCCTAGATTGATCTTATGGATCATGTGTATCTCCTGCTTATTCTTTCATGGTATCAGAGCTTGGAGTTCCAGTTGAAGATCCTCTTCCCTAAAAAATTTTCATCATTTTTAATCTATTAGCATAGTCAAAAACATTATTTTATTGATGTGTTACAGATATTTGTTATTCTCTCACATTTTGGTTCTTATTTACAAGTTTTTTTTGGAAATTTCTATACTTTATGCTCATTAATGACTGTACAGATTTCCAAAATCAGAATTTTTTTTATAGGGGCATAGAAAATTAAATCAAGAATCCATTTCAATTTAAAAAACTTCATTCCATGCTGGCCGTACAGCTCTTTCCTTCAAAAACTGGCTGACTGGTTCCTTTTGGCAGACTGCAATGCATGTATGTTTTTCTGATGTGGCTGATCGTATGGTTGACTTTTTTGAAATATGAGACCTGTTCATGAAATTTGACTGTTCTAGCTTTCATTCCATATAAATTAGAATGAATTTGGACTAGGCTGTACAATGTTTTGGAAGGTTACAACAGGAATTTTTAAAACTATTTTTAGTCTACAGCATAGCCATACAATTTCATCCATTTTGAACACCTTATACTGTATAAAATCAAAATCTGATAATCTTATGTGTTAGCAGACTTCCCAGGCTTTCATTTCCAGTTGAGAAGGATGGATTTGGACCAGGTCATATAGTCCTTTGGGCAGATCTTGTGGAGCCAATTCTGCATTTACTGAGAGATGTTTTCCTTGGCCTGTGTTTACAAATTTCTCAGAAATTTCCCTGCTCACCATGCCTTGCTGGAACAAGAGATTTATTATGATAAAGCCAAAGATTATTCAGCATTTATCTCACATGTGTGAGTCATTTTGGCTTATTTTTTATTAATTTTTTAATTTTAGTGGTTTAAATGCAAGTCTCTAGCTCTAAAAAGTACAAATTTGACTTTGTTAAAGTGGCTAGAGGTATTTTTGTTAAAAAATTGTAGGAAGTCTTGGGGTCAAATCCCCCTACATTTTTTTGCATAAATCCATTTTTTTTACTTGTGTATAAGCTAAGGCTAAAAAAATTTTCATCAGGAGACATTAAATTGTAACGGGAGGGGTATTTTGAGGAAAAACAAATGTCTAGGTTGTTCTTGTCAACTTCATCATCTTCCTCGAGAATGGAATCCCAATTGTTTAAACCCCTAAATTCTAAAAATTACCATGTTTGGAAGCTAAAAATGCAACAACTCCTTCAATCAAAGGGCTTATGGAGAATTTTCTTTTGAAACAACACCTGTAGCATTCACCACTGAAAAAGACAAATATGCATACGGTTGTAAGCAAGATGAGGCTCTTGGATTGATTTGCCTCAAAATCTTAGATAATCTTCAATTTTACATTGCAGATGCAACTACACCAAAAGAGATATCAAAAAAATTTAGAAACCTATTTGGCAAAGTTAATGAGTTTAAAATTTTGCAATTAGATGCAGAATTGAGTACTCTCTCTCCATCAGATTTCCCTTCAATAGATGAATTCTTGGCAAAATTCAAATTTATAAGGTCACAGTTGAAAGCTGGTGAGAAGGATAAAAGTGATCAGGAGTGCATTTTCATGATTTTTTCAAAGTTGAAAGGACCATATAGTGTTTTTTCCTCTGCTTTTTATACTATGATGGATACATTAGGTGATGAATTCAAATGGCCTTTGAAGGTTTTTATGAAAGATTGACTAGGGAGCAAACAAAATTAATGGCCTTAGATGCTCTACCTGGTCCTAGTCATGCTCTAGTTGCTAATTCTTCTAAAGGAAAACCTTCACCTAAGTCTAAACAAAAGCAAGCACTTTCAGCCAGGGTTATATCTTCATGTCATGATCAGTGTATTTTTGACTCAGGTGCTTCTCACCATCTCACACATTCTAAGGATCTATTGTCTTCTCTTACAAATTGTAGCACATCACATATTGTTATGGGTAACTCCTCACAGATTGAAGTTTTGGGATCGGGTACTATTGATAAATAGGATGGATGTTTTAACAATGTATTGCTTGTACCCCAAATCTCTTCTAATCTTCTCTCTGTATATCAAATATGTAATTTTGGTACTGGTAGAACTGTGGAGTTTACTTCACATGATGTTGTAATAAGAGAATGTAATGATCCTAGTGAGATAGTTGCCACAAGTACAATAGACCATACTGCAAGACTCTATACTTTTGATAAGTTTGAGTCGTTTATGTCTTTTAGTTTTTCACGTATAGCACATGGTAATAATCTTAGCAAATTATGGCATGAGAGATTAGGACATTTGAGTTATGGATATATGCAACAAATGAGTACAAAACATCTTGTAAAAGGCCTTCCTAAGGTCTCATGTATTGATGGGGTGTGTCCTAGTTGTCTAGTTGGTAAACAGCACCAGGATCCATTTCCAGTTGGTAAGGCCACACATGCAAATGCACCCTTAGGGTTGGTTCATAGTGATTTGATGACTTTTCCAACTCATTATTTTTCAAGGGATAAATATGCACTCACATTCATTGATGATTTCACTCGTGAAACTTGGGTATATTTTCTCAAGTTAAAAAGTGAAGTTTTTGAGACTTTTAAGGCTTTCAAAACCTTTGTTGAAAAACAATCATCTCTTCCTCTTAAGAAGATACGCACTAACAATGGGGGGCAATATGACAGTAATGCTTTCTATGATTTTTGTATTGAGCATGGGATACAGCACCAGTTCACTGTACCACACACTCCTCAACAAAATGGTGTAGCAGAGAGGAAGAATCAAACATTGAAAGAGATGGCTAATTGTATGATTCACTCTAAAAATTTGGGTCCACAATATTGGGCTGAAGCTGTAAATTGTGCAAACTACATTCAAAATCATATGCCTCACAAAGCTATGCAAAATATGACACCAGAAGAAGCTTGGTCTGGGATTAAGCCTAATATTTCATATTTTTGCATCTTTGGGAGTCAAGCATGGGCATTTTTTCTTGATGACAAATGTAAATCATTGGAGAAGAAAAGCCAACCACTCATTTTTGTTGGTTATTGTGAAGATGTAAAAGCCTACCATCTTTTTGATCCTGTCACACATGATGTGTTGTTTCAATGGGATGTTCAAGTTGATGAGCTACCCACTTCACAAGAGTGTACATATAGTTCTTCTTCTCCCCCTCCTTCTACTAAGGATAGTGAGGATTTGCTTTCTATTGTTGATGATGATGATGTTGCACTTGTTCAGCCACAATAGCCATCTTCTTCACCACCTTTGTCCAAGTGGGCAAAGAGCACTCTACAAGCAGTTGGTTCTTTCATTAGTGATCCATCTTATTCTCGTCACACTCACTCACAGACATCTGGTGTTGCTCTTTTGGGACAAGCTTGTATAGATGATCCAGTGTTGTTTTTTGAGGCCATTGGTATACTCGAGTGGGATGTTGTTATGTATGATGAGTATTCTTCATTGATGAAGAATGATACTTGGGATCTTGTCCCTCTTCCTAAGGGAATAAAACTTGTAAAATGTAAATGGATCTATAGGACCAAATATGCTACAGATGGATCAGTAGATAAGTACAAAGCTAGATTAGTAGCTAAGGGTTTTTCATAGGTTGAAGGGGTTGATTACTCTGAGACCTTTGCCCCTGTAGCTAAGATGGACTCTATTCAGCTTGTACTCTCTCTTGTTGATTCACATTATTGGTTAGTTTTTTAGATGGATGTGAAGAGTGCTTTCTTGCATGCTAATCTCCATGAGGAGATCTATATGGAGCAGCCTCTAGGATTTATGCAGGACTCATCATTGGTTTGTAGACTTTGTTGTTCTCTTTATGGCCTCAAACAAGCTCCTAGAGCTTGGTATGAGAAGATGGATAGTTTTCTTTTGAGTTCTAGTTTTATTCATTGTGAGTCATATCACAATGTATAGATCATGAAGCAAGGTGAGGAGCTTATCATATTGGTTTTGTATGTTGATGATCTCATCCTCACTGTCAGTTCAGATTCCTTGATACATGACATTAAGGACAAGTTGGCAAATAGGTTTGATATGATAGATCTGGGACTTCTACATTATTTTCTTAGTCTTCAAGTTTTTCAATCTTCTAAGGGCATCTCTATTGGACAGCAGAAGTATGCGATAGATCTTCTTCATCGATTTGGCATGGCTGATTGTAAGCCTACCCCCACTCCATATCAGTTAGGTATTGTGTTGTTTTCCACTTGTATGACTCCTCTTGTTGATCTAACTTTGTATAGGCAACTTGTAGGTAGTCTATTGTACTTGACTCATACCCATCCTGACATCACATTTATTGTGAACCTTGTCTCTCGATTCTCACATGAGCCTCATGAGAGTCATTGGTAAGCAACCAAGCATATTTTGTGCTACATTTGGGTCACCACTCACTTTGGTATACATTACACACCACATAGTTCTACACATCTTGTTGGATACACTGACTCTGATTGGGTTGGTGATGTTGACACTCGCAAGTCCACTTGTGGATTTTCTTTCACACTTGGTTCAGGTCTAGTTTCTTGGGCATGTAAAAAGTAGATTGCTATTGCATTATCCTCTACAGAGGCTGAGTATCGAGGTGTTTTCAAAGCTAGTTAGGAGACACTTTGGCTTCGACGATTGCTTGGAGTGTTTAGCTTCACACAGCAGGGTCTTACTACTCTTTGGTGTGACAACCAAAGTGTGATTGTTATTTCATGCAATCCTATTGAGCATCAGTAGACAAAACACATTGAGATTCACATGCACTTCATTTGACATCTTATTTAGGATGAAGTTCTTTCTTTGGAGTTTGTGCCTACAGCTGAGCAGATTGCATACATCTTCACTAAACCTTTGGCTTCTCCTCATTATCTTCAGTTGTGAGCTATGTTTAGGGTGAAGGAAGTTGTCCTTTGGGGGGATTTCCCATGAAGTCCTTCCTTCCTTTATTTTTCATATATTTTGATTGGTTTGTACATGGGTACCTTATCAGGCCTAATAGCTAGGACCCATTTGTTTGTCATTCTCCCTATGTTTTGCTTAAGGGAGGGTGTTAGAATAATGAATATTTAAGCTTACCTAAGGTTAATAGGGTAAGTTATTTATTACTTAGGTTTAATTTTATTTACCTAGGTTAATTTGTTGAGAATGTCTCAACAATATATTTGTTCATAGTATGAGAAAACAAATAGTTTATTTTCTCTATTTTGTAATCACAACAAATAGTTTGTTGTCATAAAACAAACTATTTGTATTATAAATACTTTACAATCTATGAGAAAATAATGAGAGATTAATGAGAGAATACAAATAATTTATAGGATTATCACCTATTTTTTAGGTGTGAGAAATTTATTTTATTCTCTAGTATTATTTGCAGGTTATTTGTTGTGGGTTCTTTTTCCTGGATTGATCCTGTGGATCCTGTGTATCTCCTGCTCATTCTTTCACTTAAAGTCATAAATTTTGATGTCAAAAAAATTGTGTAAAATTTGGATTTTACCCATGAAAAAGAGGGTAAATACACCCAAAAGTGGTGGGGTCCTTATATCATCAAAGGCATCCTTGGATCAAGTACTTATCAATTAAAAACTAATGAAGGAAATATTTTCAAATATTTTTCCAATGCTCAATTTTTTTAAAAGTATTATGCTTGAGTTGTGCTCTTCATAGTTTTTATTTTAATGTTTTTCATTTTTTATTGCACTTAGTTAGATAATTAGCATAGTTTATATTTCATGTTATCACTCTTAGCTTTCTTATAACTCTCTTGTTTTTTATCTTAGCTTAATTTATCATTTACTACACATATGGGATCCTTCTCACATTATTATGCCTCTTAGCTCCTACCTACCTCACCTAGTTTAGTATCAACTTCAGGCTCCATCTTTTCCTCTCTTCATGCCTCTTGGATCCTTTTCCTTATCATTTTTATGCCTTTTGGATTTCAATTTATGATTTTCATTATAATACCTTGGGGAATCAGTCTCTTTCTTTAATTTTCATGCCTTGTGGATTTTTCCTTACATTGCTTTTATGCCTTATAGATTTTTTCATAAGTTTATTATACCTCTTGGGTCTTTCCCTTATTCTCATGTTTACACTGAATATATATCCCTCTTATTCTTATGCCTTTTGGGTCTCACATTTTTTTACTAATATTTAATTGTACATTCAATCTCCCTCTTATTTTTACACTCATGGCTCTTTTCCTACATTTATATGCCTCATGACTCTCCCTTACTATTTATATTCCCCTTGGCTCTATTTTCCTTTAGCATGGCTCTTATCTTCCATTTTATGATTTTCATTATAAGACCTTAAGAAATACAACTAGGCCTTCCTCACAAGCACCTTCCTCCTATATTAACTACTTTATTTTATTCATGCTCACAACCATAACTTATAAGTGTTTTCTTAGAAAGTTAAAGCAATGGTTGAGATTCATGTTTTGTCTCTTAAATTTAGTTATATTCTATGTGGCACAACTATTAAAATTTATCTACATGCCTCTCATCCACATTTTACCCCCTTTTATGATAAATGTCTCAAATTTATCTATCATCATATCATCTCATTTATACATTATTTTTTATTGGGGAAACCTAACTGTTCTCATGTTCATCTATCTTTCACCTTATTTTTAACTTTTTATTGGGCACCCCAATGTTAGATTTAAGATCACACTCTTTTCTAAGGTGAAATTCTAGGAGTATCTAAGCATATTCATTTATAGTTTCTTCTCTTTAGTAGCTAGGTGTAATTTATTTTGTGTTTGTCATCATAAAAATCCATTGAACTACCTTATAAATCCATATATAGGAGGAAAAAATAAAAAATTCAAAAAATTCAAAAACTAAAATATCATAGAAAAAAATCAAAATGAAAAATAAAATATCAAAAGTCAAATCACACAAAGAGATGTGATCCAATAATGTGCACGCCCCTATCCTAGTTGAAGCTCAAACTCCACAATTATCTTCATAATCTATAAGGATCTAGGAAATAATAAAATCATTAGAAAATAAGATCAAAATATAGTTATAATAATAAATATAGATTCAAAGGGAAAATTATAATCATGGTGATGAAATCATCGATTCATGTAAGTGGTGGTTACATAACCACTAAGTTGTGTTATTATAGAGTGTGGTATTGTAACCATCGATCTATATTAACCAATAGTTTCACCTAATTTAACTATATATATATGGTACTTATAGTGAATACATATTTTCATACTCTAAGACATTTGGATAGCATTTAGTTCACAAAAGGACATGTCTAAAGTTTATAAGAAGGCATCAAGAGAAGGCATCAGGAACTAGAATCAGTGTTCAATTATTTGTAGGAAGGATTAGAGAAAGGAATATTCATAGGAAGTTGGGTGAACAAGATATAAAATAGTTTACCCTACTAAAACTATCTTGTTCACATTATAATCCATCTTTGACCATACAAAGGTAGGAAGCAATGCAGTTACCAATTCCAACTAGTTTTTTCGCATCCCATAATTTTCTATATCAAAAATATGTCTTTATATTTCAATTATTTTGTTCTTTATTCATATTTATTTCATTAAAATTTTATGTTTTAATTACTATTTTATATATTCCACCAATAAATTTAACTAACTATTTTATTTGAGAAACTAAATTATCATTTTAAATTGAATTCAAAGTAGAACAACGAATTATGAATGTGTGAATTATAGTAAATTTATAGTTGAGAGTTTAAAAATAATTTTAGTATTAGTGCATATTTATATAAATTGAATAAGAGAAAAATAAATGATAGGTAAATACCTAAAATAAAAATTAGTTCACAAATTAGTTCAAGACAAAGGAAAACCAGCCTTATAGAACCTTTAAGAAGGGTAAGTGGAAAGGTAAGATGAATGCCACAACTTTACATGGTTGTAATTATATTAAGAACCATTATAGTCATTATGATATAAATGGTCATACTGATGTTAAGTTTTAAAGGTTACATCCATAATTTCATCCCATGAATCATTCTAAGGAGGAATCTGAGAAGTCCATGGCATATTTGAAATAATTAAAGTTAGAGATAGAAGATAATTCTAATGTTGGTGTGAAGATAAGATGCATCTCCACCATTACAAATAATAAGGAACAAGAAAGAGAGGATATGATCAATCTATCCTAAATCTTGACTCAGATAAATATAACCAAGGTAAATGCATTTGTTGATATTGGGTCTTAATATAGTTTAATTTAAGATGAAGTTATTATGAAGCTTAGTTTATGAACATATGATCATCCTCACCCATGTCCTTTGGGTTGGGTAAATAAGTGTGGTTAAATTCAAGTGACTAAAATATATAAACTCAAATTTTGGATTAATGTAGGATATATTGATGAGCTAGAAGCAGATATGATTCATTTTGATATGTTTGATGTGGTGTTTAGAAGTCCTCTCTTGTATTTTATGGATGATATCTTCCTAAGGAGTGTTAATCGGTACAGATGGGTCAAGTACATAATCAACTATAACTATAAGGCACATCAAATCAATCCCAAGCTAGCCATGTTAAGTGTTAGCCAAGCAAAAAAGACTCATCTAAGAATTTTATTTGGTTTACTTATTTTAAAGGATAAACAAGAGGATGAGTCAAAAATATCATAGATTGATATATCTAACAAGGTATTGAAGGGATTTAATGAGCTGCTACATTATCTTTGAAATGTGTTTTGAACTCCTAAACATTTTCCTCCAAAAAGTGAAATAAAGCATGAGATTGAATTTTTGTTTGAATCTCTTCTACCTAACATTGGTTTGTACAATAAATCACTTTTAGAGAGTAACAAGATTAAGAAATAACTTAAATATTTGTCAAAATAAGGTAGCATATGCCAAATTACTTCACCATGTGGGTCACCCATTGTGATGGCATAAAATAAGGATGACTCTTGGAGGATGTACATAAGTTACAAAGCCTTAAACAAGATTAGTATAAAGAATAGATATCCACTTCCCTAGATTGATGACTTGTTGGACTAAATTTTGCATGTTAATTAAATTAAAAATTTGGATCTCAAATTTGGTTATCATCAAATTTTTATGAAGCAGGAGGATGTTTTGAAGATAACATTAAATACAAAATAAGGTTTGCATGAATAATTGGTAATTTCATTTTATTTATGTAATGTACCTTATACACTCATGATATTAATGAATTATATTTGGAGGCCTCTCATAGATACACATGTAATTTGAGTTTTAGTGTTACATGAGAAGAGATTCTAACTCATTTAAATCAATTCTTGTAAGTGTTGATATAAAAACAACTATCATACAATATGAATAAATTTGAGTTTACAAAATAATCTCTCGTCTACTTGGGTCATGTGGTTAGATGAGGATAACTTCCACTTGGGTAAGGAAAATGATAGCACTTTTGATTTATTGAAGTATAAAATCACCCATGCATTGGTCCTTTCTCTTCTTAATTTATAGAATCCATTTGAAGTTGAAATGAATGAAAGTGAGTATGTTATGGGACTAGTTTCATTACAAGGAGGTAAGCTCATTTGTAATAATTCATATGAATTGTATTCAACAATAAGGGGGTAAATTAGTTATGATAAATAAATTTATGCACTAATTCCATAAATAAACAAATGGAAACATTATTTTTGGGACAAAGAAATGATTGTACATACTGACCACAAACCTCTTCAATATTTACAAGTAAAAAATATATGGCATCAAGAAGGACATTAAAAATGGATGGGATTCCTTGAAAATTTTGATTTTTTGATCAAGTACAAGAGGGGAAGAAAAAAAAAGTAGTGGTAGAAATGTTATCTTGGCCACCAATGAAGCAAGTTTCAGCTTTGGCAAAAATATCACATGTTTAACCTTTCACAAAAGAGGCTTATAAGGAAGCATATGAATAAGGTGTATATTTTGGTGAGACATTCCAATAATTATAGGCTTATAAAGTTGATAATGAAGGCAAATATGAATTCTACCTAAAGGATAGGCTATTCTAAAATTGGGATATAATATGTGTTCTAAAGGAATAAATACTACTCTTGCTAAAGAATTCATATATTTCAAAGGTCTTAGTGTGCTTTGGTGTTGGTAAGACCATGGAAAATTTACAAAGGTATGTGTATTGGCATAATATATAAGAATAAATATATAAGTTCATTGCATGATGCAATTTATGTTGTACTAGTAAACCTAAGGTTCAAAAATAAGGAGTGTACATGACACTACTTGTACCTACTAGACCATGGGAAAGCATTTCCATGGATTTTTTAGGAATATTTCTAATGTCTAATCATGACAATTACTATCTATATGATGTTGTAGATAGGTTCAATAAAATGTGTGTTTTGATTGCATGTAATAAAATAGTGAAAGGCCATGAAACACTTAAAATTATCTTTTCTAATGTTTGGGTGATTTGGTTATTACATTTGTCTATTGTTTTATATAGAGAGTCCAAATTCTTGGGGAATTTTTGGACCACCTTATGGGTAAATATGGATACCAAGATCTAATGAAGTACAATGTTCCATCTAGAAACTGGTGGGAAGGTGAAGGTTTTCAATAAAACTTTGGTACAACTGATTAGAGGTTATAATAGAAAGTATCTAAAGTCTTGGAATGCATTTTTATCCTATATAAAAAACTCATATAATAAGGTAATACATAAATCCAATAATAAGTCACCATTTGAAGCATGGTTGGGCTATGTGACAACTAATCCTCTTGATGTTGTAATGGTAAAATACTGAAGGATGGAGAAATATGATTTAGATGTGAAAAGGGCAAGAAACTTCATTGATAGGATTAGTAAAATAAATTTAAAAGTGAAATATCAATTGGATAAGTCTCAATAGAACTATAAATATAGGAATGACCATCACCAAAAAGAGCACAAACTCAAAGTGGGTGATAAGATGTTGTTTTACTTAAGGAAAGATTTCAAGAACAAGTTAGGAAGTTTAAGCCTATAAAGTATGGACCATTATCCATCTTCGATAAAATTTGAGATAATACTTTTAGGATATATCTAACCTCATTCATGATAATGTATTCACTTGTAAATTTGAGAACTTGCACTTATATATACCATACATGCTAGATGAAGAAGAAGAAGAAGAAGGACAATATCCTATATAGGATACTTGGTTGTGGATGCACAAGGAGATTTTTAGGAGGATGTAGTGTTCCAGAGGAAAGTAAAATAAACTTTCAAGGGACCAAAAGAGTCTTGGAAGGTTTGTCTCAAGGGAAGACACCAAGGAAAACAAGATGGTACTCCGAGGAGAAAGTGAAATTTTTTTTCTACGTCTCCTCCCCTACTAATATTTTATGGTATGAAAAGCCTCTTAAAAAAAGAGGTATGATCCATAAGGATCCCAAAAAAAATCATTCATCAAAAAATAAGATTAAAACCCAATTTCAATTATCAACATATTTTAAAGGGAGATTTATAATCATGGTGATGAAACCACTACTTCATGAAGG
This sequence comes from Torreya grandis, assembly GCA_037957365.1. Taxonomy (NCBI): domain Eukaryota; kingdom Viridiplantae; phylum Streptophyta; class Pinopsida; order Cupressales; family Taxaceae; genus Torreya; species Torreya grandis. The sequence goes on from JARHVA010000949.1 coordinate 168,803, forward strand.
TGGTGGTTATCAAACAATTGGTTGTTATAGAGTAGTGTCTACATATCCACCAAAATGGTTTTAAAATAACTAGTTTTCATGAACCGAAATATTTTATTATGGTAATCGTACATGTATGATACTAACATGGAATGTGTCTCTTCATATTCTAAGATATTTGGAGAGCCTTTAGCGCTTGAAAAGACATTTATGAGGATTATAATAAGATGGCACACATAAATATAAGGCATCAAGGAACAAAGTTAGTGTTCAATTATTTTTAAGAAGGATTGGAGAAAGGAACAATGAGTGGAAGTTGAGTGAGCAAGATAATATACAATTGTACTTATTATATATTCTCATTTCAAGACATATTTATCCATAATAAGATAGTAATTAACTCTTATAACTAGTTTTTACCACATCTTGGGGTTTTTTAGATTAAAAAATATTTATCTTTGTGTCTCCATGATTTTATTATGTTCATTTTTCTTGAATTCATGTTTCAGTTCTAAGCATTATTTTATACCTTCTAAAAACATATTGTATTAATTATAAGTCATTGGAGCAATTGAACTATCATTTCAAAGTTAATTTGAAGTAAAACAACAATACGTGATTATGTGAATTCTATAAAAATTTATACTTGATTGTTTATAGATAACCTCATAACATAGCCTTATGTCCATTATAATTTGGTATGATAGTATAGTGGGATAGGAGGCCTCATATATATCATTAGTTCCATATACCTTTTCATGCAAGTACCTAATCCTTATAGCTGACTAATGTATTTATTGATATTCTAAGTAATAGGCAACATGTTTTGGGAAGGTAGGCACCTTTAAATTTATTACATAACCTTCATTGGATGATATATATACTTCACTAGTTAGCCCAAGATTCATACTTGATAGGTAGGGTTCTTAAACCTTTTGATGTGAAAAATTATTATTCTTGTCAAACTTTAAATTGTCTTATTTTTGGTAAATATTGGATTTTCAATTTGGTGTCACCCTATATTCCCTTCCTTTATTTTCTCCCATTGGTGGATAGACTTGTTCCAAGTTTCCCCCATTTTATTTATTTCCTATTCTCCATCTCTTTTAGACATGCTGTAACAGACAACATTAGAGTTCAAGGGTTTCAAATGATAAGACCCAAGGAATCAACTAGACATTTACCTTGTATTTTCCATTATTGAATATAAGTTACATATTTGGGTTTTTCAAGATGATCTCTTTTGATTGGATTCCTCTTAGTTATATTTGGAATTTTGATCTTTCTTATTTATTGGGTCATCTAAACCTAATCTAGCCTTTAATTCATGGTTATTTGACCCCATATCTATTGTTTCACATTATTTTCTTGGGTCACCAAACCTAATCTATCCTTTACCTTTATAACCATTTGGTCCCTTATTTTATTTCATTATTACTATCCCTTGTGTAGTCTAGACCTAATGTATCCTTTACCTCATGAATATTTGGCCTCCTCTTATATCACACTATTTTACCACCTTTTGGGTCTTCCAAACCTAATCTATCCTTTACCATTTTGGTCATTTAGATAAATTTTACCACCTTTCTTGAGAGCCTCATATACTTCCCTTTTTATAGACTTATTTTTGTACACTCATAATTATTTTATCCATGTAGTCTTGTATCATTAGGGTTACCATAAATAACTTTTGCACCTGGCATGATAAAGATTAAGGTATGTGCACACATCCATCCAGTGTAAAGGTAAGTTGAGGTATGTATATGTTACTTTCACTAATTTTCCATCACTTACTAAAATTTGTGATTTCATATTATGTTAATATGTGATTTTCCCAAAGTATCATTCCACTTATTATGACAGGTGATGAGGTTTGGGTGGGGCATATGTATACACCTTATTTCCACTTATAGGTATTTTTTTATTATAGGCTTTTTGGTACAAAGTCTCCTTAAGTGTACATCCTAAGGAGTCTATTGAGATTACGGTGGGTTGTTTCATGGTGATTTGTGATAATTTACCTAATGATCATGTAATATTATCATCACATTCATTCATGTCATGTCATTAGCTTATTTTTTTCTCTAAGAATTATCATTCCCCCTTTTTCCCTCTTCCTTCTATTTGCATCTTTTTTACCTAGCATCATTGGTGTGGCTAATGATGTCTTTTAGTGCTTCCCCACTTGATTGATGTTACTCACTAAGATGATGATGTTTTGTGTTTTTTGGACACTTTTCTATGCTATCAATTGGTCCAATGACATTAGCTAAGTTTGAGTTGTAGATTTTTGAGTTTTGAGCCTTATTTATTTAGTTCCCATTTTTCATTTTTCATAATCAAGACATTTAATCCACTTTGATTGTGCATGCAAATCCACCTTCATGAGAATAAGATGAATTAGATCCAAATAACTTACACTTGAGGAACACTTGTTTGAACAAGGTCTTTGAAGATATCAAGAATCAAATTTGAATCATAAAGGTATAATAGTCTTTGGAGTCCAAAACTAAGGATACTCGGGTCTTATTATTTCCAACTTGAACTTCACCTACAACCATCTCTCACAAAGTGCCACTTGAGCCAAGGGGAAGATTAATGTGTAAACAAGTTAACCCAAGGTAAGTATTCCTAACTCTATATTATTTTTTAAATACTTTGGTGGATATATTATATTATTATGTTAGTGTATTTTGCTCTTATATTAGCTCATTATTGTTATTATATATTTATATTTTCATGTTGTGTTTCTTTATTTATACCTTGTGGGTACCATCTAATGATACCCTTACAACCATTAGATTATCTACCTAATGATTAATACCTACTGGTATTTATTTAATTTCTTTAATTAATTCAGTTTACACATCTTAGTTATGACATATTTGATCTAGTTAGGCCTATTCATGCCCTTCATTTACATAATATCCTTGTTTATTACCTAATATCTCTTGGTGGACAAGCATATTGTATGTGTGTTGAATATAGTATGATCTTATACCTTTTCATTTATTAGAGGATCCTTATATTCTTGACAATATTTAGTTTACATATATGTTAGAATAAATAAAATAGTTTATCATATTATGTAATTCATCCTAGTGAATAAATATTGTAAGTAAGGTTATTTATTACAACTCATGTAGAATGTTAGTTGTTACCTATTGTTTGAGTTTGTTAAAACTCCCGTGTATATATTAGGCTAAGTGTATTTTGATAACTTCACTCCTTATTATGTAAGGACTATTGTGAGCATGTTATCTTATATAAATTATTATAATTTCCATTATTATGTTACGTTGAATTAAAAAAATTATTATGTTAAAATTTGGTATCATAGAGGTATATTATAAGAGGAAATAAATATTGGGAGATTAAGGTAGAGCCTTAAACAATCCAATATTTTTCTATTTTAATTTCTAAAGTTCTATATGTCACAAGAAATATTTATTAATTTTTTTCTTTCTTCCTTGTGACAAATCACAAAGGAATATCCACGTGACAACATATTCAGATTAGTCAAAGTTTGAAGCCACAAAGTGAGGTGTTGAAATAAGACTGTGTAGATTGAGAAAATCACACCATCAATCAAACAAAGAATAAAATTAACATATCTAAAAGTGTATATAAATCATTTGCAACCAGCTTTAGACAAAGATTAGATACAAAGAGTCACCTAAAGTAATCAGATCAAAAAAATAGAATTTAATACTCCATTAATGTGTGGAGGAGCGCCATTCTACCTTTATTCTCATATTTCATACATAGGTCTATTTGTATTTGCCAAAAATGATTATATTTATTTTTGAGCCTAAGTCTTAATGTTTTATAAAGATTTAGGGCTGGGATTTGATTATTATATTAAAACTTTCAAAAAAAGGTTTATTCATTTAAACTTTACAAAAATTTCAAATATTTGACTTAAAAGAGCCTACAAGGCTATTAATCCAACATATAGCAAACTGAAAGGAACCGAGGGCCAAAATTGGCCACATTATTTAGTTTGGAGTAAAAATCTACAATAAAAAAATATTGCCTGAAACTTGTCAAACTCCATATTTAATTTTTTCCCCATATCAGTGCCTAGAATCATAATAATACGATATCTAGAGTTTTGGGAGGAATGTTTTTCTAAAATTTTGCAAACTTGTTATCAGTGCCTAGAATGATAATAATACAATATCTAGAGTTTTGGGAGGAATGTTTTTCTAAAATTTTGCAAACTTGTCAAAAATTTTGATCTTACAAAACCTATTAAATTAATTTTTTTCAACTCTTATATTGATCTTAAATCAATTATTTTTTCAAAACTAGGTAATATAGGTCTAGATAAAGCCCTGAAAACTTAATTAATTTCATAAATTAAAAACTAGAAGGAGTTAGACCATTATTTATTTCCACATTATGTGAAATTATATAAAAAATATCATAAAACCATTTTATTCCAGACCTCATAAATTTTAATATTTAATTATTTTTTGATTTATAAAGGCATAAAATAAGCAAATCAGGAAAATTTAAAACCTCAAAAACTACGTATCTTATAAAATCATAGTGTTTGATATATGTAATGCCTTTGGTTCATGTTTATGAGTAAAATTATTGCATTGAACTACTACATCCAATGCCTAACATTGCTAAAAAAAATGGCATCTATGGATTTGACCCTCTAAATTGTTGAGGAAAAATATAGATCATAATTCCATTTTTACCTTTCCCTCTATTTCCCATTTATCACTATCATTTGACATAAATCCTAAAATATTGAATTTTGAGTATGTAGGGAATCTACATTTACGTACAATGATTTCTCTCTAAGTAGGTGTCATTGATAGAATGAATCATTTTCACATATAGTTTAAGTACCACATATCACTTTACTCTCACATGTTTTAACCTTTATTTCACATATCACCAGGTATATATGAAGGATGAGATTAGTCCAAGTACCACTAGGTATTTCTAAAGGATGAGATCCTTCCACATACCACTATGTATATAGGAAGATTGATCATATCAATAGGTTTGGGATATTAATCTAACAATATATAGAAAAGGTAACCTATTGGAGTAATAAAGAACCAATCCATCACCCACAAATAATTTTTTTCCAATGGATGGAAATGGCCCAAGATTTATTTTTCCTAATACATAGCTACTTCACTATTATACTTATGTTGTATGGAAAACCAAGGTGAAGACTCATAGATAGAATTTATAGATCTTTGACTGGTTATTGATTGCACATTCACTCGACACACCTTTGATGTTGACCAATGATGAAATTTCAACAAAGCAAACCAAAAAAAGAATTTGATTATTATGTTTTGGGTATAAAATTAGATTCAACCTCATATCCGATGCTACTATATGAAAAAATGACTATGACAAACTCAGTATTGTCTATGAGGCTAAAAATTAGAATACCATTCTTCATCTATAAATCCAACTTAAATATCTCAGGTTAAAGACAGGTGAGAAATTTTAAGGCTTTCTTCATCATGTTGTAACACTATGGGCCTCACTCTTAACATTGGGTGAGAAAGTGTCATATGACTTCCCAATACACATCATCCTGATAGCACTACCACCAACTTACAAGAACTTTTTGACATATTTTAGATAATACCAACATTTAAAAATATGGTCAATATGTTGTAATAGGAATAATCCATTTACACAATATAAGAAGATGAAAAAGGACATGCATTTTCATCACAACATAAAGGGAAAAGGCCCATGAAGCCTTTAAAATAATCCTCTAAGCAGAAAAGTCACCAAATTCAACATGGGAACGAACCACATTCTTAGAAATTATGTCAAATCTTTGAAAAATTAGTCTACGAACTAAAGGATTTATAGTACAATGAACTCACATAAGGATCCTACAACAACATGAAGGTTAACCCAAGGATAGAAGCAGAAGAAATAAGTTACATGTTATTGGAATAAGAATCCTTCCCTTTAATAACATGGAAACATTATTGAAGATAGTGATTATTTAGATGATTTTTTCTTTACTTATTAGATAAAATTTGAGATCACTCCTTCAAATGTAGTCTAGTATCTGGATTTTGGTACCATAAGGCACATGACTAGATGGAAGGATTGGTTCACCACCTTGAACCATTCAACATATTATGGTAATATTTCTCTAGGAGATGATTCATCATATAGTGTCCAAGGTTGTGGTGATATTTATTTATCTCTTGGAAATCATTCATGTAAAATCATAAAATTATTATATGTACCAAGACTAAAAAATAATCTATTATTTATAATTCAATTGTTAGATCACAACCTATATGTTGAATTTAATTTTCAAGATGGAAATAAAATTGTCTCATTATAAACAAGTCTAGAAGCTCAAAAATTATTGGATAAGCTTCTAGTGTAGTAAAAAATTTAAAATTTGATGTTTCCCAAAATTATAATCAATCTCTTAACTTAAATGATACAAACACAACAAATTTGTGGCACATAAGATATGAACACTTGAGTTTTGGTTATCTGGTTGCACTAAGTAGACACAACATTGTGAGAGGCATTCCCTCACCAAAGAATAATATTGATGTGTGTTATAGTTGTATATCTATAAAATAACATAAAGCTCCATTTGACACAATATCTAGTGTGCATTGATCTATGTTAGCCCATGTGATCTAGTGTTAGTGGCTTCCAATGTTTTTAGCTCTTTTTTGAAGACTACTCACAAAAGATGTGGGTATATTGCTTGAAAACTAAAGATCAAGATTTTTGAGTCTTTAAAAAAATCGAAACCATTATGGAATGTTAATTTGGTTTCAAATTCATTTCCTCTTCTTAGATTAAGAGGGAATACACTAGTAAAGATCTCTTTGAATTTATAAAGGAGCATGACATTCACTAGTAGCTGACTACACCTTATACTCTATAATATAATGGTGTTGTTGAATGATGTAATCACACTATTATGTAAATAGTGTGAAACATGATTGAGAACTCACACCTACCTCATAATTGGAAAAAGTAGTTTGTACAATGTTCTACCTACATAATCAAGCACCAACCAAATATCTCAATGTTATTACTCCAAAAGAATCATGGATTGTGAATAAGTCTTATATATAACATCTTTATGATTTTGGTTTTAAATCACATATGAATGTCCCAAAAAAAAGATAAAAACTAGATAAGAAATTATTGGCATTAATTTTTCTAGGCTATAGTGAATATTCAAAGGCTTGTCAACTCATGGATCTAAGAACAAGGAACATACACATCAATAAAGATGTTATATTTGATGAGAAGGGTGAACCCAATACACCCTCCACATAGTCACTTCATACAATAATTATACATGTAAATATTTCAAGTGTTAGTTTTGTAGTGAGGATGAGGACAATGATGAAATCGACCAAGTTCTTCATCTCCACCACCCAGTATTCAATGTATGTCCAAGTGGTATACCATCACTATATGAGATGCAAATCTAGATGGATTCCAAAACATTTTCACTACAAGACTAAGTACTTGTAACATGGTGAGCACAATTAAAAAACCATTTGAGCCCTCAAAAATTTGATAATCCCAAGATTTAAATCCTTTTAATGAGGCAATGGATTCATAATATCAATCACTAGTGAAGAATAATACATGGCAGCTTGTTGATCTTCCACCAAGGAAGAATCCTATCAGTTATAAGTAGATCTTTGAGATCAACTAAAAAGTAATAAGAAATTTTGATAAGTATTAGGAAGGTTACACTTAAAAATAAGGCATTGACTATGAGAATAATTTTTCTCCCACAACCAAGATATGTTGGATTATTATAAGATCTTTTAACAGCCAAAGATGCATAAAACCCTAGAATTAGGTGAGAGTAAGTTATAAAATCAAAAGTGCATTAAATGATCATTAATGATCCAATGTCCAATACTTTATGCATAGTTGAATAACATAAATGTACAAATAGGAGTGAATGTATAACTCCCCCTAGAATAGTTTTCAAAGTCCTAAAATAGGAAAGCAACTCCATAACCAGAATAGTTGATAAAAGGAGTTACTTACACTAGTTAAATAAGGCTACCAAAGTAACTCCCTATGACATGCACACCTAAAAAAGATAACTCAAGTGTAATAAAAATTTGAATAAACAAATAAATGGAAAATAAATTCCTACACTAACACTCTCCCTTAAGTGTAGCTTAGGTGGGTAGAGGAAATGAATCCTAGTAACAAGGCCAAATGAGTTACCCATGTACAAAGCAACTCTTATAAATCAAAGAAAAGGAGAAAACCTGTAGGAAAAAACTCCCCCCTAAAAAAAATAGATAAGAAGAAGAGAGAGCTAAAAATCCCCATATAGATGATGTTGAATCTATCTACACTCCAAGTACATCTCATAAGATGACCAATGTCGATAATGAGATACTCTACCTGAACACTAAATAAGCTCCATCCACATTAAATAATGTTTCTTCCTTTTCCAAAGGAAGAACATGAGGCATGTACTAACAATCTACCCATTCCACAAAGGATGATGAAGGTATAAGTAAAAATATATTTGAAATAGGTCTAAAGTTAAGGCATGGCATAGGTCTAGTAAGATCGTGTACAAGAAATGGATGTAATTCCACTGAAGTGAACCTATCAAAATAAGGGCATGGAATATTTTCTAGAAGAATGTCTATGTGAAGAGGAGAGTTCAACTCAATAATCATTGAAGATGAAGCACAAATATACAATATGAATATCCATAGGAACATATAGAGTCATAAAAGCTCTCAATCGGTGTACTCACACTAAAAATAGTAGACTCCTCCAAAGTACAAGACTATGAAGGCTCTATAAGAGTAACATCTTGAATAGGGATAGAAGTAAAATATGTAATGGGATAGTTAAGGTCAGCTAGAATCTCATCCTGTAGTGGTGGCTCAACAAAAGGAAGAGAATAGTCCATCATGAATGTATCATCACAAGAAATAGGAGTAGGAAAAGGGAGTATAATAGTCTCTGAAGAGATCATAGGAAGAATATGAGGAGTGATATAAATCTTAGTTGGATATCCAAAAAGGGATTGAAGAATGCTCCAAATAATGCAAGGACATTGTGCATGTTCCACATGGCAATGAAGATCCATGGAAACATGTAAAAGTAAGGTACAAATAACCTTGTCACAAGATTTAGCCCACTTATTGAACTAAATAAGATTACTTAGAGTAAGAATTTATCCATATAAGAATGGAATATGATTCTTGTTTATGAGCAAGTGTTCCATGTAAGCACACCAAAAAGCATAGTTAGTCTTTCTAATAAGAACTAATGGTTTAAAATCAACTCTTTTCATTAGATGATAAATCTCAAGTGGAGTCAACATGACTAAGATAAGACACGAAAGAAATGAAATGAGAAAAAACTACATAAGTGACTATGCATGCTCAGTGAATAAATGTTAGGCTCAGTTAATAATGCATCTAATATTGCAAGAGAAATCAATGCAATGGTCACTAAAGAGGTACAAAATTCATATAAAATGAGTGTGTGCACAAGATATAAAGTAGGGCCCACAATAACCCCTCCAATATAATCATAAATGACCCCCCTATGTTTGAAAGTATAAAGCACACTCAAGTGAATGGATGTTAGGCTCAGTTGATAATGCATCCATGAATGTGAGAGTAAATAGTGTAAAGTGTCAATGCATGTCTCAGTGAATAGATGTTAGATGCAACTAAAAATGCATCCAAATGTGAGTAATAAATGTAGTTGACACCAAAATGGTAAAGGTAAAATTGTAAACAAACTAAGGAGGATATTAGGCTCTATTGATAATACATCTATGTACAAATCTCATCAAGACATAAAATGTTGTTGTGAGGGGATCTAACCACCTATCAGATTAGACCCCATCCTTTGGTGTAATAAATACACTATAATTACTAAACAAGGGGACATGATCTATGGGTTTAGGGGTGGCATCCCATAGTTAGGTCAAGGGACATAGCCCCTTATGTGGTATGGGGGTAGATCCCTAGGTACATTCTCTAGAAATTTAGAGCTTGTATGGACCTTGGAATTACCGAAAAGTCGCCTATTTTAGCCAAAAAATGGCCCCCAAAAATAGACATCAGTTACCACCAAAAATGAATCCATGAGGAGTATGAGTGAGAAATTAATGTTATGGAAAAAGTGAGCAAATGAAGAGGGAAAGAGAAGAAATTTAGGTTCACTTGTGAGGGGGTTTGACCACCTATCAAACCTAAACTCACCCTCCATATTTGATAACTGAATACAAGGAATAAGACAAGGCAAAACAACTAATTCCTCTTATATCTCCCTTTATAATGACAACATTATTTTTATACAAAAATAATAAAAAAAAATCTAGTATAATATATTATTTTTATATATTAAAAATAATAACAAAAAATATCTTCCTTGTGATATTGTTTTTATATTTTATTTTTTTAAATTCATTCCACCTAGTCAAAAGGACCCCTCCTCCACATAATAAAAAATCTCCATATTAAATCCATCTTCTTTACAAGATTAAAAAGGGATTCAAATTTTTCAAAATGACATGAAAATAACAAATACCACGATTTGATTCTTGGCAGTTTTATCTCTTGAAGGTTTTTTAAGCTACATTTAATCATAATACCACAAATTCCAGAAAATGGCATATGAGGTCAAGGTAGCGAGGGAGTGGATGAAAAAATAGAAATTTGAGTAGACTTGGGAGGCAAATGTAAGTTGTAGAATGATCACTCTTCATTTGAAAACCAACATACATGGTGCAATAAATATAGTGAGAGGAGGTGAAAAGATTAAGACATTGTAGAAGACTAAAATGTATACTAAGCTTGGTGCCAAATAACAAGTGGTTTTTCCTTGATGTTGACAACACTATGGAGGAAGTTCTCATCTTTGACTGTCAAGGCAACTATGAGTAGTCTATAGTGCATACATGTACACCAATATTTTTTTATTGACAGAGGTAAAAAGGCCCATTAATACCTCAATATATATCATATTAAAGTGAAAATATCTAATTATTCCAAAGCTAGGGAAAATTCTGTGAGAGCTAAAAATGTCCACAGGTCTCCAAAATCTTGATGAAAAGATAAACCTCACTGAAGAGCCTTACAAGGTAGAAATAAATATAGAGGAGGGGTGGATCCTACTACATGCATGATCAAGGTGAAATGTCTAACCAAGGGCCTAAGTTTTGAAACTAAGAAAATGTCTATTCCACACTAAACGTTTGCCTAACCCTACATTTTTACCAAAAACTAGGAAACCACCCAAGTGTGCTGAAAATGGTAAATCTACATATAAAACCTTAAACCCCCATAAATTCATACTAAAACTCCATAAACTAGCAAATACACATTAGTTAACATGAAAAACCCATAAATTCCTAGAAATAGATTTCTGATCTAAGCCATTTATGTATAGATTTTGAAGGATGTTGAGAAATTATGAGTAAACCCTCAAAAAAGGCTAATGAAGAACAAAAAATAGAAATGCATGAAATTAAATATCTCACCAAAGATTTGAAATGGTATAAGTGGTTGTTATCAGTGCTTTGATACCATGTTGGATTGTTTCAAGATATTCCAACAAACTAAAGAATCACAAAACCCTAGAAGTAGGTGAGAACAAGTTACCAAAGTAAAAATGCATTAAATGAGCATTAATGAGCCAATGTCCAATATACCATGCATAGCTGAAGAACATAGATGTAAAAATAGGAGTGAATGTGTAACTCCCCATAGAATATTGGTCAAAGTCCTAGAATAAGAAAATAACTCCTGACCCAAAATAGTTGGTAAAAGAGTTACTTCCACTAGCTAAATAGGGCTACCAAAGTAACTCCCTATGACATGCACACCTAAGAAATATAACTCAAGTGTAATAAAAATTTGAATAAATAAATAAATTCCTACACTAACAAGATAAATATTATTAGAATTTTTATCATTATGGCTACACGGTTTGGATGGAAAGCCCATCAAATGGATGTAAAAAGTGCCTTTTTAAATGTATATCTACAAGATGAATTCTACATGACCCAACCAAAGGGTTTTATCTCACCTGATTAAGAATAAAATTTTTGTATATTCATCAAGCCTATATATGGTCTCAAGCAATTCCCTGAGACTGGTATATGAAAATTAATGAGCATATCATGCATCATGGATTTCAAAAGAGTCTCTATGATCCAAATCTCTACCTTAAAGAATAAAGGGGGAGATTTTGGTTGTAATTGTATATGTTTATTATCTCTTCATCATTGGTATCTCAATTAAGATGATTGATTCATTAAAAAATGATCTCACATGATCATTTGACATGACATATCTTGATATACTACATTATTGTCTTGGTTTGGAAGTATGGTAAAAGGGGCATCATGTCTTTGTGTCTCAAATGAAGTATGAAAAAATCATGCTCAATATATTATGGATGATGGACTATAAACCTATTAAATCACCCATGGTGACAAGATTTTAGTTGTCTCATTCAGATTCATAACCACCATTAAATGTCATTCTCTATTGATAGTTGATTAAGATTCTCATTTACTTGACATATAGTAGGCCATATATTATCTATGTTGTTCACTATCTTTCATGGTTCATGTAGGAAATGAATATGATTCACTATAAATAAAAAATCATATAATATGATACATTTGAGGTACAATGCAATATGGTCTAGATACAAGAAGAATGATCAATTTTTATTGGCAAGTTAGATGGATGTTAATCATGCAGGTTTAATTGATGATAGGAAATCCTCATCTATATTTTTTTCAATCAAGGATATAATCCTATTTCATGGGGGATCAATAATTAAAAATTTGTTTCTTGAACTTCCACTAAGGTATAATATCATGCAATAGGAAAATTTGTTTGTGAAGCAATATGGCTAGTTGCATATTTGCATGATTGAGAGCACTACAAAATTAGAGTATGGTTTTGTATTGTGTTAATCAAGTTGTTATATTTATTCACAATCAAGTGTTTCATGAGCACATGAATTACATAAAATTTCAATTCTATTTCATATGTGATCATGTTTAACAACACAACATTTAACTCCAATATTTTCCCACTCAAGATTAGTGTTCAGACTTTTTCACAAAGTCACTTGCATGTGATAAGTTTGAGGCATTCATAAATTATCTATTTTACTCTCAAGACCATGATGAATTTAGGGGTGGAATGTTATAATAAATAAATTAGTTTATTATTTTATTTATTTCATCCTAGTGAACAAAAATTGTGAGTGAGGTTGTTTAATTAAACTCATGTAGGATATTAGTTGTTACCTATTGTTAGATATTGTTAAAACTCCCATAGAGATTAGGTTAAGTGTATGTTATTTGATAATTTCTCTCCCCATTATGTAGATACTATTGTGATCATATTATTTTATATAAGTTATTATATTTGACATTATTATGTTATGTTGAATAAAATATAATTTTTTTATTCTATTAAAATGGTAAGAATACCTTCTCCTATGCATGTTAGTGTTCACTCTTTTAAGGATGAATGAGAAGATTTGTGCAAGTAAAATTTCATGTCTGCCACACACAAACACTTATCAAATATCATGGGTTATCATTATGAGGGTCTAAGATTTAATATTCCACTAGATGCATTAAGCTTACCAAGGGATCCCAAAGTAAGAAACAGAAAGGAAGTGGAAACGGGTTGCAACATCTAAGACACATACACATTTATACATAAGTAGTATGGGAAAACATTAATAAGTATGAAAATGGATTTCTATGGAAATGGATGTCGCAGAATACAATATCCCAAATGACACAAATTTTGACTATTATAAATGGCATAAATTTGGACAAGTATGTTGGTGTAATATAGTATGCACCTTTTATTAAGTTAACTTAGGATGGTATATTATTATAAAGTTAGATAAGTTCACCATTGTGCACACTTTTATAGTCTCATAATAGGATAAGTACTAGCCTTTATGCTACCAATAACTTGTCACCTCTTCATAGCCCAATCAAATTTTCCTATTATATAGCCACTAAGGAAAGGGAATATTTCTCTTACTCGGGCTATATATACCCTCTTCCTTTATGTACATGTGAATATCAATTTATATCATAATATCCAATGTCACATATCATGTCATGATTATGAGATATCTATTTTCTATTATTTAGTTCTCTACCTCACCTCTCTCCTTTTTTTACATGTGAGTTATGTCTCGATTTTAATTTGGTCCTATATAGAGTCAATTTCAATATGGTACTAGATCCTTTACAGGATAGCTCCACAAATTAATATTGTTAAGGCACATTTGCTTAAGGTAAATATACACCAAGATATTATTGATCCTTCATTGTGGATTTTTACTTTTCTTTCAACATTCCCACATGTTTTTCTAACCTTTTATAGACATTAAAATTGGGTAATAGACACTTATAAATGTTTATCTTGACCTACCTTCACCTTACATGACTTGTGCATATAGATATGGATATTTTATAGCCTTATCTTCTATCCACATGATTTTTATGGATCTAACCTTATCGATTTTTTATCATTCACCTACATGAATTAGTTAGTTTGTGCCTAACCTATCCATTACCATACTTAGATTGTCTCTAAATCATCATATTAATATTCATGTCTTTCAAACAAGTTTTATAGACTTAGATGCCTACATAATTATATTAATGTCCAAATTTTATGTTCATCTCCATGCCAAGAAATGGTAATTTTTTATATTCAGATCATCTTTATGGATCTGTAGATACATTTCACATGTTTTTGGCATGAGAAAGTACCCAAATATTCCCATATAAATATAAGATAGGTCTAAGCCTATTACACTATATATTATCATATATAACTCATCAAAGATAAACTTATACATGTTGAAAGGGACTACCCTATACTTTCCAATTCAAACATCAATCATAAGGAGTAGGTCCTACCCAAAGTTTGAAGCACTTAATCTAAGCCAACTTTTCTATTTGTTAATGTCAAAAAATATATAACAAGGTGAATTTTGTTTAACCCTTTTAAGTTTAATGGTAGGGGAATAGCCTAATCAATTATGGAATAAGTTATTTTAAATCATGCCAATTAAATATATCAAATTTTCAATATTATAATAAATATGTTAAATATATAAAACTATAATGCCAATCAATATTCTAAAAGTAGCAATGTGAATGAAAAATAACACTTAGATTATGAATTGATATGAACATAGATTTTATAGGCATAGGTATTAAATAAGGTAGTTTGAAGATTCACCTCGATTCATTAGATTCTATAAATTAACTTTTTGTTAACTAGGATACTAGTGTCACACTATAGAGACTAGCATTGATGTTTTTATCCTAGTTTTGATGATTCTATCTAACTTATAATTTTTATAATTTTTTAGAGTAGTTAGATGGCCTATTAGGGTTCATTTCTTCTTTATAGGTTATCAATTTAGACCATCTACATAGTTTCCTAAAATTAGTATTTTGATCAAAACCCTAGGTCCTCTAATTAGGGCATGTCATCTTAAAAACTAAGTGTTAGTGATCTCAAGCGAAGTTGAGTTGACCTCAAATACCACTCTATAAATGATCACTATCTACATAGACATATACTCTAAATAGGGACTCAAACTAATGTAGTTCTCCTCTTTATTCGAGTTTATATGTAAATAATATGTAATACATTATACGTGAGTGCATATATTGATATAGCTTGTGACTTGAAAAATATTACTCATGGTCTACTCTTTGAATGCTTCAGACCTATAAGAAGGCTACTCATATCGTTGATTTGTAAATAGGGAAGAATAGGGTAGTATAGCTCAGTTATTTAAATGATTTTTAGTAGTGTAGTGTGAGTTTGAGAGGTTCTTGCTTGATTGATAATAAATGGCCTTTGATTTGTATTTATAACACACATTTTGAAATAATCTCATGGGAGGCTTAAATCAAAAAAATAGGTCAACATGTACATATTGAGAGATTTTCAATTTGACCATTTGGAAGGAAATGACACTAGTGTTAGATTTGGGACACTATCATCGGCACTAATGTCTTAATCTAAATGCTAGTGTCCTATATGGTAAATATTTGTTGAGTATATATAACTATTTTTTCATGATATAAATTAAGTTTTATGCATACAATAGGCTATAGGTGGTTTGTTTTATCAAAATATTAGGGTCAGACTATAGAATAAGAAATTAGGTATAGTGAGATGGAAA
Source organism: Torreya grandis (assembly GCA_037957365.1). Classification (NCBI taxonomy): domain Eukaryota; kingdom Viridiplantae; phylum Streptophyta; class Pinopsida; order Cupressales; family Taxaceae; genus Torreya; species Torreya grandis. The sequence goes on from JARHVA010000949.1 coordinate 185,030, forward strand.
ATGTGAGCCTTTCGCTAACCAAAAGGTCATAAACTGAAGGGTAGAGCCATTATTTTTATTTTTCAAATATACAAGACTAGTATGTCATATAAAATCATATTTTAGTATTTTCATTTCTGCCCTTTAATCTAGTAATGCATAAAGATGAAATTACTAGGTTAAAGGAAAGAAATGTGTACCTTAGTGTGTAAAATGCACATTAATTTTACTTAAACCCCATTAAAATTTATTGTTTATGCACTACCTACAACCAAGAGCATGTTATACTTTAATTAGGTCATATAATCAAAAAAAATTATAATTGAAATGTTTGAAATTAAATAGATCAAGGAAGGAATATACATGTGTATTGATGCAACCATGTTTCCCCTTAGTACTTTACTTTGGTGATGATGTTTCATTATTAAAGTATTGGAGAGAGAGTTTGACAACTAAACCTTGGAGATATGAAGATGGTAATTATAGGGTGATCAAGCCCCCAATATGGTGTAAGGGTGATATGTGTCAAGGCCATTGAGAGCATTGAATCTCAATCACACAACTCAAGTGTAAACATAATCTAACCAATATAGCCAAGGTCAAGTGGTGTATCCATATCAACCTAAAAAAGAAGTAGTTTCAAGGTCATTGAGGGTGTTTAATCTCAATCACACTACTCAATTAAAAAATCTATTTTAGATAGGTTAAATCTCAATCGATGCATCTTTGAAAATTTTGTGCATCAATGTGGGGTGAGAAATGAATGAACCTTATTCATTCCCCCTCATCAAATTTATTTTAATTGATGTACAATATGAATATTTATATGTGATTTAGTGTATTTTAATTTTTTTATGCACCTTTAATTTGTCTCACATTGAAGTATATGTCAGAATGTAATCTTTGCTCTATAAACTTTATGTAATATATGTCTAAAATCTAAAAACATTATCCCAAATTTGTGAATATTAATTCTAAATGAATAATATTGTGTCCTAAGTGTTTATATGAATCAATCAAATTGTTTTAAATTATGATAATTATTCCAACTTTGTGTTTGGACTCATGTCTCTATGATATGCCCCCACTGGGATGCCCCCCCCCCACATGAGATGAGGGGCATGCAATTTAGTAGTCACCTTATCTCAAAAGGATAAGATAACCATGTCATATATGTATCAATCATGTAGTAATGAATCATATAGTGGTATAATATATAATTATATATATCAATGAATCCCATAGTATCCAATCACAATAAGCCCTAAGAAGTATGATATGGAACATGGCAATGTCTAGGAATAACAAGCATAATATCATCAAAAAAGCATTCATACAAGATCACTCAATGGTAGGTAAAAAGGGTCTAAATATACTTCAAACAAGGGTCATGTTCAAATTTTTTACACTCAAAGGGAGGACATGTTCAAATGTTCACACACGAAAGAGATAACGCTCAATGAGACTTTGTCCAACAAACAAGGAACATGTTCAAATGTTCCAAAGTCAAACCAAGGTATAAAATAACAAGTATAGTCAATAAAACCATGTGATAATATGAAAATTTTAAATATAAACAACCAACATAACCATATCAAACTAGTCCGTGTATGCATGTGTTAGCAAAATGTCTTATAGCATAGCATATCTAGCACATTGTGTAATATGTAAACATAAGTATAGACATGTGTAATCATTAATATATAAATGAAACATGATAATGTAAAGTGATCATAAAATAATGTAACTTGTATCAATCATAATCAATAAAGCATATGGTCCCAATATAGTGTATTATGTGGGTGAAGGAAAAGGCCCTACATCTGTATGCTCATTTATCATGTATCTAGTGTATTCTTGTATCACACTTAAGTACCCTAAAACATATTTGTGTATAGAAAGGAAATTATATGTTATCTACTAATATAAATTAAATAACATATATGAAAAAGCTATCAAACATGTGTATGCTAAATATTTTTATATTTTTGCTTGATTTGAATGTTTTTGTATTTTCTTGATTATTATTTTTTTAATTTTTGGGAAGAGAGTGTAAGTCAATGATACCATCTAAAATATGCTCTTAGAGTTCCCTATACTTAGTATAGGGTATAAAAAAATGGTCATACTACTAAGGATCATGTATATGTGTCAAATTTAGAACTATAAAATATGTGATAGTTTTTTGATGCCTCATATGACTATGTGGTTGTGAAGCAATAGTATAAGTTGAATTGGTTTATGGATCCCATTATTTAGTGTTCTATGATTTCTTTGGTGCAACCATAATTATGGTCTTTTTACCCTCTCTAAAACATTTTTATTTTCTCTTAGCAAGTATCTAGGTTGTTTAGGTGTAAATGATGGCTCTATGGAGTCCATTATGTATCTTTGATGTAATGACCTCTCAAGTATAAATTGCCTAAAAAATGGGATTGCCTTTTGATTACCCTTTTGCTCATGATTACCCTTAATATTTTTTATAATTATTTATCTTAGAATAAACTTATCTTGTTATAGTGGATGCTCATATTGAATCCTTAAAATTGTGATTAACATGTTGACATGAATATACTTGAGACATCTATGCATTGTGGAGGGTATTGCACAGACTTTATGAATCTAAGGTCATCTCAATAACATATCAAAAACTCTTATATCTAGTATAATTGAAAATGTTTTGGTCACATGTGTTGGACTGACCTATAAAGGCAAATCAATCTCAATAATAACATGTGCTTTCACATGGAATGATCTAACCATATTGATCAAAGCTTATAAATCATCATGTGTATATCCCAAATGTGTAAGTAATTTCATGTTACATACATTATAACTAGAACCATTATCAACCAAAACATATATATAGGTTGATGATCAATATGTGCTCTATTAAATAATGATTGAAGATTTAAGTCATCATCCACCATTTTAAAGTCACCAAATGTAATAAAAAGACCTTTAAAACATAGGAGGTAATGTGCATGTAAGTGTTCCAATAATCCCATATAATGGGTGTCCATAATGTGGTGGAGGAGGATTTGAATTATATACCATTTACACCTATGGTGTTTCCTTATAATGATCTTGTAATGGATTGTTGAATATCTTCTAGTTTTGATGATCCCTGGGTTATGACCCCAAATCCTTTGAAGGATCATCAATGGTGATATGTTCACTATATGAGCACTTGTATCTTTTGATTTAACTTTAAAAATCTATTTTTAGAATTCCCAACACATTGGTGATAGTCATAATAATTATTTTCATCATATAATTTTGATAGAGGATGATTTATATCAACCTCTATAGGAGGAGGGAGAGATAGGATACGACACTCCACAAGTTTCTTAATACAAAAAATTAATTTGATTGCTTAAACACAAATAAGTAATAATAATTAGCTTATTAAATAATGTGCAATTAGATCTAGGAAGTGAAAATTCATAAATAATCAGCATGATGTTCATGTATGATTAGTCAGATTCTAAAAATCAACTCTCTCTCAGCCTAGACACTACCATCAAAATAGGGACACTATAAGTGATTTTTTTGTCAAAAAACTAATGATTTTGTCCTATATTTAATATATTTCCTTTTATAAAATTTTACCTACAAATGTTAGTGTTTATTATTACCTTATAAATTATTTGTTCAGATTGTGCACATAGGTTATGGATACCAATATATATCTCAAAACCCTAGGTCCTCCAATTAGGGCATTTCACCTAAAAAATAAGTGTTAGTAGTCTCAAGTGAATTCAAGCTAACCTAAAATATACCTCTATTATTTAGTGTTACCTATATATCTAATACTCTAAATAGGGCCTTAGATTCATGTAGTTCCCCCTCTTATGTGGGCTTGTGTGTGAACAATTGTGTAATATGTTATATGCAAAGTGTATGTAGTGATGTAGCTTGTAACTTGTAACTTGACAAATAATACTCATGGTTTTCTCTTTTAATGATTAAAACCTACAAAAATATTTATCCTATGAATTATTTGGAAATAGGTAAAAATAGGGAATTTTTTCAAACTTGAGAGATGTTTTTGCTTGGTACAGCATAGATGTGTGCTTGATTTTTACTTGATCTTCCTTGATGATAATGAATGGTTTTTTTATTTTATTTATACCACATATTTTGAAATGATATCATGGGAGGGTTAAAATAATACTATATTCTAACCCATACATGTTGAAATATTTTAAAATTGTACCATTTGTAAGGGTTAGACGCTAGCATTGATGCTAGTATCCTAGTTTGGATGGTAGTGTCTGAGAGGATAGAAAGTTACTAAATATTTACAACTTATAGAGTAGAATATTAATCATGGTTTATACAGACTATGGGCTACATGTGATCTAGGTAATCAAAATATCAAGTTCAAACTATAGGATAAGCATTTAGGCATAGTGAGATGGTGAATGTGAGCCTTTCAGTAGCAAGAAGGTCCTAAACTAAAGGGTTGAGCCATGACTGATATATGTCAAGTGTACAAAACTAGCATATCATGTAAAATCAAGCTTTAGCATCTAACTATATTACCTAATGCATGGGAATATTCTTCTTAGAGAGTATTTGTGAAGGTAATTCTTGTAATACTTTTCTTACTAGGAAATCCTTTATGGGTGGATAATCATCACAAAATTTAGAATCATCTAGTCTTTCCTCTATTTCCTTGGGTTGTTCACTTTTGGAGGTGTCAAGATAATGCCAATAATATGCATATTTATTTTCACATCTTTTATGTCCTCTACATTAACAAATACCAAATCATGAATAGGATGAGTGTGATAAATGATTTAGACTTCTTCTATCATGGCCTTAATATGTGCCTTCACATTCCCTTGTGGATCCCAGTGGCACAAGTGATGATCATCCAAATTGAAGGATGACCCATGTGTGGGGACAACATGAAGAACTATCCACACTTTCAAAATACTTATGGAAATATTGTAGGGTAGTTAGGTTCATGGAACTTATTTGTTTTATTTTTAAACAACATCCACTCCATTGATAAGTTGATAATGTATCTCCTGCTAGGTTGGTTTTTCAAGGATAGAAAATGGTAACCTTAGAGGAGACACTAGCACTTCCTCTATTATTATGATAGCATATTTTGATTAGTACCAATATGTTCCTATGTTTAGTATTTATTTTATAGTTTCATGATATAATATTGGAATGGAAACTTCATTGATTACATGGTCAATTGAGGGATAAAAGCAATCACAAATCTCCTAAAAATACTGCATGAACCTTCATGTATACAACTTTGAAAAGTGATAATGGATCGGTGATCTTACAGTAGGGGTTCAATGAGGAATTTTGTATAATATCATCATGGTGTAGTTTAAATAAACTAGATATGACATCATGTATAAATTACCACAATTTCTCACCCCAAGTACTTATTGTCTAAGATTAAATGAGATTATCTCTTCCATGGCAAGGACATACTTATCATTGATTATCATAGAGATCAAAGGTTTCAAAACCTTATTGATGTGGGAAATATTAGAATCCCTATATACCATGTTCATTAGGACCATGCTAATTTAGAATCTTGGTTTGAATTGATATATGGGAACGCTACCCACATCCTCTTGACTGACCCATCTCTCTAGGGTTTCATCCTAATCTTTCAAAACTACTTTTAATTTGTTTTTGATGAGCCACTTTAATACAACTAATTGGTTGTATCAAGTCCATTCATTATGGTATCTAATAGTACCCTTCAGTGGTGAGACCAACCATGAATGCAATTTTATTTTTACTTTTTAATGATAACACCAGGTCATCTAAATACTGTGACCTAAAAAACACATTATAAAACAAATCCAAACAATAAAATACCTTTGGTGTGACAATAATTTGGTGTATCCTAGATTGGTGTATTAATAATAGGCCATCATTATATTTATCATCCTCTGATGTATGGATTTATCCTTTTAGTATCAGTCTCATTCTATCAACTTTGTCATAAACTATGATGTAATGCTTGAACCTCATCCCGAATGTGTCTCTGATGAACTGATTCTTTGTAATTACTTGTAGTGATAAATGAGAACAAGAGGTCATGGATATGTATTAGTTTACTCTGTCAACTTTCCCTTTTAATTAATGTCTCGATCTATTGGCCTTTAAATAATTGGATTAGTTCTTGAAATCTTGGCATTCTCTAGAGAAAATTTGATCTTTGTTAACCTATTTGAGTACAAATAGTAAGAAAATTAATGATTTTTTTTGTCTATGTTTGCCTTAAATATTTGAATGATGGACTTGGTTTGTTGGTTCATGCATCTTAAATGATAAATATTGCCTTTTATATTTATTCATAGGCTTTTCCCCATTGTAATTTTTCTTTTGACTTGTGTTTTTGTGGCTTTATCAAATTAGTCTTGGACCATATGCATGTCTTTATTACATTCACTATTTAAGCATGGTTTATACTTAGTCAATGTGTGATTGCCTTTTAGAATATCCATGTGCCCTTATTTTATTGGTTGAGGTCTCACATTCATCGATTTCATAAATAGCATCCAATGGTGTACTATTGTGAGGTTGTAAAAATTGGACACAACTTTCTTTGGTTAGTTTGCACTTTCACATTTTTTAGTCTTTGTGTAGTCTTATCATAAATACAAAGAATGTGGGCAATATAATTTGACATGTGTCATGTTTTGATTACTTCAAAATCACGTAATGTCAGATCTCCCTCATGTTTATTTATATTGTGTCTTATGTATAGTAGAGATATTATGAGAGGGTGATGCATGGAGCTTCCACATTTGATTGCTTCTATGATGCTCTTGAAATATTGTCTAAGCCCTTGGTAGACTGTGAGAATGTGAGAGTGAAATGATGTAATAAGTGACATCAAGTTGATGACTCGAGATTTTTATAATTTGAGTATTTGTAATTTTCAAATGTGAGCATTAAAAAAATGGGAAGGTGCAAAAATATGGCATGTATAAGTATAGGCATAACACGTGGCATGCACTAAATGATTTATAGTTCACAGTTGAAAATATCAATACAAAGAGGTGTGAGGATTGCATAGTGAATGTCAAATGAGATTGAGACACTTGGCATGTTGTGATAAGTCTACACTTTCTCAATATTAGAACATTATGCATAGGAGGGTGAATCTTGTGTAAAGATCAAAAAAGGCTTATGCATCAAAATACATAAGTTGGCACCCACATAGATAGTATTCATATAAGTAAATACAAGCAAAGAGCATTGCAAGAATGTGAAAAATGATAATAAATCCTATTTTGAATCCCCATGAATCTCATAGTTCAAACTTATGAAAATGAGTCAAAGTGCAGTAAATCATGCCAACTTGCACAAATAGACTCTATGAAAACCTAATTTATTTTTATACATTAAACTTGAAATCATTCATGAAATAGTCATTAAGTAATTGTTTTAAGATTAAAAGGAACATGGGACTAAACAACTAAAATGTAATTAAATTATTTCATGATGATTTGAATGCTTTATAAATTTATTCATTTAATATTTGGGTCCTTATTCAAAAAATAATGGGTGTGTGTTTGTTACAACAAAGGGTAAATCTTGCAGAGAAACACTATTAGGTGTTAGAACTTAGATTTATTAATTGAAGCTTGAAAAAAAACCATCATGGTAGTTGAAAATCTCATGAAATTATCAAAATTGGACTTAAATTTTATCCTTATCAAGTGACATACTAAGATTCAACATCAAGAAAGAGGCATACATGTGTGTACAGTGATTTAGTTACTTTTCCATTAGCTTTCCATATTTAACCTAGGATTGAAAACTTAGGCAAAAAAATTGAAGTGAATTATTTGCTTTATTTAATGTTATTTTGAAATATATGATTTGGCATGGATAAGTAAGGCTTGGACATTGCTCTATTACCAACCAAGTGTTTATATCCCCAACAAAATACCGTAGGCTCCACTATAGGCCTTGTTTTGCTACCAGCCTAACATCTTTTATTTGGCTTTGAAAAAACAAATTTTTCTTCTTTTTTTTATTTTATTTTAATTATTAGAGGTTTGGGAACTAATATAGTCATGTTATGGGATGTATCAAAAAACCTTTCTTAAGAAACCCTTCCATTACAATTGACTTTTTCCAAAGTAGTCTTATTATCTTTTTAAGTGTAGGGATAAGTTTTCTAAGTGTAAAATCATTCTTAAATTCACTTGGTAATTCTAAAATTCAAATTCAAATTATGATAAGGACATGAATTTTTTGAATACAATACTAATGTATTTTCAAATTTTAATCAATCCACCTAAATTTTAATTACCTCCCCATGTTCCTGGTTCGGGTCAACCATTTTGTTGATAGTAAAATCCCCATGTTTAAAATCTAAATCAAATGTTTTGAAATAAAATCTCTTTATGAAATTCTATGGAAATTTTCTTAGAACAAGACTTATTAACTATTTACCAAAATTGAAATCAAATACTTAATCTATGAATTGAAAATAAACTAACTATGAAAGCAAAATAGTGCGAGGAAGAAAATTGATTAAACTACTTTTAAACTACCCTAATTAAAATTTAATCCTAAAATAAGATTCACAATCATTCTAAAGTAAATTATGAAGAGAAACCCAAGAAGTAATGCTTCAAGTATTGTCTATTCACTAGCAATGATATGTTATTATCTTATAAGTATTTAATCTAAATGCGTTGTTTCATAAAATCTCAAAAATGTGGTATGGGGAAATCCATAATGGGACAAGCTTGACATATTGACCCTTTTTCTCATGCACTTTGTCCCAAAGCAATACTAGATCTAAAATTCTAAATGCTTTCAATTTATCTCTTTTATCAAACCATCTTTTTATGAGGTTTTGATTTTTATTGAAGTTGTGCAAAACTTCTTCTCGTTCATCCTCCATTTTTATGATGTCTAGTAATGTTAATTATATTCTTTCATCTCCTTCCATGTATTCCTAAATTAATTGGTAGGTTGAGATCCTCAATGTTATTAGAAAGATAAGTTCTTAACCATAAACCAACAAGAAAGGTGAAGCTTTGGGGGGTTATTTATGTTTGGTTTTATCTTCCCATGATGTATATTTCAACAATAAATGCCACTCCATGGGTTTTATCTTGACAGCTTTATCAATTGCATCAATCAACTTCTTATTGGTGGACTCAAAAAGACCATTCCCTTATGGGTAGTAGTTAGATGAAAATTTCATTATAATATTATTATCATAAGCCCATTTAGTGAAATCTGTTATTGGAAATCAAGACCATTATACTAGAGTACGGGAAATTATGTGCATGACTATGGAATTATTTTTTGTTCTAAGAATTTGATGACTTCTTTTTTCATGTTGTTCTTTATGGTGATGCCTTTAGTTCATATGTTATAATAGTTTGTACTTGTTAACACAAACTTATGACCCTTAGAGGAGTTGGGATTGATTACTCCAATGAAAACTAATCCCCATCAAGGGAATACTCGTCCTTCAATAACTGACTATAATGACATGGTTATATGTATTTCCCTTTTGAAAAACATTTGGCATTAATGACATGGTCATACATGGTTATGCATATCTTTGAAAATTTTGGCTAGAATAACATGCTTTCAATATTTTGTTTTGTCATGTTACCAAAAGGATGACCATTGTCTATCTTTACATGAAAACTACTTATAATTTATTTGGCTTCTTCCTTGGATACACAACAGAGGTAGAACCCTTTGTAGTTCTTTTTGTTTATTTCTTTATCATGAAATGAGATGTCTTGAGCCTTAATTCTCTTTTTTTTTTTTAACTATGGTGAGAATTCTTGTATAGTAAATAATGGAGGATATGGTCATGTTATTTATTTTTAGCAAAGTGAGTTTTGTCTCTTACATCACTATAATTATAGGATCAGTTTTAGTCATGAATTGTGTAATCCATTGACCTCATACAAATTTTACTAGCCTAATATCTATATCATACTCTTAAACAATTTCCATCCATTTTCACATACATAGTATATAGTGCCTAAACATTTTTAAAACTTTGACAAATGTGTATGCTTGTTTATCCAAAACTAGATAGTTGAGTTCAACATCTTTCAGATTCTTGATTATGAATGCAATGGGATGTTCCTCATTATTAATCTTTTGTGGGAGCATTCTGACAATAATATGATTATAATCAAAATTATATATATATATATATATATATATATATATATATATATATATATAATCTTTAGTAAAATCTTGGCTAACTAGTATTAGAGATTGGCTAGTGGCATCCTTGATGTATTGGAAGGCTCTCTTAACTTTTGTTTTCCATTCCACTTTAGCATCGAGTTTTAGCATTGCATTCAAAGGTCTTAAAATCTTAAAAAAAACATAAAGGAACTTTTGTACAAAGTTTATTTCACCAAAGAATGATATTAGTTCCTTATCACTATTAGGCAACTTAATTTTAAAAATAGAATTAGATTTTTCCAAGTTGATGGTGATACCTTCCTTTATAATTACTTGACCTAGTAACTTACTTTTTATCACTACAAAAATACTTTTATTTGATTTAAGTGAGATACCATAATATTTACATATGTCAAAGACCCTTTGCAAATGATGTACATGTTCAAACATGTCTTTAGAAAACATGGTTAAATCATCCACATAAATAATAATGAATTTACCAACCAATCCCTAAAAATTTAAATCCATGGTGCATTGAAAGGTTTCACTTGCATTTATCAAACCAAAGGGAATCCTTCTGTAAGTGAAATTTCCCTATTTAGTGGTAAAGGTAATTTTAATTTTATACTCTTGGTTTACCAAAACTTGATTGTAGCCTAAAAATCCATCTACAAAAGACATCATTTTAGATCCACTAACCATCTAAATTACTTTATCTAAATATGGCAATGGGTGATTGTATTGTGTGATGTTTTTTTAAGATTATGAAAATCAACATAGTATAATTTCTTCTTTTTTATTTTGAAAAAGAACCAAATTAGCTACCTGTGTTGAATTTATAATTAAGAATATGATTCATGCCACAAGAAATTTATATATTTTCTTGTGAATAAAGGGTTCTATCATAGGATTAAGTGGTATCTACCTTTATCTAAAATGCTTATGTCCTTCCTTTAATATAAGTGCAATGACTGTAGGATCAAAGATATTTAAATCATCATAATACCAAGTAATTACAAATTTATATCACTAAAGGAGAAATTTCAATTATTCCCTTTCTATCTCATAACAACATAGGCCAATTTAAATGTATTGGGTTTATTCTTATATTCTTAAATTAATAGGAGTAGATTCTTATTTACTAGGTTCTAATCTTCTAAAAATTTACCATGCATATCTAGGTCAAACATTATGTCTAATGAAATCATTCCCTCGTGAATATTAGTGTATTTTAATTTCATAATCCCATCATCTTAAATTTCATTTCTAATTATACATTCCTTATCATTTTCATCTATTATCATTGATTCTAGAATGCCTCAAATATTCATAAATTGAATAATTTGTTGGTCATCTTTGAAGACATGAAATTTCTCAATATTGTTAGCAACAAAAGGACAAGGAACTAATTCAATCAAAAACTTATATGATTTGGAATCATTAAGAGGCAATAAATTTTAATCGAAGACTACTAGAGAATTTGTATTTTATTTTTGATCTCTAGGAACAAACACAATATTGAAGGCCTCAAATGATTTGATAAAGTGTCAATCTCTATGTTTGTATTTATTCAAGTATGATAATTTTCATGGAAACTTTATTCTTATTTTATTAACCACTAAATTTGAGTCTCCAAACATATAAGACTTTTTTACACCATGATTCAAAGAAAACTAAAATTCAAGGATCAAGTCTTAATACTTAGTAAGACCATAAATACAAAGAAACTATAAATAATATGTAGCTAGATATTGTTTTCCCTATGGGTCTATTAATGAAATCCCTACACTAAATCCTTATTTGGATCAATATCCATCAAATTCAAGGGTCAATAATCCAAGTAAATCAATGTTTCCACTCTTTTTAGTGATAGGATTGGTAGTAAGAGTATAAATACTAATATTAGAAGAAGAAAAATTTACCCTTGCAGTCTTAGCATTATACTTAGTAATCATGCACTTCATTATAGGCTCCCTTTCTACCCTATTTGATTAGTTACACCTCTCAAGCACAATCACATGTGTGATAAGTTAGTTTCCACATACCAATTGAGTGTTTTGGACCAATCCCTACTTAATGACATTTTTTAAGCTTCAGTGGTATCTACCACCTGTATGTTAACTAACTATTGTATCCTAGGTTCAAATTCTAATTACATATGTACATTTATTAACTCACTAACAACCTTAACTTCATAGTTATCCAATTGAACCATAATGCTATCATATTTGATTATGTTGAGAGCCAATTTTATATAGATTCCAACTAGCATAAGATTAGTGTAGACACCTAAATCTAGGCATAGCTACGTGATAATGCGAATTCTTGACACATCCTAAACCACTTGAATTGCACCCATAAACATAACTCTTATTCACCATTCCTATAAGCCATTTATCTATATGCGGGCTTGAACCTTTATTTTTCATCACCAATTAAAATAAATTTTTAAGTTAAATGCCCAAACATTTGTTACATCACTCTTATATTTAATCCAACTTAGGATAGTTATCCCTAATTATCTAGGATAGGTGTGCGCTAGGAAAATAGGTCTGATACTATAGACTTATCCACTTAGTGTGGCCTCATACCACACCAATTAACAACTAGTTTCCAAATTTTCAAATATTCATTTGGGTCTTCCCACACATTTTGTAATGTTGGCTAAAGGAAATTGTCAAAAGGTTTCATTATAAATACAAATCAAAGGTAATTCATAATTCATAGATTAACACTGTCTATATGCAATATTACATTGAGAAAATTTGCCCTATTCTTCCCAAATTCAATATCATTCACAAGTATCAGTCACAAGTCAGGTCTAAAGCATCTCAAAGTAAGTCAAGATTTATCATTGTTGAGTATCAAAGCCATATTTCTAATTACATATGTATAATAAAAGAACATAATTTCACAAATCACTCTAGGTGGAATAACTATGTGTGACTTGATTCCATCCTCAAAATATTTGCATACATAAATGTAGATACACAAATTTAATCATTAAGTGCTTGATAATTTTTATTTCTGGCATCTTTACCTTACATGGTTTGCTTATCACTTCACCAACCCACAATCTATAAGAGAGCCTCTATTGTCTTAAAAACATAGAAAATATCATGTAAACAACCTTATTTCAACCCCATTAATCCATATTCAATCTAGAGGCACATGCCAAACCTTATCTAATAGTCTATATCCTTCTAAGACATGACCACACTAGGTCAGACAAGGCCACATTACAGCCTTATCCCTTATGCTCCAATAGTTAATTTTTTAAATTGATATGTTTTAAAATGGCTCTCTTACACTTTTTAAGGTTAGTTATCAAAAATATTATAAATATTCACCTATAAAATTACATTAAGTCATTCACTTGAAGGAGCCTAGTAAGTTGATTTCAAACTACTACACATTAGGTAAAAGAGCATTATTTATTCTAATGTCAGTTATGATGCTATATAATATTTAGAGGCCAAGTTTGAATATATTTTATTACATATTAATGGCATACATTATCAATCATTTCAATCAATCTTATAGCTATAGTCATATAGTTGTACAATTATGGATCACATAATCACCCTATGAGGGAGAACTATATCGACCTAAGGCCTATTTATGCTATGTATGTGTTGTCACTTGGATTTTCACCCTTTGAGGAGATGTCTCAGCACTCCTCATCTAAGTGGCATAATTGAAACATCTCACTTGATGTGGGTAGTCAATTTGGTGAGATGAATCTCTAGAATCAAGGGCTAGCTCCCTAGATATGCCTTAAAATGCTTTCACCTATACTACTTGATTACTTCTGGGGAAAATGATTAGAATTTGCATGAAATGAAACCTATTATAGGGTTTGATGCACTAATATTTTTACCATAAGACTATTATACTCCATCACTTTTGATACAAGGCATACAATGCTAGTCTATGAATCCTAGAATGCACTAACATTAGTATTTCAATATAAAGGTGTCATCTATGAAAACTATCTAAGTAATTGGAAACATAGACCATTTTTTAGATGATAAGACTTCCTTTTACACTTAATAACATGTCCATACACTTCACAACACTTCATATGACATGTTAGGCATGGAATCACTTGTATCAAACATGGAGGGATTGAGAGAAAGCAAGGATAAATGAATATCTCTTAACCATTCACTATACATCTCTTCACACACTTTAACAAGCTGATGTATGAACTCAAAATAGATTTAATTTATTTTCTAGGTAAATCACAATGTAAAAACCATTATGGATTCACCATAGATGTGTATTATTATATTACAAAGGCCAAAATGGCTAGTTCTATAGAACTTTAGAGAGAGAGAGAGAGAGAGAGAGAGAGAGAGAGAGAGAGAGAGAGAGAGAGAGAGAGAGAGAGAGAGAGAGAGAGAGAGAGAGAGAGAGAGAGAGAGAGAGAAAAGTCCAAGGTTAAAAAGGAAACTTTTCAAGCTGATAAAATTAGTTACTTGTGCATGATAAGAGGATATGGGATGAACCATGCAATGTTAGCAAGCCCAAGTATCCATCTAAGGCATAAAACTCATAAAAAGTGGCATGAAACTCTTTGTGTTGGCTCAAAAAATTGCCTTCATGATTAGCCTCCTTTGAATGCCTCATAAATAATTGATACCAGGTACAATAATTTATAAAAATTTTAAGGGTCTCATTCATACCTCTCCATGAATTATTTTCATGCATGGTCATCAAGAATCATCTGGAAAGGAGCCATCATCATTTGCAGTCTAAAAAACTCTTCCTTCATGCACCCTGCACACTTGGCCTCAAATTTGGCTTTAGTTTTACATGAAATCCATGAGATGGAGTGGATTAAAAATTTAAATACCTTACATTTCCTTATAATTATTAGGTACATCTTAAATTTAGCTCACTTAAATTTTTCCACCCTTCTCACTAGCTTGTCTAATATGCTAGTTTTGACTAGCTAAGATGAAGTTGTTTATTTGCATACTTAGGAGTATTTTCAAAGAATTAAATGGAAATATGGATTTATAAAAATTATATATCTTCCTGTCAAACTTTATTTCATCCTTAGACTCCTATAACCTATAAAACACAAAAATGGTCAAAAATACCTTGTTTTACACCCTGTCTGTATAAGTTCATACAACTAAAAAGGGTGGAGAGGATCCTAAGAGAGTCCCCTAAAAGTTCCAATAAATTTCATGATAAAAATATTCCATTAAATCATAATTACAACTCCATTTCTCCAAAATGGTCTTGACTGAGGGTTTGCAAGGGTTTTAGGCCTATTTTGACTCTTAAGCTTTGTTCATAAAAATCTGATGTCTAACTTGAAAATAAATCAACAAGATTATGTTAAAGGACCTTTTTAACACCTCTTAACTCCTTTGTCATCCATTCTCATCCTCAAAGAAGATATGAGTATCAAAACTTAACCTATTGAGCTCTTTCTTTCCTTTCTTGCAAGCTTGACTGGGTTTTTAGCTCAAAATGGACCTTTTATGTTTTATCCTACAAGGTAAAGGCTTGAATGTATCTAAAATATTCTCACAAACATGACCCAATAGGTTTTAATTCTCACTAAAATATACAAGTGGAGTTGGGTTCCCATTTGGCTTCTAGGCCTAGCCATGCCTAGTAAGCTTGTCTATACCTCAAAGTGTAAATATGACCTCCTTAAGATTCATATACATTCCAAAAGATATATCACCTCTATTTTTCCCCTATGAACATGTTTTAATGCATTATAAATCTCACTTATATCTATAAGTGACAGTGAGCTCTTGTTTGGACTCTAGACATACTCTTGCCTCATGAGCCTATCTACAACCTTGAGAGTGTAGGGTGCCATATTTAAATCCATCCTCTTGTGCATGTTATAAAATATTTCCATATGTGTTTTTTAACTCTCTATCTTGAAGTGTTTATTCAACTCCCAATTTCATCTTTTACCTTTCCTTTCTAGGTTATAGGTTTTGTGTATGAGGGGAGTGCCCTCTGACTGAGACAAAATAGAGGGACCTCCCCTATTTCCTCAAGAAAAGGTAACTATTTTATGGGATTATTAAAGTTATATATTTTCCCTTCACAAAATTTTATACCTTTATTTTGTGATTAGACCCCTCAAAAGCATTGAAACCCCAAGTAAGTTGTGAGGAAAGGACTGTGTGCACGCTTTTCCCAAATGGACTATATGTTGTCTATTTAGAACCATTTATTTTATTTACCTTACATGTAAATAGACTAATTATATCATTAATATAATTATTAATGTGTCTTGGGTTTTCTCATCATCCTAACTCCTTATATACACTTTCTCATACTCTAATAGTCAAGATTAGGTGCAACCCTATTGACTGTGACTATGTTTTGCTTGTTTAGGGTACATGTAGATGTAATTATCATTAATTGGGAATTTTAAATAGTGTAAAATCTCTCATAAAATATTACAATATTCATTTCACCTACGCCCTTACATAATTTTAGACTTTGGAGGTTGAAAAACTCTTAAGACTAGTCAAGATTATTTGACTATTTACTCTGCCTTCTTTACTGTTGTAGGTGTTCATAAGGTCTTTAAGAACCTATGTAAGCTTGTTTTGCATTTATAATGGTTAATTTATATCATCATGGATTTTATTAAGGTTTTAACAAGATTTATTTATCATTCCAACCCCTTATTATCCCTTCATATGCACTTTTGGTTCATAACTAAGTCATCCACTGCTTGTTAACTGAGACACCCTGCCTTTAACCCCTATAAGTGTGTATTAGCTCATTTGAACCATGTTAATGATGTATGAATCCATTAAAATAAATTTCTAGTCACCTATCACCTGAATTCATCTTGGATGGACCAAAACACCATTAAGCACCTTGACTGAGTCACTAACTATTTGTCTTACTATAGGTGGGTGTTTAGTTATTTATATGGACTATGGGTGCACATGAGGGTATAGAACATAGTATATGAAACTATTTTGGTGATATTTTGAATATTTTACATCCTCCTTACCTCATTAATACCACTCCAACTTCAACATATATGTTGGGGATCAACCAACAATATGATTACACTTATGAAAGCAATAAACCACAGAATTCAATCAGATAGATAAGTAATTAGAATTAGATAATAGAAAAGAAAAAGAGATACAAGAAACCACCTTGAAAACTTGTATTAAACTCTTTACAAAAGGAATACAATTGAAGAAAATTCTTTCTTCCACACCTCTCTCAGATGCACAAGATCTCTCTCTAGATCTCTATCCCTTAAGAGCTCTCTCTCTCAAGTACCATCAATTCCAACAACCTGGATTGATACAACTCTGTACTGTTCTTCAACATTCACATACAATGAACTACTACAATAATCACACTAAGCCAAGAAGATCTAATTCTACATATAGAATTGGGAAACTTGAGCATGCACTTACAACCAACAGTTAAGCCTCTTGAACAAGGGCTCTAAAAACAATCTTACTAATAATAGAAACGCGAACTTAAGACTAAGACTTAAACTCATCATGCAAACACTCGCTTCTATCCTCAGAAATAGCATTCTAGACGCACAGGTAACCGATGCCGGTTCCTACCTGCTTGCCTGTGACCAATGTCGGCCAATCCTCTGCCGACGCCGGCATCTCTTCAACTGCACCAGACCGACGTCGGTTGCTCCTGACCGACGCCGGTGACTATGTAAACCTAAAACTTTGGTAATGCGCTCATATGTGAAGCTTTTAGGCTCCACACCTTAACAATCTCCCACTTGGAGATAAACAGCTGCACCAGTACCTTTACAGCAACATCTTCTAGCTCCTCCATCTTCAACTCAATCATGAAGACCAACAGAAGTTGAATGAAGATTCAACTTCTCCTTTGTAACCGGCTTGGTTAACATATCAGCAGGATTCCTATCTGTATGGATCTTCTCCAGCTTCAAATCACCATCTTCCAATACCTACCGTATGAAGTGGTACCTTAGCTGTATGTGCTTTGTTCTTGAATGAAAGGCTGAGTTCTTAGCCAAATGGATTACACTCTGACTATCACTATACAATCTGCAACTCCCATGCTCCCTACCAAGCTCTTCCATGAACCGCATCATCCATATCATCTCTTTGCTAGCTTCTGTGGCTGTAATATACTCTGCTTTTGTAGTTGACAAGGCAACAACCTTCTACAACTTAAATATCCAGCTAACCGCCGTTCCACCTACAGTGAAAACATAACCTATAGTGCTCCTCCTACCATCCAAATCACCTGCCATATATAAATTTACATAACCATGTAGAGAAGTATCTGAACCTCCATAGCACAAGTGCCTACTACTAGTTCCTCTCAGATATCTAAGGATCCACTAAACTGCTTTCCAATGTTCCTTACCTAGATTGGCCATATACTTACTTACAACTCCCACTGCTTGGGCAATATCCCGTCTAGTACACACCATTGCATACATCAAACTTCCTACTGCGGAAGAATATGGAACCTTACTCATGTACTCTACCTCACCATGTGAATTAGGACATTGTTCTTTACTCAACTTAAAATGTCCAGCCAAAGGTGTGCTTACTAGTTTAGCATCCTGCATATTGAACCGTTTCAACACCTTGTCCACATAATCCTCTTGAGACAATATCAACCTATGATTTTTCTTGTCTCTCTTAATGCTCATGCCAAGGATTTTCTTTGTTGCTCCCAAATCCTTCATAGCAAACGTTTGAGCTAATTTCACCTTAAGCTCAGAGATATCCTGCATGTGTGATCCTTCAACTAGCATATCATCTACATACAAAAATAGAATAATATATCTACCATTATCCAATCTCTTAAAATACACACAATGGTCAGATTGACACCTACTGTAGCCATGCTCAGTCATAAACCTGTCAAATTTCAAATACCACTGTCTAGGAGCTTGCTTGAGGCCATACCAGATTTTCTTCAATCTGTACACTAACTTCTCCTTACCATTGACCTCAAATCCTTCTGACTGTTCCATATAAATTTCCTCATCCAAATCTCCATGAAGAAATGTTGTCTTAACATCTAGCTGTTCAAGATGCAAATCCTCAACAGCAACCAAAGACAATACAATCCGTATAGAAGTCATTTTAACAACAGGAGAAAAAATCTCACCAAAATCAATACCTGGCTTTTGTGCAAATCCTTTCACTACCAATCTGGCCTTATATCTCATCTGTCCATTCTCACCTTCTTTCAACCTGTAGGTCCATCTGTTCTTCAGTGTTCTCTTACCAGCAGGCAATTCAACCAAATCCCATGTTTGGTTCTCTCTTAAGGACTCCATCTCCTCAACCATGCCACGCTCCCACTGACTCTTGGACTCCACCTATATTTATTCTTCAAAACTCTCTGGTTCTCCACCATCAGTTAGCAATAAATAGAATAATTAAGGAGAATATCTAATTAGAGGCTTACTTACCCTTTCTGACCTTCTGATGGGTGTCTGAGACTCGTTCACAACACGCTGTCCACCCAAATTCTCTGACAGTGACTGACCTCGATCACCTCTAGACCTATTACTGGCTGACATCGGTTCTTCCTGACTGACATCGGTGCCTGTCCTACCGACATTAGTCTCTATATGACCGACATCAATTTCTGTTCTACCGACGCCGGTTCCTATCCTGCCGACGTCAGTCTCTGTGTTTTCTTGCAAGTGATTATTTCTTTTTCCCGTGAGCTCATTTTGGACCATCACCTCATCCAATTCACTATTGCTCTGCCCAAATTGATTCAGCTTCTTCAGCTGATCACTATACATCACTTTTTCATTGAAAACAACGTCACGGCTCCTAATTATCTTGTTAGTTCCTAGATTCCAAAATTTGAAACCAAAATCATCTGAGCCATAGCCAATAAATGTGCACCTCATAGACTTAGCATCTAGCTTCTTTCTATTTTCCTTATATACGTGCATAAAGGCTTCACAACCAAAAACTTTGAGAAAAGAGAGATCTACCTTTTTACCTGTCCAAGCCTCTTCTAAAATTCCACCATCCAGAGCTGTAAAGGGTCCTCTGTTAATCAGGTACACTGCAGTGTCAACAGCTTCTGCCCAAAACTCTAAGGGCAAACCAGCATGCAATCTCATACATCTTGCACGCTCCATGATTGTTCTGTTCATCCTTTCAGTAATTCCATTCTGCTGAGGTGTCCTTGGAACCGTCCTTTGCCTACGGATTCCATGCATGTAACAATACCAGTTGAACTTATAACTGTAGAACTCTCCACCATTATCAGATCTCAGGTACTTTAATCTTTTCCCTGTTTCATTCTCAACCATAGCTTTCCAAATCTTAAAAGTCTCAAATACATCAGATTTATTCTTAATACAGTAGATCCATACCTTTCTTGTAGCATCATCTATGAACGAAACATAGTACTGTGATCCTCCAATAGAAGCTACCTGAGCTGGACCCCACACATCTGTGTGAACAAGCTATAACTTATGCTTCTTCTTTGTAGACCCAGTCTTGAGAAAACTAACCCTTTTCTATTTTCCAAATACACAGTGCTCACAAAATTCTAGATCCATGCTTTTCAAATCTGAAAGCTTACCTTTAGACTTGAGAATTAACATCCCCTTCTCACTCATGTGGCCAAGCCTTGAGTGCCACAATTTTGCATCCACATCTGAAGTAGATAATACAGAGGGAGAATTGTAACACAATTACACAAATAGAGAGTACCTACTCTCTTACCTCTGGCCATAACAAGTGCACCCGTGGTCACCTTCCAAGATTCTGTTGTGAGAGTTACTGTACAACCCTCATCCCCTAACTTTCTTGCAGAAATCAGATTTCTCTTCAAGCTAAGAACATGCATAACTTCTCTCAACACCCATGTGTTGACATTCTGCATTTTCAGCTGCACTTTACCTTTGCCAATAATTTTACAGGGTTCATCATCCCCTAGATACACTATTCCAAAATCTCCATGGATATAGTCACAGAAATATTCCCTATTAGGGGTAGCATGAAAAGATGCACCAGAATCTAACACCCAAGATTCTATATTATTATGCAAAGAGAATATTAAAGCATCTTGTGCAATACCTGCAACCTTTGCTTCTTCTTTTCCTTCATGCTGATTGTCCTCCTTAGGCTTTGACCAGCAATCTCTGCTTATGTGCTCCATCTTTCCACAATTCCAGCATTGTGGCCTTCTGCCATTTCTAGATTTGGATCTGCCTTTCCCTTTAGACTTGGATCTTGATCTCCCTTTCTTGCTCTTCTCTTTTTGCCTTCCCCTGCTCTCAAAACTTAAAGCGTTCCCAGATGTCTCTTCTATGCTTTTCCTGCGAATTTCCTCATTCAAGATAACACTAACCACATCCTCTACTTTTAAAATATTTGATGCGGATGCAGTATTGCTAATTGCCATTACTAAGCTATGTCAGCTTTTAGGCAAAGAACATAATATTAAAAGATCTTTTATTTCATCATCAAATACAATTTTGATTGAACTTAATTGATTTACAATACCATGGAAATCATTTAGGTGATTAGATACAGATCCACCTTCCTGCATATGCAAATTAAATAGTTGCTTCATAAGATATACCTTATTAGAAGCTGAGAGTTTTTCATACAAATTTGCTAGAGTAGTCATCAACTCTACCATTGTTTTTGCCTGTGATAAATTAGATATCACAGTGGATGCTAGACTCAGTCTTATAGACCCCAGAGCCTTTCTGTCAAGAACTTCTCATTCTTCATCCTCCATGTCTGTGGGCTTCTTTACAATCCCACCTAATGGTAAGTATAGATCCTTCTGATACAGATAGTCCTCTATCTGCATTCTCCAATGTTGATAGTTTTTGCCATTGAACTTCTCCATTCTCAGTTTACTTTCATCTGCCATTGCTTCTCCCACTCAAACAGAAATTCCTACAGAAACTCGTGTGAGCAACCTGTAATCAATACACACTACATAGATCTGAACCACCTGTTAGTGAACCTGAGCTTTGATACCAATTATTGGATATCAAACTCTAAACCTACAACCAAGGCTCTGATACCACTTGTTTGGGATCAACCAACAATATGATTACACTTATGAAAGCAATAAACCACAGAATTCAATCAGATAGATAAGTAACTAGAATCAGATAATAGCAAAGAATAAGAGATACAAGAAACCACCCTGAAAACTTGTATTAAACTCTTTACAAAAGGAATACAATTGAAGAAACTTCTTTCTTCCACACCTCTCTTAGATGCACAAGATCTCTCTCTAGATCTCTATCCCTTAAGAGCTCTCTCTCTCAAGTACCATCAATTCCAACAACCTGGATTGATACAACTCTATACTTTTCTTCAACATTCACATACAATGAACTACTACAATAATCACACTAAGATAAGAAGATCTAATTCTACATATAGAATTGGGAAACTTGAGCATGCACTTACAACCAACAGTTAAGCCTCTTGAACAAGGGCTCTAAAAACAATCTTACTAATAATAGAAACGTGAACTTAAGACTAAGACTTAAACTCATCATGCAAACACTCGCTTCTATCCTCAAAAATAGCATTCTGGATGCACAGGTAACCGATGTTGGTTCCTGCCTGCTTGCCTATGACCGACGTCAGCCGATCCTCTGCCGACGTCGGCGTCTCTTTAACTGCACCGGACTGATTTTGGTCGCTCCTGACTGATGCCGATGACTGTGTAAACCTGCAACTTTGGTAATGCGCTCATACGTGAAGCTTTTAGGCTCCACACCTTAACAATACATGCCTCATATGATCTTTTGGGGTATAAGATCAATTAAGGTTCAAATTATGTAGATGTTATTGCCTGGGTTTAGTGCCTTTGTGGGTAACTTTAGGCCTTCAAATGTCCACCCTCAAATTGTCATCTACCTCCAAAACTTGTCAAAGTCTTTATTCTATGTGGTAAATTTAAAACCAACACATTAATATGAATTAATATTCCTTATATCCTTGTTTCAAGATGTCATCAAAACACCCTGGAACTCTATTTTCATCTTTTGGGGAAAAAAGGCTTAAACATTGTCATTTGAACCTTTAGCATGGTTTTCAACCTTCATCTACTCATTTAACCTTTAAACTAGGTCTACCATGGAGTTTTTTTAATACTAGTACCTCAAATAGAGTTTCATCATCAATTTTAACACTTTAAAATGGTTCCCTTTCTCTTTGTTAGACCACTTGTAGGTGTGCATTCGATGTGCAGGCAATAAGTATGAGGATGTGATGAGTAGTGAGTATCACATTTGATATTTATGATACTAGTCCTATTGCAATGCCTTAAAATTAACTCTTCACACTCCTAAGGATTTGAAATAAATGTCAACATATCTCTTTCAATGTGAAATTCCCTATGAAGGCAATTGTAGATGATGTTCAATGGTAGACTAAGAGCATATGTTGCACATGACTACAACCATCCCTTTCTTGCATAAAATTAAGGATTGACTCAGCACTTAATGATGTTAAAGGATACACTAAGACTTAAAAACCTTTAATACACCATTTTTAACATGTTTTATAGACCCCATGCATGTACTTCACCATAACTACAAGTAGGAGTGAGCAAGAAGTTGACTAAGTAAACAGTGGACTACAAGTTTGTTCCAAGCATGATGTAATGGGATAAAACATGAAGTGAGGTGATAAAAATAACATTTAATCATGGAAATTAAACCATAACAATCCCTTGGAGCCATTAATAAAGCATGAAAAACTAGAAAATGGTGGAAACCTATCTGTCATCCCATATGAGACCAATTTGCAAACCTGAAGTAATTGGATCATAAAATCAACTTATAACATGAAAAAAATAATGAGAATAATTTTATTAAGAGGTCAAAATCATTTGTAACCAACCTAAGCAATTTTTTTGTATGAACTTGCCTAAAATGGAGTAAAACCTAGAGGGTGCATGAAATAGCAAGCCAAAAATTATAGTTAACTTCATGAGGATGGTTCATTAAGTACAGGCCACCATTCTTCAGAATATTTATATTTAAATGAATTTATCTAAGTTTAATTTCACCTCCCCAAGGTGTTTGGTCTGAAACCTCCTCTATTTTCTATACCAAGTACAATCCTGAAGACTAGCTCTATGTGCTTAGAAGTGTAAAAAAGGAGCAAAAGAGTTTTGGGCCAAAAATGAGGCTTCCAAAGAATTTAAAACATGTAACTAAGCTTTGGGAAGCTGAAGAGACATACCATGATCTTCTCCCACATGTCACACTTCCCCATGAACCATACAAGTGCCAAATTCTCCTTTTTCTCAAAAAACTACCCTTTCTTCTAAAGAACCTATCACTTTTTAGTTATGTTAATTGATTAAGACCTAAGTGGACACATGGGACATTAAATCACCTTTTTTAGCCTTCACACTTCCCAATAAATCCATACAAGTCATTAAATGCACCTTTTTGACCTGCAAATGACCCAAAATGACTAAAAAGACTAAAATAACTAAGGACCAAGGCTAGTATAACATTAAATGACATCAATTAGCCTATAAAACACCTTGTGACATCTATATTAGACTCTTAAAACACCTAAAAATCAATTTTTTACCTAGGGGTGCCCCAATTTAACATAAAAGTCAAATTTGGTCAATAGTATGCAACACTAATATTATGTAGGGTTTTTAAGGGTAGCTTGGTTATTCTCATAACCCTATTCCCCCATTTTTTTATTCAATTTATATCTAGTGTATGAGTAGGACTAGGGTTTATCTTTTATAGGTATTTGATGCATCTATTTATCTCTTGCATAGAATCAGGTAACCCTCACAAGTAGTCATGCATACCTAGATCAAGAAATTAGGCACATAAGCAACTGAGATGTAGCCATAATGTGGTCTTGTCCCTACTCAGTTTACAATTCTATACTAAAATGAGACACAATCAGTACATATTTCTTTAGTAGTTTTTAGTCATAATCAACTTAAATCTATTTTAGGGAGGTTTACATATCATTAGGCTTATTTACTCTTTTTATCTAATGTTTAATTCTTTAAAATTATGTAGCATATTTTATTCCATCAGATCTGTATATATTAACATTTCAATTTCAATAATTTATATCTATTCATTTGAGTTCATTTAATTTAAATAGATTAAATAATAGGCAGTGGTCAATCATCAATGGAGTGATTAGGGTTAACTCAACCCATTATACTCCTCTTCTCATTTTTTACAAGTTTTTAGTTCTCATAAAGACCCATAAGGTTCCCAAAGTAAAGAGAAGGAAAATGATAATCTCCATATGACACAAAAACTCAACCTATTACACTCCCCATCTTTTTTTATAGATTTATAAATATCATGAAAACCCCTAGGGTTTACAAAGAAAATAGAAGGAAAACAACAATATCCACATAGTACAAACAAAAATGTGGAATAGTCACTATTCAAGTATAGTCAATGTTGACAAGTTCCATGATCAATAAATGTGAATGGCTTATATTGTTGTCCAAATAGCACTAACATGTGTAATAATATTAATATATTATGTTCCTAATTATGAACTATCATAGTTATATCTTACTCTAATTTTTAGAGTTATACATTAGTCATGATCTACAAAAACAAGTCTATAGTCAACATACATGAACAACCTATGTTGTTGTCAAGGGAGCACAAACCTATCCATAAATATTATCAAGATTTGACTTTGATACTAAATATATAAATTATTATTTTATACTAATGTTCACTTTAAAACATCATAAATGGTCAATTAGAAATCTAAATCTAAGTTAAATTTTTTTCTTCATAGTGTTTTCAAAAATAATATGTTTTCATACTTAGCAAGTTGTAATGAAAATCGTTAATAAATATATATATTTAGCACTATGATATTTCAAATTTTTATACCTATTAAACAACATTTAATTCCTAAATCAAAAAGAGGGAAAAACATATAGGTAAACCCATACATTTTTTGTAGCTTTTTTTTTTCAATTTTTATTCTAGTGTTTCACCTAAATTCTTGATTCCCATACACTAAAGATAAATATGATTATCCTTTATTGGATTTGATTAAGTAATAATCTAGAATTTATCTTTGACCTTGTTAGGTTTCTATTTATAATATATCTTTGATGTTGAATTCTATCCCAATGAGATAACATGTTGTCCTTTTCATGCAATAATGTGGTCTTGCATGCTCACCCAAAGCACGAAGCTAGAGACCGGTTCCCACATGGTATATTGTGAAGTAACATTTACATTGTTATATTCCTTATGTTAAACATATATTTAAATAGATATTACATAAAGGTAAGGATATACTACTTTAATCGCTAGAGTACTAAGCTCGATCACCATAATTACTCAGATTAATGCCATTATAGTTTAGAGTTGTTACTTAGAAAAAGAAAATATTAATTTAGATTTTATACTAAGTTCTAATCACCAAATGATAAACCCAACCTATCATAGTTACATAACTTAACCATCCAACTAAACATGAACACCAGAATGTTTTATAATATCCATAATTTATATATTAAGCGTAAGTATCATTAAGTAATCAAATTCCATCTTTCAATGTTTTACAATAGGGGTATTTATACTTGTTTATCCCTAACCAAGTATTTACAACATTAATGATAAGAGTAACTGACCAATGAAATATCAATAGACTGAGAGTCAAGGAGATCAATCAACTAACTTTTCTTAAGGACCCAGGTCTTTGTTCCCCCTATATACTCACTCTATGTTAGATCCTTACTTCCATGTGTTCATCTCCTTGCAAATTAGTGAAAAACATTTGATGGATATGGTTTAGGTGACCTATATGAATTTATCCTTAACCACTCTCACTTCCCATGCACTCCCCAAGTCTTCTATTATAGTTCTGATCCCTATACTTTCAAGTTCCTCATAACTAAAACTCCTTTAATTAGGTCCTCTTGTGTGGGTAATTTTATGCCTTAGTGCTTTTGTGCCCTATAGGTTTCATACCATGGTGATTTTGTGCGAGGTTAATTCTACACCATACTGGTTTCATGCCAAAGTATCAAAACACTTAGCCAAAATTTTGGGGCCAACATCTCCCCACACTATGTTCTTATTCCATCCTGGACTAAGTCTCACTGGTAGCCTCTGCTAAAAACTCTGCCCTTTCTACTCAATCTACTTCTTAACATTGTCCCAATGTGATAATGTATCGAGTAGTTTGGCAGTTATTACCTCTACATCCTCCTTGGATGACTTCATCTCCTCAATTTGGATAGATATCTCATTGGCCTTCTTGGCCAATTCATCTAGGGATGTAGTGGCATCTTTCTAGATATCTTTAAATGTTAAGACTTCTTTGATAACCTATCTTCAGAGGGCTATAAAACTAGAATTCAATTGTTGATGATGTATATTGATCTTATCTTTCATTATCTCCACATCTTTGAATACTTTAGTGCACTCGACGAAATCCCTTATTCAAAGTACAATATCAGCCATCTGCTACCTCTAGGTTTTTTGTGCTTGGAGCTAAGGCTCCAAGATCTTTTTCAAGCATGTTAGCCATTAAAAATTCCATCTAAAATGGGGATGAATTTTTCAACTCTTTCTAGGGCATGATTTCAAACTTCAACTTATTTGATGAATTGCTCTACTAACTCCAATCCTTTATATTTTAGCACAAGCTACTCCTTACAGCACTTCAACAGGAGGTTCACCAAGGTTTCTAGCTTGTCTATGGTATCCCCATCAAAAGGTACATCATCCACTAGCACTAGATCTTATTCAAAAATTATCTTACATGGATTAAATGTTCTAACTTTCACCTTTGTGGCATCCTTGACCTACTGCTTTAGAGTAGCCACTTCCTCAACAAGCACCTTCTTAGTGGTGATTTCCTTATTATACATACCCACCACCTGGGTATGTTTATTCTCTATACTACATATATTAGAATTTGATAAAATATTTTGGTGCATGACCTCTAAGGCCATCTTAAAAAATGGTGTGCTTCTTAGTAGAGGGGTGTTCTTTTTGGAGATCCACCCATAATGATTTTGGCATTGCAGGAGCATCAGGTCTTAAAGAAAGGCTATCTTGGGGGAGCTCAAAGGTGCACTCCTAATTGTACATGTCCAAAAAAAAGGACACCTACTTCTTTATCTCCAAGGTTATGTCATGGGGAACAAAGTGTGTCCATAGATAAAGCTTCATGTCAAGGATTCATGCTTGATATTGGTCATGTAGATTTGTAGATGCATCAATAGCAAGATTTTATACAAACTTGGTCAGCTTCTTTCCTTTATTTGGGTCATGTTTCAAGACCTCAACCTCTATGTTGATAGCCATGTAAGTGTTAATGATGTCCATTTCACTCATTTCTCCTTCCTCAACATCCGCCTCTTCACCATAAAGTTGCTCAATGTTAAGTGGTAAGTCATCAGAGGTGGTCTCATTCTCCTGTATTGGGGAGGGTGTCTTCTTAAAATTGAATTTTAATGCTACCATTTGGATCATAGGGACTTCCTACTCAGTTACTTACTCTATGACTTGCTAGTGTTTGGCCCTTGATGGATAAACTTTTTGAGGAGATGGCTACAAATTTGTTTTTGGGGGTGAAGGCAAAGTTAGAAAAATGTGTAGAGGAGAAGATGGGGGTGGAGGGACTTGTGGTGATGGAGATTTGGGTGGAGAAGTTCAGAGAGGAGAAGGGCATAGTGGAGAAGGGTGAGGTGTGGAAGGGAAAGGTGAATAAGGGTATGTTGGAGATGGGCATGGTGAAGTTGGTCAGAGAGGTGAGGGTCTGGGTGGTGAGGGGCTTGGTCATGGTGCCTAGGTAATTTGATGCCACTTTTGTGGTGCCTAATAACCACTTGTATTGGAATCATGTTTATCCTAATTTTTATTCTTCAATAAAGGCACTGATGGGATATTTTCCTTAGGTTATGTGCCCTTTGGATCCCTTCCTAGTTGTAGTATATAGAATAAGTTTTGTACTTATTCTCCCACCATTATTTGCTTGACCTTTATATCCATTAGGTCCATCTCCTTTTCCCTGTATGCCTTCTTACTTGGATAGATATACATTTTATGGAGAGTATAAATATCTAAATCAATCATTTTAGACTCCAAGGTAATGGGCTATGTGTCATAAATTTATTTCATGGAGTTGATAAAGTATCGCATTGACAAGGCATACAGTAACTTTATCCATGCATAAAGCTCTATAGAAGGGATCATCCTGATGTATGTGAGAAGAAGTGCTACTTCACTACAAACTATGCTTGCTCAGTAACCAAGGGGGGATAATCCTTTAGGATGCACCATTCATTCCTTAATGCCTCCTTCATGCCATCAAATCAATACTTCATTTTATTTTATAGTAAGGGGTAATGTGCCCTGGGCATGTGAATGCCTTATAGCACTCAATAGGGGACCTATTCTTAGGTGAGTATGCCCACTTAAGTTATGTTGAGGTATAGTCTGGTACACCAATCTCATCAAAAACCATTAAAATAATAAATATACCCCATGGAAACCTATGGTTAGGTATATGATGGGTCTTATCGGTGTCTTCAATAATCTTCTATCTAAAATACATAGCCCAAATATAATAAGCCCTGATTGACTTGGTGGGTGATGTAGAGGTGCACCATGTCAACCTCCTTCCAATAATCAATCCCATTGATCTTGGTCATAGTGATATACATTACAACCTAGAGTGTGATATCTTGAAAGATCTTTTTATGCATGGCATGGCCTTGCTTCTAGTACATCAGTGTCATGGCAATCTCTTGCACCTCCTCAGTGTCTGTCAGGTTATCAGCCACATCCAACCCTAAGCACTATAGTTTCAATACCTTGTTTATTATCTTATGTATGATCTTCATATTGCACTCAAAAAAATAGATATAGTCCTCATGGATGCATAAAGAAGCAACTTGATCACCTTCATGGGTTTTCTAAAGTCAAATTCAAGAGTTGGAATAACCCTGCAACATCTAGTGCATTGAAGATCTTTAGATCATATACCAACTAATTCTTGGTGTTCTGGCACTCAAATCTATAGTCATTTTGTAGTTCAACCTCATTCCTAGGTTGATGATGTTTGTAGTCAAAAATCATGCAAGAGGGCACCTTGAAGACCCATTTTTCCACATGCAACACTAATTTAGGATACTACATTTCCTTAATCATTAGAGGTGGGGTCAGAGATGATTGAGTCTTCTTAGCTAATCATGCCATACTTTTTTTTCCCTTTTTATGTGTTGAGCTTGCTCCTCTATTATCTTATATCTACTGAAGATCATCTCTCCACCAAGTACCTCCTCTTCTTCTAATATCATAGGTAATGGATCAGTTCTTAGGGCCTTTTTCTTAGGCCACATCACCCTCTAAGGAGCCCTAAGTTGATACATGATTGTCTATTGTTCCCAAATGAATATGTGGTTATAGTTGATGACTTCAGATTTCAAGCTTAAGGGTCCTCTAATGGTATACTTATACAACCTACAACCTATAATCTTTACTTGTTGTGCTCGGGTCCCAAAGTTACCCTGTGTTTTCCTGCATAGACAAATTTATAATACATGTATACAAATTTGCAATACCTCATATATTTTGTTATGGAATCGAATAAACTTGCTTTGCTCTTAGATCTTAGTCTTAAGCATTCTTAGCTCTGTTAATCTTGAATAAACACAAAGGTAAAGTGTAAAAATGAGTTAACTTGTCTATTTATAGTCTTGAGAGGGGGTTAACCACAATTACTATCCCCTTCCCTTCACCCATCACTTTTTTCATAAATGCATTTTTTGATGATCACCACTCTTCGATCGTCATTTCTATAAATTAATGTATTTATTGGTATTATCATGTCATTTCATTGGCACACTTCTTACTATTATTATTTTTTTTCACATTAATGACACATCTCATCTCGCACCTTCCTTTGGAGTGGAGGACATTTGTGTCTTTAAAAATTCAAACTAATGGTGAGAACACCCTATCCTTAGGCTATATAGTTTGTGTGCCTTAAATGACTTGCTTGCCTTAAGCACTTGTGCTTCTTAAACATATTGCATTCCTACATACCTTGCATGCCTAGGTAGCTCATGTGCTTAACTTTTAATCATGAATTTAGATCTATTAACCTACACTAAAATTGAGTCGTGATCCTCCATAAAAAGATAGATATAAACTTAAAGACAATTACATTAAAGAAATGTTATATTTAATAAAGGCAGTGTTTTTATTAAAAAACAATAAATCTTAAACTAATGGTATAAGCCTTATTTTTTAAAAAAATTAATAACTTCTCAAAAGTGAAATATGGCCAGAACCAACTACAATTGTAATCCCTAAGAAAGAACTAACCGTCCAACCTTTGTAACCGATAAGCTCTAGTATGTTGAATGCTATGAATGATAAAAGGTCCATCCTAATGAATTCAAAGTTTCCAAAATGGCATGTAAACCTAGAGTTGTATAGCAAGTCCTTCATTCCTAGAGAAAATATTTTGTGCTTTATGTGGTGATCATGACATGCTTTCTATTTACACTTTTCCACATCTTGACTCCAATGAGTGAGGAAACAAGCTTCATCAAGTTGTAACAAAGTATCTAGGCATGCTTTCAAGGATGAATCCTCATCCATTTGTCCTACATGTGTAATGTGAAGATATGGCACCAAAAATTCAACTAGAAGGACCACCTCTTTTCCATATACTAAATTGAATGGGGTGTTTTTGTTTAGGCACTTATAAGTTGTTTGGTAAGCCCACAGTACTCTAGATACCCTATCATCCCAATCAGTTCGACCAATATTACAAATCTTTTTTAGGGTGGTGGTTAGGATCTTGTTGAAGGCATTGGTAGTGCCATTGGCTTAAGGTTGGTACGGTATCATTTTGTGGTGTGCAATTATGAATTAATCTAGTAAGATGCGAATAGTTTCATTTAGGAAATGGGTACCATGGTCACTCATGAAATTGAGTGGATAGCCAAACTTAGTTATGATATGTTCCAAAATGAAATGCATAGTAATGGTAACTATACAATCTCTTATTGGTATAGCTTTAGCCCATCACATGAGGTAATTAGTTGTTATTATGGTATATCAAGAACCTATTTGTCATCCAACTAGAGTGATGGGACCAAAAAAATTAATGACCCATTTCTCAAATGGTTCCTAAGAGAGAATTGGTCATAGAGTCATGGTGTCTCATCAGTTTGGTTTCCCTACACATTGACATATGTCACACTACCTAACATATATCTTAGCATATAAAAAAAGAGTAGGCCACAATAATCTAGCTAGTAGAACTTTGCACATGGTAGCCTCTCTAGCATACTGTCTTCTGACAATACCTTCATAAACTTCTTGAAGGACCTTGGAATGCTCATGTTGCATAACATAGTGCCAAAGAACCTCATCATAGCCAAGCTTGTAAAGATCTCAGTGGTTAAAAAGGTTGTAATGTCTTCGAGCTCCTCAGGTGCATGAGTAACATGAACAATTTAAACATTAGGTAAGTCATCTTCAATTGTGTGCAGTGGTTCTCTGGACTTAATTCAAGATAGATGGTAAGGTCTATAATTGGATTTCCCAAGTTTAACCATGACTAAAAATTGAAACTCTTGGAACAATATTATTCAGTGGAAAATTCATCCATATAGCACAAGTTTCTTTACTAATTACTTCAAATCCTCATGATCTATATAAAATAAAAAGGGTGTTGCCAATAAATACAATCAAAAAATTTGTAGAGCATAGACCATGGACAATGCTTCACACTCCATGGTGGTGTAAGTCCTCTTAGCTAGAGTGATTTTTATACTAGTAAAGTAGACTGGATGATCAAGGTAACCTTCCCATGGTTGTGCAATAATTTCACCAACTACCTTTCTAGATATATCAACATGGATGTGAAATGGTTTTGTCCAATCTAGGAACTTGAGGATTAGAGTGGTCACCAGCTTGTCCTTTAAAATTTTCAAATGATTCTTGATAGGAGCAAGTCCATATGAAGTGATTGTTATGCTTTAAAAGTTCTTCCAGGGGCACGGCAATCTTTACTTATCCATGGATGAATTTTATATAGTATCATGTATGTCCTAGAAAGGCATGGACCTCATGTTGAGACTTGGGCATTGGGAGTCTAAGACTAATAGATACTTTTTTTGGGTCTACCAAAAGTCCATATTTACTAATAAAGTGTCCTAAGAGCACACCAAAAGGCATAGAAAATAGGCACTTCTTTAGGTTTAGTGATATTTGTAAGACTCGACAGCACTTAAGAATGAGCCTTAGGTTAGAAAAATGATCCTTGACCATGCAATAGACTATCTAGTCACCCAAGTAGACTTGAAGAAACTTATGGATGAAATACTTAAAGGATTCAATAGCTATACATGAGAACATAACTGGTGCATTTTTTAGCCCAAAAGGCATGATAGTATATGTGAATGATCCCCATTTAGTATCAAATGTTGTCTTTGGTTGGTCCTCCACAATAATCTAGACTTGATGGTATCCCAAAAATCTCTCTGTGAAAGTGTATATCTCACATCCAATAACACCTTCAAGGAATTCCTCTTTGAATGGTGTTGGGAAAGGATCAGTGACACAACATGCATTAAGTACTTGATAATAAATGTAAATTTGAATGCATCCATCTTTATTTATATTGATCACCATAGGACTAACCCATTCATATTTATCAATGGGGGTGATTATTCTAACATGTAGCATATTGTCAATCTCTTCTTTCATGTGCACCCATATATTAGGATTCATCCTATATGGCCTTATCCTAATTGGTCAAGCAACATCAACTAGTTTGATATGTATCCTTCCTAAGGATGGATGAATTCTTTTCAACTTGTTGTAGCTTTTTGGAAAGACATCTTGATATTATTTTAATAGCTTGAATATTTTCAAAATTTTAGTGTCAGACCAATAATTACCTATAGAATCCATCTTTGGTTCTTGCTCTATGTTGATGTTGTATTGGATAGTCTAAATTGGCCCAGAGAAAGTTGTTTGTATCGGCACTAGTATCATGAACATTTCATGTGCAATAGTCCTTAGGGACATCTAAATGGTTTTACAAAGGGTCAAGTGGATTGGATCCTTCACCTTCTTCCACTTGAAACACTATCTTTTGTTTCCCTGGACGTATCTCTTCACACCAACGCTAAACAAGGACTAGTTCTAGTGTAAAATTAATTTTATATTGATGGATCACTGAAGATATGTAAAGCTTATTCAATGATATGGTGGATATTTCTTAGATGATCTTTAATGGGACTTAGGTCACCAATAATTTCTTCATGCATGGCTTGGAGAGTGAGGCATAAATCCATCCTTGGTGAAGAATAAGATAGTGATGATTTCATGTTTTCCTTCAAGAGATGCCAAAATTGGGTACCCATGTGTCATTATTTATGAACATACCATGATTGTGCCTAGGTGAATAAATTTCCATAGAATGCATGCACCCACAATTACTCTGGTAAATATGACTATTCATCTTTCCAAATTTTCTTGTAATATTCTATATGGGGTTCAGGTGCTAATACTCTGTTATAGTTGATTGTTCCCCTAACTTTGTTGTCATGAAGGAACTGATGATGTAAGGTAGAGTGTAATTGGTCCCACTAAAGGAGTCACTTATGATGGGTTTGTTTCCATCTTGTAGTTATACCATCTAAGAGGAGAACTAAAGATTTAATATGATTAGTGTTAGTGTGATAAAATTTCCTCAAGCCACTAGACAAAGTTGTGAACTTCCATTTATCCATGGAAGGGTGGAGCCTCATTAAGTCTCTCTAAAGGTGCATCTATTATTGGTCTCCTCATGACGTATCTAGTAATAAGGTGGATGAATTTGTGATGTTTGTGAATGTGGCATAGAATTGTCTCTTAACTTCTAATGGCACTACACACTCTTCCAATGAGGCCATAATTGTTATGCACACAACAATTATAAGCATTGTTTGTAGTGTCAGAAAGGGATTGAGTGTCCATTCATTAAAGAATGCCATCAGGAGTAGGTTTTTTACTCATCATCTATATAAGTGACCATATAATTATGTTTTATATCTTCTTCCACATTAATAGGTTCACTATATGGGGGATTATGTGTTTGATCAAGAGGAATAACAATGTGCTAGTCAGCATTCTCAAAACTAATGTAGCACTTTTTGAAATTAAGTATGCATTATTATCATAACACCAAGGTCTCCCTAATAAATATATGAATTCATCAATGTCTACTAAGGAACCTCAAAATCAACTTTTTAGGGTACTCCAATATATCAACCATTGCATTCTTGAAGACTCCAATTGGTAGAGCATGAGTTTTATTGGCCATGAACAATATGTGTGGTGAAGGTTATAGAGTTAGACTAGCCATTTTGTGCCATGTTTCCTTTGTGAGAATGCTAAATTTAGTGCCAATATCGACTAGGATGTCCTAAATTACCCAACCATCAATGGAATCATTCACTAGTATCTCCTTATCTTCTGGAGGTGTAGGAGGAATAGGGGTATCTTACCACTGAGCATGATTCAATCAACAAACCTTGGTCTATTGAGTTACTTTATGTTGAGCATTAATTAGTTCTTATATCTGATTCTTAATCTAAATGCTTAGTTGTGGAATAATGTCTTCATCCATCATATGCTTGTATAGCTTCTAGAAGTCATCTTGTATCAAGTTTTGTGGCTCTACTACCTTTTTTAGATCATCACACTATGTTGCTTCTTTGTCTTTGATAAATTAGATTTTTCCTTAGAATTATCACACCATCATAGTATCCTAGAGAACATCCTTCTATTTTTGGGAATCAAGATACTTCCTTGCTCGGGGCTCCTCATGTTATACCTTCTTAATAGGAGTGGATGTGGATTGAGATTATCCTCCACTACGTGTAGTGATGTTCACTTATTATGTTGTTGGGGTAGCTAAACATGCATGCTAATGTGGTTTATCTATATGAATCATACCTACACCCTTTTCATTTCTCTCCTTAGTGATGGTTATGTATAGGTTAGGACACTCTTCTAGCTGATGGTCCTTTTACAAAAATCACATGTAGGGTAAAATAGACAATCTCTTTGATATTGGTTTGGGGATATGCACTTATAACATGTTCTTGGTGGGAAACAACCACCTCCTCATCCCTATCCTCTACCTTAACCATGATATCCACCATTATCTTGATTATTGGCTATAGAGATTTGGCATGTACTGCATGTACTTGCTTCATGGATGTCACTAATGAATCGATAATCAATAGTGTCATGAGTCTAGGCATCACATATTTTACAATAGTCAAATGCCTTTATGTGTGTTTATAACTATAAAAGTGGACAAGAGATACATCATTCTCTTCATGATAGATTTCAAATGACTACTTTAGTACAATGTAGATGTTCTTGTGTAGGTAATTACTTTGGGTGTGTCCTTTAGACCCGCAATCAGTGCACCAAATACCACTATGAGTATCATGTGTATTATTTGTAGTTAATTTCTCAAAATATGATGCCATTAATCTATCAAATCTTCCACGAAAGGACTAATCCCAGTATTAATACTACTAACCACTTTAGTGTGGAGGGCAGCTTTCAAAGCCTTGTGTGGGCTAGTGCAG
This sequence comes from Torreya grandis, assembly GCA_037957365.1. NCBI lineage: Eukaryota > Viridiplantae > Streptophyta > Pinopsida > Cupressales > Taxaceae > Torreya > Torreya grandis. The sequence goes on from JARHVA010000949.1 coordinate 221,822, forward strand.
GTCTTCTTGGATAGTGTTCCCTAGAAAGGTAGTAACAAACCTCCCACAAACCATTGTATATGCTAAGCATCATTGATTTTGAATGATAACTTTGACAAGAGTGTTTTGAACCTAGCATCTTACTGTCATACACTTTCAATAAATTCTTATTTTATGTCCTTCAATGTGGATATACTTTGTTGTTCAAATTTAGGAATATCAAATTCTTGAAGGAATGTCATTTTAAGTAGATCATAGTCCACCACTACTTATTGAGGGTCAAACTTTCTATACCATTTGTGTACTCATTCCAATAGTATAGTTGTGAATTGGGTGGATTTTCTCTTAAAAGAAGTAATGCCTCATACCCTCCAGATGAGCTCACACTTATGGATGTGTTCTACTACATTCTTCATGCCTCAATATTTAGGTCAGTGAAGTGTCATTTTATAATATACCATGGATGGATGAGGTGATTAAATTCAAGGTTGTTGAGGACCTCCATATCTAATTTCATGAGGAATAAGTCCATTAATTTCTCCCATGCCACCTCCCAATCTATCTCCAATGCCTCTAACAGTAACACCTGTGCCATGGGGCATGGTGGTTGGTTGATTAATTACACTTGGGCCCATGTTCTATCCACCATGAATGCTAGGTATACTAGGCATCCCAAATTATACCATGAAATTACCTTGAAGAGGGAAGGAAAGTGTTAAGTCCATATGAGTGCCAATCGGCTCAGTGTTAATACCTATTATAGGTTCAGTCTCTGATTCTACACTATTTGTATCATAATTATGTATATGTATGTTGTCTAAGTCAAAAACATGAGCATGCACTATGGTTAGGTAGTGTGGTTGGTTCAAGATTATTTCTTTAATTTTTTTCATCCAGCTACGTTCTCTTTTGTATGATAAAAGTGACATGAGGCACGGTTCAAAAGTGATGGGGTCCTCTTTGTGTGTTTTCACTTCTCTATGGATCCTAACAGCACTTCCTAATTTTTCTTGGTCTCTTCCTGCACCACTTACTCCTATAATCCTCTGTCGAGATTCAACATACTTCTGCTTCCAAAATGCTCACTAACTGGCTACCATTCTGAACCTATAATTTTTTACCAACTCTTCTCTACTCCCCTTTAAAATGTGTGGATCAAGAAAATAAGGATTTAGCTCTTTATTGGCATAGTCTCAAATTCCAAAATCAATAAATAACTTTTTTATTTCTAAATAAAAATGTTTAATGTAATGGCCACATGGTTCTTGGAGGAACTAGAATTTGGCATCTTCAAGACATGAATAGGTAGTTATAGCACACTCCAAAATTTAGCTATTCAAAACTCTTCTCTACCAAATTTTGATATCTCTCATCCATGGAGCTCCAAGTCATGCTAAATTTATTTGTCATTCTAATGTCCAAGACTATTTTCTCCCAATATTTCATGATCATCCTTGAGCATACATAGATCTCCAATAATGTAAATCAACTAGGATCTTAGCAAATAAAGTTTCATACAAATCATTATAGAGATTTTGATCTACCCATTATCATGTAAAAACTCCTAGTTCAAGGTAAGGAACCATAAAATCATCTTCAACTCTAGTAATCCATTATTCTATAATCTCAAGGGTGATACACTCAAACATCTTCCATGACTGTGTATCAAGTATTATAGGTCCCAGCAAATGGATCTAAAATGTTGGGTCTCAGTTGTTAATATAGTTGCAGTGTTGAATCTAGCCCAATGAGCTAATGCATTGGCCCTTTCATGCAAGACTATGGTCTCACATACTCACTTGAAGCATGTAGTTAGAGATCGATTCTTGAAGGTTATGTTGTTCAATAACATTTACTTGGTTATATTCCTTATGTTAAACATATATTTAACAAGAGATTACATAAAGGAAATGATAGACTACTCTAATCCCTAGAGTACTAAGCTCGGTCACCATAATTGATTAGATTAATGCCATTATAGTTTAGATTTGTTACTTATGAAAATCAAATATTAGTTTAGATTTCATATTCATTTCTAAACACCAAATGTTCAACCCAACCTATCAAGTTACACAACTTATCCATCCAACTAAACATGAACACCAGAATGTTTTATAATATCCTTAATTCATATATTTAGTGTAAGTATCATTAAGCAATCAAATTCCATCTTTCAATGATTTACAATAGAGGTATTTATATTTATCCCTAACCAAGTATTTACAACATTAATGACAAGAGTAATTGACCAATGAACTCTCAATAGACTAAGAGTCATGGTATTGAATCAACTAACTTATCATAAGAACATGGGCCTTTGTACCCCCTATATACTCGCTCTATGCTAGATCCTTGTTGCCATGTGTTCATTTCCTTACAGGTCGACATAAAACATCTGACGGATATGGTCTAGGTGACCCATATAAATCGCTCCTTAGCCACTCCCTCTTCCCATCTGTTCCCCCAGTATTCCTCTATTATTCCAAGCCGTATACTCTTGGGTTCCTCATAACTAATTCTACTTGGATTGGTCCTCTCACATTATTACTTTCATGCCTTAGTGCTTTCATGCCCTACAAGTTCCACGCCATGGTGCTTCTATGTGAGGTTCCTTCCACGTCATGTTGGATCCATGCCAAAATATCAAAACACTTAGCCAAAATTTGGGGGCCAATAGACCTAAGGATTTCAAATTTAATTCTTGATTTCCATGCATAAAAATATTTCCTTCTATTTTATTTCATTTTTTATTTATTTCTTTTTCTTACTTTCTAGAATGTGTTCTGGCAATTGTAAAACTCATAGGAGTTGTCATTTTGGGAAAAGCGATCTTCAAATTTACTTGATCCATGGTGTGAGGGTTACTAATCTAATAATCAAGCCATTATACAAAACTACATATAGACTTTAGTTTTTACTTACCTCATGGTATATCAAAAATGCATAGGTTTTTTATTTTTTAAGCCATAGGAAGCCTTTCATCCATTTGGTTTTGTAATGCATCGCTAAGTGGTTAGCCCTTGGAAGTTACTCTCAATGTAACTTAGAGATGGTATTTTATGACTATGGGATAATGTAATCCTCATTAGTTAGTTCCCTTTGGTTCTTGTTCACTATTTTATGACTGGGATTAGTATATCTGAGAGCCTACAAGTCAAACATACCTTACCTAGTCACACCTATTAATATGGTCAATTGTATGTTACCAATAATTTGGTGTTTATCTTATTTGTTTTAATTTGGATTAATAAATTCAAAATGGATATTAAAAATGCTAAAATGAATTATGTACAATCTTAAGCCTTCCTTGTTAGGATTGTGGAGCTAAAAGCTTCACTGATGCAAACAGGGGAGGAGGTTGCTGAAGGTTGCTGAGTTGCAGAAGAAGTTGGGGTCGATCTGATCAGCCGACGTCGGCGGGATAGCACAGAGAAGAAACCGACGTCGGTCATATATCGGCCGACGTCGGTCACCTCCAGGAGGACAGGGACCGGCGTCGGTCGCCTGTGTGGTTCGACTGCGAGCTATTTACGGGCAGTTAGCTAACGAACCAAGTGTTTGCATGATGAGTGCTATTTTAGACTCATAGCTGCGGATCTAATTATGGTAATTAGATGTCTAATCACTGTTTGGATGAGATCTATATAATAGACTCATGGTTGTATTGGAAAAGTGTGCTAGGGAGTAAGAGAGCATAATTATAAGCTCCTTCTGTGTGTGAGGTAGAGCTATGGTGCGTTCCTCCTAGTGCCACAGTACCAGGTGTGTTGGTGCTGGATTGGAGAGCCAGCTGGGTTCTTCAATAATTAAGATCGTTGATCTGCAGGTGTATGTGTGTGCAAGGTCGAGGTTCACAGGTGATTAGAACCATTGCTTGATTTGCAGGTGTGCAAGGTCATACAGACAGCAACACAACAGGGAGCAGTATCAGGCAGGATCTACTTGGAGTACAGGTGTGTACTCGGATAGAGCAAGAGGAAGGCAAGGGAGTTCCTTCCATAAGTATGGTCTGTTGAATTGCAGGTTGTTGCAGATTCATGGGAGATCTACTTGAAGTACCTTGAGTACTTGTGGAGCACGTGGAGTGCTTGTGGAGTGCGTGGAGCACTTGTGGTGTGCGTGGAGCACGGGGAGGTGAACACCAACTCTGTATTTGAGTTGAGTGTTGGGACCTGTGAGAGGGAGAGCTTTGGGGAGAAGAATTACTGTTCACTTGAGGTGTGGGAAACCTCTGTAAGGTGGTGGAGAAGAAGTGGCATCTTCTTTATTGTATTCTTTTCTGTATAAAGTGTTAATACAATTTGGTATTGTCTCTCATATGCTGTGTTATTCTGAATTCTAGTTACTTGGTGAATCTGGTTAATTTCCGCATATTAAGTTGCTTGGTTTAGTAATCAAATTGTGTGCTTCCGGTGTACACCCTCTCCCAACATTCCTAAACTTATATTGTTGTAATATTACATCATGCCATGATTCTCTTCAAGATACAAGCACCATTAAGGTATTTTTTTGTAAAATCAAGTATGACTTGGAAACAAGAACAATTATACATCTTGAAGTTGATAATGCATACTACACACATTATTGATTGAATTGTCATGAATATTGGCATTGATAAAGCTAATATAAATCAAGTGGTTCAAGTTAATGACAAATAATAAATAGAGTATCTTAATGCCAACCTACATAATATTGACACATTACGATACATTTCAAGAAATGAAAAAAATAAATAAGTTCAATCTTCTGCTTCCACTTCAGATGTTGTTGTTTATATTATTAATTGTATTCTTATATCAACACCTACAGTTACATATGTGCCACCATCCCTTGGTATGGGGGTATCACAAGGTTTTCAATAGATTAATATGTCTATTTATACACATGCATCATACATACCTCCTTTGATTATTATGCATGGTCTATCACCAACCTCACCTAATGCATACTCTCTGGAACAAAATTTGTAGCCTCACATGCTAAATTGTTACAATTAGAGCAAGGTGTCTATATAACTAGTCATTCAATGGATTCCTATACTTTGATCCATAATCCTTTGGCACCTAAGATAACCTCTTACCCATTATTAAAAGGATTTGTAGCTCCTAAGCTACCACTCTATGAAGGTAAAGATAATATTTAACAACATCTTCAATCATTTCATGTAGCATACTTGGATTACACATACAATGATAAATTATTAACCATTATATTCCCAAGAAGCCTCAAAGATTATACTTTGTGATGGTTCTATAATCATTCACTTTAATCAGTGAAAGCATTTAACCCTTTAGTAGATCAATTTTTAGCATACTAATCTCTCAACATTGGTGAAAAACTATCTTACGTGAAAATTTCTAAGCTTAAGAAGGTGTCTAATGAGCCAATCAATGAATATGTTATTCAATACAATACTATGCTAACTAAAATGACCAATTCCATGGAAAATAATGAGTTACAAGATATCTTCACATAAATTTTGCTAGCACCACTTGATGAGTCTATCATGTTCAACAAATTAAAATATTTTGATGAGTTATTCAATGACTTAAAAGAATAAAATTTCAAGTTCATAGCTTTAAACAAACTCAAAATGCACCAAAAACTTCATCTAATTTAAATATAAAGTTTCAAAGAAAACCAAGCTACAAAGTCAAATCTAATGAAAGTAAGAATGAATTAAAAGTAATGATCAATGCAGTATCATAACTAATGATAAGCTTAAATTAAAAACTCCACCAAGGAGTCAATTTTCAAGGTTACAACAACCTCCTTGTGTCTTGTTACAAAAACTACTTGATTACAATCTTATGTCTCTCCCTCCACAGTTTGAAGTTGATATGACCAGGCCTCAACACAAATTATTTGATGGTAACACATTTTTTGACTATAAAAAATGCATTAGACATTATCCAAATAAGTGTTACAAGATAAGGCATACAATGACAATACTACTGAGTTAACCACAATATTTGAAGAGGCTAGACCATATCAAAATGAAAATACACAGTTGAAAATATTCAATAATCCATTTCCAAACCATGGCTTAGTAGAAAATATAGATAATTTATAGATACACCATAATTCAAATATGCATCCTCGTCCTTCAACATATGGACATTTGATAGTGATACATGAGCATCCTAGGCATAACACAATCTTGAATCATTTTTTAATTACACATAAATACATAAGTAGACGATGATGCTCAACATAAAATAATGGTGTGCAAATTTTAGAGAGAATTCACATGTGCCATTAGAAGCATAGTGCATGCAGGTTCAAAGATAACTAAACAAGTGGAGTATAAGGGTATATATTACCAACATGTAAATTTTAGATTCATGATTTATACAGGATCTTAAGTGCATGTGCGATAGAGACATCTATAAACCTAATCCATAGATAGATAGGTTGAAGCCATTATAATGTCAATGCATTTGAATTAGAGGCCACATCATCATAAACAAAAAAAAATGAAATAAAAACCACATCATCATCAAAGGTAGTAACAATAATAAATTCCATGAATATGTTAGCTAAGATTTTGATGGCCTAATTGGATTCAAAATATCCAACTCCCAACCTAGCTAGAATATGTCACACTACAATTAATCTAGTAGTTAAATCAAATGGTAGGGAAAACATTAAAGTCTTTTCTAAGGGTTCTATAAATAGATCACCAAATAAACCATAGGGATCAGCATGTAAAATATAGAGGAAATTCTACTAAAATTTATAGTTAGAAAAGGGCAAGGTCAAAGAGAGAGAGAGAGAGAGAGTGATTGTGTTCCCTACAAGTTTATATTGTGTTGTGTAACACCATTATACTCAAGATATAAGCTCTTGTCTTTTAAAACTATATGTGTGTTTATTTTTGCAAGTAATAAAATATTCTTGAATTCTTGTATTTGATTGTGTGTGAGTGTTTGAACACCTAGATGATGTGGAATGGCTTCCCTTCATTAGGAACCCTACATCCATGAATACATCAATTGGTATTAGAGAAGGTTTAGAACCATGTTGAGTGAGCATAATATTACCTACAAAATATTTTAGGTAGACGACTTAAAATAATAGTTCCTGATCATAGAGGAGAATAAGATGTCTCTAAGGAGATCCACTAGTAGAGGAATCGTAGTTGCTAGTATAGCATGCAAGTTCAACAAAACTTTAGACATGTTGCATGTTTACAAACGTGCCTAGACATTATCAAAGAGGACCAATGATGAGGATTCATTCTAATGAATGATGAGAGAGATGATGAAAAAGAAGGAAAACATGCCCAAGGATTTGAAGGCATTGTAGGTGAAGGTGGAGAGTATGTTGATGAGAAAATTGAAGTTAGTGAAGAGAGGTTCTTGAGATCTATATCATGTATTGTCAAGGGTACAAAAATAGACTTAACCTATATCTCAAGAAGCATGAACATAAAATATTTGGTTTATTATATCAATGATATGGAATAATGCTTTTAGTATGAAGATAAATTTAACCCTAAGCACATCAAGATAGTGCATATGAAGTTGAAGGAGCAAGCATCATTATGGAGGAAATAAGTTCAAAATGAATGGTGAATAAAATTAAAATCTATGATAATGCATTTGGACATAATAGTTGTTAAAATGAGAGGAAAATTCTCTCTTATATACTATCAAATGAAGCTATTCAAGAGACTTCACAACCTTATGCAAAATGATATTTAAATGAAGGAGTACACCTAGGAGTTTTATAAGGTTACCATTACATATGGGCTTAATAAAGTGGATAAGGAAAAAAATTCATGATACTTAAATGGGTTATGCTTTATAATCCAAGAAGAGCTAAGTCTAATCTGAATATAGATGGTTAAGTAATCTTACCAACTAGCATTTAAAGTAGAAGAGAATATATCATAGAGATAATAAAGTAACATGTGAGGCAATAGAATTTTAGTGAGAGGAAGAAGAGGTTCTATAAGAAATAAATCAAGGCAAGGTGCATAAGCCATAGGGAGAGGTGATGCACTTTCCCAGTACCAAGGTGAAGCACACAAACTTAAACAAGATAGCGTGCAAGGAGAAAGTGGATTCTATTAATATTGAGGAAGAGATAGATTTGGTAGAGGAAAGGGAAGAGTATTTTTAGGATTATGTTTTAGGTATGGACAACCAAATCATTGAGATTATAAGTGCCCATAGGCACAAAGTAAAGGTAGTATAAGGATGAACGTAGGTGCATATATAGCACATGAAGACAAGGAGTCAATTGGATTGGTGGAACACTCAAAGGATCTTAAGCATGGAGAAACATTGATGTTTAAGAGAGACTTTTTAAAACCTAAAAAAAAAGATAATGAGTCAATGCAAGGAGTCTTTTCAAAACCATATTCAAGTTAAGTGGCAAGTGTTATAAGATTATAGTTGATAGTGATAGGACAAAAAATCTAGTTTTCAAAAAACTGGTTGAGAAGTTGGGCCTAAAAAAAGTGATGCACCTAACCCATATAAATTTTCATGGATTTAAAAGAGTCAACAAGTATTGGTCAATGAGCAATGTTTGGTGAAGTTCTAGATGGGCACATACCAAGACAAAGTGTGATGTGATGTGATGTGATGCTCGAGGATGTGTGTCATGTAATATTGGGAAGGCTATGAAAATTTAATCACAAAGTAATACAAGATGGGTGAAAAAATACTTATTATTTGGAGAATGATAGAAAAAAATATACTTTGAGAACACTAAATAATGAGGAAGAAATAGGGCACAATAGTGTGTGCACAAGAGTGTTCATGGTTTTGATAAAAGATTTCCTAAGGGAAGTACAAGAGGAAGAATTTTATGCCCTCACACTAAATATGGAACAAGATATTCACATATAAATCAAATAAAATAAAGAGGAGACACTTCCATGAAAATATAATGAATTATTGAAATAATTTTCCAACATTGTCTCAAGCAATCTACTAGAAAAGTTACCACCAGTGAGGAGCATTAGCCATCACATCAATTTGATCCTTGGTGTAAGTTTTCCAAATATGTTTTTACATAGAATTATGCCTATGGAGAATGAATAAGTGAAAATATAAGTGCACTATTTGCTAAATAAAGGGTTGATACAAGAAACTCTTAGCCTGTGCATAGTACATGTAGAGTTATCACCATGAGGATGGAAAATGGTGCGTGTACAAACTCACACACCATAAGAAAATTCATGATAAACTATAGATTCCCATTACCATGAATGAATGATATGATGGATTGTTTGAGTGGTGCAAGATACTTCAGTAAAATTGACATGAGGAGTAGGTATCATTAGATAATAATATATGACTGAGATGAATGGAAGACAATGTTTAATATAATGGAAGGGTTGCACGAGTGGTTAGTTATGTTGTTTAGGCTAACTAACATGCCTAATACATTCATGAGGCTGATGAATGAAGTGTTAAACCCATTCTTAGGAAATAATGTCATTGTGTACTTAGATGATATTTTGGTGTTTAACATGACTAAGGAGGAGCATGTGGTACATTTGAGGACATGTTGGAAAGATTTTACAAGGAGAAACTATTGATTAATATAAATAAGTACATATTTATGAAGATATAATTGGTATATTTGGGTTTTTTCATCTCCAAGGAAGAATTAAATATGGACCCTAAAAAGGTGTGCACGATAGTAGAATGGACATTTCCTAAAATCACTTTTAAGGTGCAAATCTTTCATGGTTTAGCTAGTTTATATAGGGATTTTATAATAAACTTAAATGGAATATGTGCCACAATCACATGGACATTGCAAGGATATTACAAGGTATTTATTTGAATGGAAGAAGGAGAGAAAATTCTCCAAGTGTTGAAGAAGGTGACAAAGTAGTCAGTGTTGGCACTATCAAATTTTAATAAAGTATTTCAAGTGGATTATAATGCAAGTGACACAAAAATAGGCATAATACTAAGTAAAAATGGAAGGCCAATAGCCTATTTCAATAAAAATCTAAGTGACGCAAAACACAGAGATTCTATCTATGACCAAGAATTATATGACATAATAAAAGTGCTCAAAAAGTGGAGGCATTATCTATTTCCAAAAGAGTTTTTACTATACACATACCACTCGGTGCTAAAATTTATTAATAGTTAAGGGAATCTAGACTAAAGGCATATGAAGTGGGTAAAATATCTACAAATTTACATGTTTGTATTAAAACACAAGTGTGGGAGGTTAAATAAGGTAGCCAACATGATAAGTAGGAGAGCGATGATGTTGAATGAGATGAAGATAGAAGTATTGGTTTTTTATTCCATTAAGGAATTGTATCCCAATGTAAAATATTTTGATATGCATGGAGAGCCTTCATGAACCTAACAAGCATGGATCAGACACCATGGTTGGACTACATAATCCAAGACATAATGATTTTTTAGAGGGGTGTACTTATGTATACCCTGAGGGTTGATGTATAAGACCCTGATAATGGAGAAACATAGTAGAGGATTGGTCAAACACTCTGGGGAGATAAAACACTCACACTACTGATTGAAGGTTATTACTAGCCAAAAATGGGCACATATATATGTGCATATGTGTAAATATGTTCAATTTACTAGTTGGTAAAGGGAAGAATTTGAAATATGGGTTTGTACCAACCCCTGAGCGTGATAGAGAGACAATGGGAAGACATAATCATGGACTTTGTGCTCATATTACCTAGTATACAAAGGGGCAATGATTATCATTTTTTTGTAATGGATTATTTTTCTAAAATGGCACATTTTATCACTTGTAATAATACTTGTGATGCATCCAACATCACCAACTTATTCTTCAAATATGTGGTGAGGCTAGATGGACTACCATATAGCATAGTGTTAGACAAAGATACCATGTTTGAAGGCCATTTTTAGCGAATCAATGAAAGAAGTTAGGAACAAGGCTAAACTATAGTTATACATAACATCCACATACTGATGGGAAAACTAAAGTAGTAAATAGAATCCTCAAAAACTTTTTGAGATGTCTAGTAGGGGATAAAATGGTGTGATGGAATATGGTTTTGGCACAGGCCAAGTTTGCATACAATAATTCTATTAACTAGATTATGGGAAAAACACCTTTTCAAGTTGTTTATGGGGTTAGTCCAAGAGGAGTCATTGATTTAAGGAGAATATATGAAGCATGTTGAAAAAAAGTAGAAGTGAAAGACTGCATTAAATATATGTGAATACTACATGAGGAAGTGAGGTAAAATTTTGAACAAATTAACTTAAGATATAAGCGGTGTGTGGATGAGATGCACAAGAAGAAAGAAATAAAATTGGGAGATTTAATGCTAAAAAATTTTTGCAAGGAGAGGTTCCCACATATAACCTATAATAAGTCCAAGTTGAAGAAGATAGGGCCATGTAAAGTTGTGTGCAAGTTTTCATCAAATACATATGAGATATAAATACCAAAGAGAATGGACATTTACCCTATCTTTAAAGTGGTCAATTTGTATTATTTTCATGAGGTGAAAGAAGAGGGTGAAGACAAATAAGTAGTGGCGGCATAAGTTATTAACTGGAGGGATCAATTTCTAAAGAAAAAAGGGGACATGATGGAGTTAATTTTGGACTCCAAGGTTGTGATGCAGGAGCATCTTGGGAGTGCTTAGATGTGATAGGAATATGAATAAAGGTTTCCCTCCAAAAGAATTGTAATTCAAAAATTCAAAACATGTACACTTGTCAAGAGAAGAGGGATAGGCCTATTTGAGTATTGTAAAGGTCAAATTTAGTTATTTTAGAGGATTGACAACTGTGTTATCATGTAAAATCAGGAGAATCAAGCCATAAGTGGCGTAGGTTAGGTGTAGCTAAATAATTCTATGTTTAAAAGCATATTGTTGAGCCTTTTTAGGAGTTGGTTGAGTGGTGTTAGTAATAAATTAGGACTATTTCAATATTGTGGGCAGAAGTGTAGGAGGTAGTGTTGGAGGAAGTGTAGGAGCAAGTCTGAAAAAGGACTACATATGGATGGATTGTAACAGATTTGAGGAAATAATAATTATGGTGTGCTCTATGTGTTATGTTGCTTTCCAGATTGAATAAAATGTTGGGTCTGTATTTGGGTCTGTATTGATGAACCTGTAAATTATATATATATGCTGGGTTGTTTCAATGCTAGAGAATATCAAACAAATGGAGTCAAGCGACGATTCTGCAATCAGGTGAGTCTGAGAGTAGTTGTCTGTAGTATCATTTACATAGTCCCATAAGGGAGATATTGTGTCAATGGCGTAACGTTAAAGAGACAGTCTAGTGTTTGTTCACAAGACCAAGATGAAGACAGAAAGGGTGTGGGAGAAGCTCGTTGAGAATTCACCATCAAGCTTGTGTGGAACGTGGCCTCAAATTTTGGAAGATGGTTGTTTTAAAACCTGAGAGGTGGCTATAGATGGCACCGCTTTGCTTGAGAACAATGACTATGAGAAAGGAGGAACTGTGGAAAAATTGTAATGAAGTAGATCTTAGAAAGGGAATAACATTTTATGTTGGTAGTGGTGCCCCTAAGGCAATCGAGCTGTCGTGGATGAGATGAGGTTTGAAATTTGTTTTGACCTAGACGCATTAAAATATTTTGGGTGTGCCGTGCCATTGAAAGCTCGTCGATGGGAGAATTTTAATGTATTTGAGCTCGATTAGGTTTCAATACGGTGGCCTGTGAGGTGCAAACAACTGCTAAAGAGGAAGATGTGTTGTGGTGTGGAGGAGATTCGAAGAGAAGCAGGATGCCGAGCTGCTGAGAATTAATTAGGGTTGATTTTGAATTAAGTTTTGTCAAATATGTTAGAAGTAGTCAGAGATCATTGGGCTTTTAGTAGATTTGTTGGTGAAGAATGATACCTGCCATGGAAGATGGGTACATGATGAACTTGATGGACTGTATGGGGGACATATGTCATGGAGGACTATAATGTAGATAGATCTTCTTAGCAAAAGCCATGGAGACAACTCATATTTGTAGTCTGTTGAAAGCACAGTGGAAGCATGGCTTTGAATGTATATAGCTACAGGGTTTTTTCTAGAATCTATGAACTCTTAGCCTTGAGAGTTTCCAAAGCAGTTTGATGACAGACCACCCATCATAATTTTGGTATTAGAACCATCTAGCTCAGTTGGTAGAGCTGTTGTAGCATTTTGGACCAGATCTTTGTTTTGTGCAGAAGGTCATTTCATCAATTTCACATGAGACAAACTCAATCCCGAGAGGTAATACATCTATATTATACTATTGCATGGTATGTGTTTCTTTACAGACCCAAGTCATGTTTGAATTGTGCCTATGTTTACAAAGGTTGAGTCCATGTGGAAAGACAATGGGATTACTTTAAGCCGAGTCATAGAATTGAGATAAGGTTATTGATCTGCAATTGTGTATAGTTTAGCCTATAAATCCAAGCCAGCCCGTGAAGATCTAACAAAGATGGACAAAATCCCAAGTCCTTACTGCAGACCTTTATGATGCTAAAGACTCTACAGGTAAATAACTACAGACTCTGCAGGGTCTTTTTTTTTATAATTTCATGTTGATGAATATCAGATGAGAACAGAGCAGTCTAAGGTCAGCATTCCATCATTTGGTATCAGAGCTAGTAAGCTCCTAGAAAAAGAAAAAGTAAAAGTTTGTACTCTTCTAATCAGTGTTTGACAGAGATAATGTACTTTGTGAAGTTGCAAATAGAAGGAAAAAGTGTGCAGTCATTGAAACAAGTGAAGAAGGTAATAAGAAAGTTATTGCCAAGTTATTTTAAGACTAATTGTTGTTGCAATAAAGAAGTTGTAGGTTCAGGGCAGTCAAGCCATTGAGGCTTAAGAGGAGAAGAAGCCAAGGAAGGCCTAGTGAAGAGCCAAGAGAGCTCTAGAAGAAGAGCATAGTGAATTGCTCAAGAAGAAGAAGAAGATCCAAGAAGAAGCTTGGATAGTTTGCTGAAAGACTAAGGTGAAATAGACTTAGGTGAGGTAAAGGATGGAGATTGAAGAATTGAGAAGAGTGATAGAGGGACTGCCTAGAAGAAACATGAACCAAATAAAGAGAGAAAAACAAGAAAGAGAAAAAAAAAGAGACAAAGAGAGGAAGAGTACCAAAGAGAAGTGAATGAGATAAAGGCAAGGATAGCCATGATAGAAATCATGGTAGAAAATATGCAAAACCCATGGCAAGGATGGGTAATGAAGAAGAAAAGAGTAAGATGGCCAGTTAGATCATTGATGGAGAGAAGAAGAAGAAGAATGCTAAGAGTTGCCTTAAGGAGAGAGATGAAGAAGTATAAACAAAAGGATAAGCTCAAGAATGAAGAGCTTGGAGAAAAGTTTTAGTTTGAAGAGGAATTTCAGTATGAAGAGGATCAATACTTGGTAGATGAGGCAGATCTCATCATTAAAGAAATAGACCAACAACAAGTAATCACTCAAAAGATCAAGTGGCCAAATGTTTTTGTATCTGACATTTCATTTGATGTTTTGTTTATAGGAAATCAAGTTGAGGAAGGAGAAACATATGATCCAATGAAGATGCTCATGGATCAAGGAGGTGAAATACCTCATGAGAGAGTGCTTAGACAAGAAGAAGAGGCTTGTTGTAATGCCTCAAGTGATGAAGACATGAAGAAAGATCAGTTGGAACTCCAACATAAAGAATTGATCAAGCAGGAAGAAGAAGTCCTTACTCAAGAGAACAAAAGAAATGAAGAGCTGCATGTTGATGAAGAACAAAGGTATAATGATCAAAATTCAGAATTGGAAAAGATTGAAGATTACAATTTTCAGTTGCATAATGTTGATATAGTTGGTTTTGATCAAAATGTACTAATCACTAAGGAGGAAGATCTCTTAAAAGAAATATGGTAGTTTGAGCAAGAATTTACAGGTGAAGGAGAGTTGCTTGATAAGAAACAAGAATGGGTATTTGTATACCAAGGGGTAGAACAGCTGCAAGAAGAAGATGGAGGGAAGACTAAAGGCTTAGCCTTGACAATTGAAGAAGATATCCTGAAGGAGATAGAAAACCTTGATGGAGAGTTTCTAGTTGAGCAACCAAACAAGCTTTTTGTCTATCAAAGTAAAGAGCAGTTGTTGGAAGAGTTGGCAACTTTAGAGTATGCTATTAACCATGAAGAGAAGAATAAAACTTGTCCTATAACAATAATTGAGGAGGTAGAACATTGTTGTGAAGAAGAAATGAAGACAAAGGACCAAGAAGTCATATTGGAACAGCAAGTATGGGTTCAAAAATTTGGAGAAACCCAAGGGTCTCAAATTTTTATTTCTAATTTTATTTTGAATGGTGATTGTACAGGTCTGCTTGATAAGGAGGTCAAGTACTTGGAGAAGAGAGCTCTTATAAGAGCTCAAGAAGAGAGAATGGAAGTTGATATCCTCATTCAAGAGGATGAATATGTAAAGAAGAAGGCTATAAAGAAGATGAAGAGACAGCAAGATGTACTTTGGAAGGAAAAGACAGCAAGCAAAACAAGACACAAGTGTGGTAGTCAAGAACATGCACATTTGTATGAAAAATTGAATGAAGAAGACATTTGTTTTGTAAAGTTTTACCTTTGTAAATGGGCAAACAAATGAAATTCATGAGCAGGAGCTCATGAAACTTTTTAAACCCAAGAATCTGATGTAGGAGCATCTTGGGAGTGCTTAGATGTGATAGGAATATGAATAAAGGTTTCCCTCCAAAAGCATTGTAATTCAAAAATTCAAAACATGTACACTTGTCAAGAGGAGAGGGATAGGCCTATTTGAGTATTGTAAAGGTCAAATTTAGTTATTTTAGAGGATTGACAACCGTGTTATCATGTAAAATCAGGAGAATCAAGCCATAAGTGGCGTAGGTTAGGTGTAGCTGAATAATTCTATGTTTAAAAGCATATTATTGAGCCTTTTTAGGAGTTGGTTGAGTGGTGTTAGTAATAAATTAGGACTATTTCAATATTGTGGGTAGAAGTTTAGGAGGAAGTGTAGGAGCAAGTCCGAAAAAGGACTGCATATGGATGGATTGTAACAGATTTGAGGAAATAATAATTATGGTGTGCTCTATGTGTTATGTTGGTTTCCAAATTGAATAAAATGTTGGGTCTGTATTGATGAACCTATAAATTATATATATATATATATATATATATATATATATATATATATATATTTATATATATATATATAATTTATATATATATATATGCTGGGTTGTTTCAATGCTGGAGAATATCAAACAAATGGAGTCAAGCGACAGTTCTGCAATCAAATGAGTCTGAGAGTAGTTGTCTGTAGTATCATTTACATAGTCCCATAAGGGAGATATTGTGTCGATGGCATAATGTTAAAGAGACAGTTTAGTGTTTGTTCACAAGACCAAGATGAAGATAGAAAGGGCGTGGGAGAAGCTCGTTGAGAATTCACCATCGAGCCTGCGTGGAACGTGGCCTCAGATTTTAGAAGATGGTTGTTTTAAAACCTAAGAGGTGGCTGTAGATGGCACTGCTTTGCTTGAGAACAATGACAGTGAGAAAGGAGGAACCGTGGAAAAATTGTAATGAAGTAGATGTTAGAAAGGGAATAACATTTTATGTTGATAGTGGTGCCCCTAAGGCAATCGAGCTGTCGTGGATGAGATGAGGTTTGACATTTGTTTCGACCTGCATGCATTAAAATATTTTGGGTGCATTGTGATCTTGAAAGCCTGTCGATGGGAGAATTCTAATGTATTTAAGCTCGGTTAGGTTTCAATACGGTGGCCTGTGAGGTGCAAACAGTTGCTAAAGAGGAAGATGTGCTACGGTGTGGAGGAGATTCGAAGAGAAACAGGATGCCAAGCTGCTGAGAATTAATCAGGGTTGATTTTGAATTAAGTTTTGTCAAATATGTTAGAAGTAGTCAGAGATCATCGGGATTTTAGTAGAGTCATTGGTGAAGAATGATACCTGTCATGGAAGACGGGTGCATGATGAACTTGATGGACTGTATGGGGGACGTATGTCATGGAGGACTATAATGTAGATAGATCTTCTGAGCAAAAGCCATGGAGACAACTCATATTTGTAGTCTATTGAAAGCACAGTGGAAGCGTGGCTTTGAATGTATATAGCTGCAGGGTTTTTTCCAGAATCTACGAACTCTTAGCCTTGAGAATTGAGTTTCCAGAGCAGTTTGATGACAGACCACCCATCATAATTTTGGTATTAGAACCATCTAGCTCAGCTAGTAGAGCTGTTGCAGCATTTTGGACCAGAGCTTTGTTTTGTGTAGAAGGTCATTTCATCAATTTCACATGAGACAAACTCAATCCAGAGAGGTAATACGTCTATATTATACTGTTGCATGGTATGTGTTTCTTTACAAACCCGAGTCATGTTTGAATTGTGCCTATGTTTACAAAGGTTGAGTCCATGTGGAAAGACAATGGGATTACTTTAAGCTGAGTCATAGAATTGAGATAAGGTTATTGATCTGCAATTGTGTATAGTTTAGCCTATAAATCCAAGCCAGCCCGTGAAGATCTAACAAAGATGGACAAAATCCCAAGTCCTTACTGTAGACCTTTATGATTCTGAAGACTCTGTAGGCTTGAGTCTACGAACTCTATAGGTAAATAACTACAGACTCTGCAGGGTCATTTTTTTTTATAATTTCATGTTGATGAATATCAAATGAGAACAGAGCAGTCTAAGGTCAGCATTCCATCAGGTTGTGAATAAGACACACAGGAAGGAATATAAGAAATACTTGGTGAAGTGGAAGAATCATGTGATAGAAGTTACATCATGGTTTAGCCTTAGAAATATTGGTCATTATGGTTATGATATTACGAAGTTAAATTTGTGAGCCTAAGCTCACATTTCAATTACCTAATGGTATCTAGTGTAGGATCACCCTAGGTGAAATGCAATATTACATCATTTTGAATCATGCATGTTTGCATAATTAGAGGATAATGCTCAGCATAAAGTAATGGTGTGCAAGTTTTGGAGATAAGTTATGCACTCTATTTGAAGCACATGTATGCATAGGTTTAAAGATAACTAAGCAAGTAGAGTATAAGGGAATAGATTACCAACATGTAAAGTTTGGATTTATAAGCCACACATAGGAGCCTAAATGCAGACATGCCTAAGACATTTAGAAACCTAACACATAGATAGATAGGCCAAAGCTATTATAAGGTCAATGAGTCTGACTTGGAGGCCACATCATCGTAAATGAAAAAAAATTAAATAAATACTATGTCAATGTCAAAGGATAAAATAATAATAAATGCCTTGAATCTATTAGCTAATATTTTGACAGTCTAATTGGATTTAAAATCCCTAATCATCGACCTAAGTGGATTACATCACAATGCAATTAATCAAGTAGTTAAATCAAATGGCAGGTCAAACCTTTGATAACTTATGAAGGGTCTATAAATAAAGCACCATATGGACCATAGGGAGTGGCATGTAGAATAAAGACAAAAAATCTATCAAAATTTATAATTAGAATTGGATAAGGTTATAAAGAGAGAGAGAATGTGTGTGTGTGTTTGTGTGTGTATTCCCTACAAGCTTAGACTACATTCTGTAACACCATTATAATCAAGATATAATATCTTATCTTATAAAACTATATGTAATTTATTTTTCACAAGTAATAAAATATTCCTAAATTCTTGTATTTGATTATCTATGTGAGTGTGTGAACACCTAGGCTGCATGGATTGGCTTCCCTTCATTGACAACCCTACATCCATGACTGCACCAAATAAATGTTATTATTAGTACATTAATAGGCAAATCAACACCATGTCCATGATCACATTTAATGAATTGAGATTGTTGATGATGATTCAGATAGACATGCACTATTTTTATATGCTTATATTAACAAATAACCCATACACAATGTCATGATCGGCATGGGTCAAGTGAAAATGCATGTACAGTGACACTTTTTCACACTCTTGGGTACACAGAATAGGATTTAAAAGTTACATATAAAATAATCAAATATTTCAATGGACATATATAGAATACTCTTGGGCATATATTTCTACCTCTTCAAGTATGATTTGAAACATTGGCTACTCCATTTGTAGTCTAACCAAGCACATGGGTATTTAATATGTTATTACGATGCCCTTAGATATATAATCTACACATAGTGCCATCCATGGTAAGTTAATGTCTCAAATATATAAATTGTAAACAAGTGGTCAAATTTTTAGGCATTTGATATGAGTATCCTCTACATTTAGTGGTGACTCCTCCTTCTCCCCCATCACCATTGCAATTGATTATTGCACCTATTTAAGAGCACAATACAAATATAGTTATTGCACATGTTCAAGAGCACATTACATATACATATATTTCACTTATTTAAGAAAATCATGTAGATTTAGTTGTTACACCTATACAAAATCTTTATATACAACCATTTTAAAGGAGAATGGTACACCCTCATAGACAACAAGCTTCAAAGAGTTATTCAAAGTTCAAAGAGATATTCTTCTTCTACAATGCATTCTAAGGCACCTCGAATAGTTTAGTGTGTTCCATAATGATCATAGGTAGTGAGACCTTATACTAATATACAATTGGTTCCACTGAGTCCTATACCTTCTAGAGTTTCACATCCTATAAAACATACTATGAGTAAAGATCAAGATAGTTACATTATAAAACCTTATGCCTTTTCAAATTTGGATTCATCTACATGTATCACTTTTCATTCATGAAAATTCACCCTCTATCTCTACGATACAAGCATACACTATGGTCCCCCCATTAATGGGATCAAAGGGTAGTTTTTTTTTAAATGTGTCAAAAATACAAAAAAATACAAATATGTCAAAATACAAAAACATTCAAATATTATGTTTAATCTATTTTAAATTGAATGAATCAAACTAATAGATATAAATTATTAAAATTGATACAAAGATATATACAGATCTAAATATAAAATATAAAATTTACGAAACTAAATGTTGGGTAAAATTATAAAATTAATCAATAGATATGCAAACCTAACTCAAACTAATTTTATGTTGATTGTGATTTAAAACTCTGAGAAGCCCTATAAACTATGTCACGACCAAATACAAGAATTCAAATAGTATCAAGACAAGGCCATATTATGAGGACATGGTTTCACTATGACTACATCATGGTTGATTATGTGACTATTTTTTAATATGGGTTTATGCACTTGTCTGTGAGGGTTTACTTTTTAATTTTGTGTGTCAATTTGATGCATGGAAGACCTGTAAAATACAAAACCCTATTTATAAACACTAAACATAATAGATATAAAATTATAAATGGGTGAATGTGGTTATGCTAATAGTCACATTACCCTCATAAAACCCCATGTAATCTAAGTACTACTTACATATCCTAAATGGGTGTCAGGTTGATGTAGTTCTCCATCCTATAGTGAGTGTGTGAATCTTGAATTTGCTAGATGAATGTAACTATGTATGTTATTTTATATATTTGATAATGAGTGTCCTTGACCTATAATAAAATATATTCAAACTTAGCCTATGATGGCTAGAATGCAATATAATTGGAATTGGAAGAAATAGTGCTCTTTTACTTAATATGCAGTCGAATTTCTAAGTGATTGCTAAATGATCAAGTGTATCCTTTGAGTGACCTTGATGTGCTTATATAGGGAAATATTTCAAATATTTCCACTATCTGACCTTGATAAAATCATGTGAGGGATAAGATGCAATGTCTTGATTTTAAAAAGTTAATGTTGGGTCGTGGGGGACAAAGTAGCACTAGTGAAAAAGGTCATAGTGTGGCCCTATCTATCCTAGTGCAGTCCTATCCTAAAACAGCAAATACTATTGAAAAATATTTGACAAGATTTATAAAATGATGTTATGAGTATTTTCAAGATAGTTTATATCATAGTGAATGATCTTGAATAGATTACAAGTTAATGGAATGGCGAATAGGCCAAGTGAAGGAAGGATGTCAAGATTGAATATTATTAAATGCTTAATGATTACATTTAAGTGTATACATTTGCACCCACTTTATTATAATGATGAAATAAAGGGAAATTACTAAATTAAATTAGATTTTAACCTAAGTGTGTGTACACACTTTTTATATTGATGTGACTCTTGCTTTTTATTTTGATGTGAAGCTTGATCGTGTAAGATGCCTTAATGTGAATCCTATAACAATGCCACTAACAGTAGTTATTTTTCATTTTTTTAAACTAAAAATATGAAACTTAAAATTTGAAATTTACAAAGAGAGAAAGGAAAGTATATACCTCATATGGTATGCAATCTAATTTCCCTATAACTTGAAAATGGAGAAGTGTTTGCCCCCTTCTTGAGGCATTTTATAGAAATGTTAAACATGTGGTGAATTGAGAGTGATCAAGTCTCAATTTGAAAACCATTTAAATAGCTTGAGTTAAACTATTATATGCATCAACTTTAATTTTACTATGTAGAGTACTTTGTAAAATAATTGAAGGGGTGGAACCACCAAATGTGGCTCGCTTCATATAAAAAGTGCAACCATAGATGTTGGGTTGCCACTAGACTTTAACGTGACCTACTTTAAAAATTGATATAAATTGAACTATTTTAAATAGATCTAGATTCTATTTTAAAGTTTGCAACTTTTGAAACTTTGCAACCTTAAAACTTTTGAACTTGAGAATTTCTAAATTGCCATATAGAAACATGAATATGAATGAATATCATGCCCCCTGTATTTGTACTATATTGATATTGAATGTCATTTTAACTTGTAACTATTTTAAAACTTATAACTTACAACCATAGTGTTGATGTAGGTTTTATGCACACAAAGTGTAATTAAGAGAAAGATCCTTTCATTTTAGGACCAGTGAAAAATTACTCTTAGGCACAAGTTGTAGATATTTAGTTATTTAAATGACCACATGGTGGAATAATGATGAGAGTAACGGTTGTTTGCCTTAGACGGTTTAAATATGATGGGTGTCTAACATCTAACCTAAAGTTTTAATAGCTAACCTACGGTGGATGGATGGATCTAAACTAAGGTGGATCTTATCAAGAAAGGACAAAAAAGGGAAAAGTAGGACCAAAAAGGGGCTCTATGATTCAATTAAAGATTATATCTTTCTAAGTTGACTTATTGTATTAGAATGAGCATATATTAAAATTAATGCATGTTATAAGCTTTATGTCAGAACATAATACAATAAACACAGTGAAAAGTCATTACAAAGCATAATAAAATCACTAATAAGAGGAAAGTAAAATCTATAATCAAAGGAGTGATAAGACTAAAATAGTTCAATCTAAGTAGTAATTAAAACACATGTCTAAGCTTCATATATTGCTATCAACTTAAAGGAAATTCTTCAAATAAAAGACAAAAATTTGGAAGAGAAGAAAAATCATCATAAACTCATATAATAGTTACAAAACTTTTTTTGATTGCATTAATTCACCAAAATTCTACACCTTACAATGAATGTGAGACATGTATATGTATGTATATATATATATATATATATATATATATATATATATATATATATATATATATATATTTGGATGGGCACAACCTCATATTCAAGTCTCATTGTATATTTTATAAAATATATAAATAATATTAGTTCTTAATTTAGCCCAAAGGCATGTACGAGATATAAATATACTGCTAAAATTGGACAAAAATCACTTTATAGTGCATGAGTCACACTCTTAGAAATAACAATACTAGAAATAGATGGAACCCCAATTAAAACCATTTGACCAATTAAACTCAAAATAGAGGTTGATGATGTAGTATCAATTATTGATGAACTAGACATTTTGGTAGTAAAGGATGTAACTGAAGTGGTCACGAGATCAAAACCCATTTGAATATGTTGGGAAACAAAAGCAGAGTCAATCTGAAAGTACATGAGCCTAATTGAAGTGAGCACTAATGTATATGTTGAATCAATAGTTTCATTTATATATGGTTGAGCTTGTGATGATGAATCTCCTGCCTAAGCATTTAACTATCTATGTTCTTGTTTCTTCCCTCTATATGTTTTTAAGCATGTCATAAAGTTTAAGTCAATGACACTAAAGCTGATAATAGGCAATGTTGACCAAATTTGACCCTAGGCCAAATTTGATCAACCTTATATATATTCAAACATTCTATAAGATCTCGTTAAGTCATAAAATGATCTCATGGGCATTAGTGAAATCACATAAGATGTTTTCCCTTGGTCATATTTATCTAAGTTGTTCTTATGTCATCTTAGGCCATCTTTTGGGCCATTTAATGAAATTGTATGGTTTTCATAAGAGGCCAGATGTGTCAAAGTGTACTCTAATGTCCCACATGTCAGATAATGTTAGGGAATTATTTGAAACAAAAGATGTGATAATTTCATGTTAAAATCAAGAAGATCATTGTAAAAAGTGGAGTTTTAGGCAGTTGTATAACCTATATGACACACTTGGCATGTGGGAAGGCTTCAGGAGAGTCCCTTCATATTCCCATAAGTTAGTTTCAAGCTTGTGAAGCTTCAACAGGTCCAAAACTTTGAAAAACTAACATCTCTCTCATTGCTCTCTTGGGTAGGTCAATGGTTTTCACCATAGTAACTACATTCACTGACTTTCAAGGATAAAAATCTAAATTCATCGAATCTCAAAACAATGAAACAAATTTGTCAAAATTCATGATTTTATTTATACAAATTGAATGGTGATTCAAAGCAAGTGAGTATCATAAAAATTCATTTAATAATCCATTATCTAGTCATTTTAGGGTTTTACAAGTTTTTTCTATCATGAAATCTTTATGTCATCTACAATCTACGTTAGGTTGAACTATCAAAAGAGGATATAGATCAATGACACAACAGAAACTACATAGGTCAAAGAATGCTGGTGTAGGTCATAGTATTATTTTAACCATGAAACTACTCACATTTGCCACTTGAATCAGTGCCTACCATTAAATTTTCTGAGGTCTTTGACTTAAATTATGGTTTGAAGTTTCAACCTATTTGATAATGCGAGTCATTATTATGTGGCATTAATATTTTGAGCTTTATTAATATATTCCTGATGATGCCTATTTAATATGTAAAAAAATAAAAAAATATTAATATATGTTTAAATATGTAAAAATATATATTAATATATTTTTTTTAATGTAAAATAAAATTAATATATCTTTCTATATATTTTGATTTTAATAGTTTCAACTTTCAATGTATTGGTTTGAATATATTTAAATTTATAAGTTATATTGAATAATGAGTTATATATAAAATAATTTCATAAGTTATATTATCACATCTATTGTTAACTTTCAATATGAATTTTATCTCAAATTTAAGTATATTTCTATTAGCCAAAATTAATCACAAATTTTATCTCAATTTTTTTAGTTTCAAATTTTTTCCTCGATGAATTCGAACACAAATTTGAATGCAGTGACTATGGTTTGTACTTGGTATGGACAAAAGGAGTAGAGTTCAAGAAAGTTCACTTGGTGGGTGTTATTAGCCTTTATATCCTTCCTTTCCATGGCAATAGTTTCTATTTTGGTGGTTTGTGCTTCATGAACCATCATGAAGAATGTTAGTGACTCCAAACTGCTTCCACATCCCCAATTGATTCAATTTTCTTCTCTATTTACTTTGATTTGAGTAAACCAAGTAGTTAATATAGTCTTGAAAATTGTATCCACTCATTTCATGATTGAATTTAACTAGTTTACATGTGAAAACATGGAAGGATGAGCAGAATCACTCCTTGTACTAGGAAGTGAGCATAATGATTGTATATAGAATAGTGTCTTGATAAGTTATAGGTAAAGCAACTTGAGATGAATACTATCCATAGTGTAATGTGTTATCCAAGCCCTAGTTGATCTTTTAAGTAAACCTGGTTTAAAGTCATCATAGATCTATATCCTCATTGTCTATTGCCAGCATAATGTATATTAAATATGTATGTCATAGAGTATTGGAGGTGTCAATCATCTTTGAGAGAGTCAAGTTTTATGCTCTATGATAAGTATCCACCATATTTAAATCCTATAACATATTCAAAGTTTCCATCATCTTTAATAAGAGAAATAGGTTTCCAAATAGTGAAACCTTTTGCTACAATCAAGCTTAGATGGAGACAAACAAGAGTAAGGATGCCACAAAGTTCTAAGTATTGATGAAGTTTGGAGTTTCAAAATTGTGAGAAGATTCTCAAGGTAAAAAAATAGGACTAAGCCATTGAAAGGAACTTGAATGAAGTTATTAAGTCATCAACATAGTTATGACCATTTCAAGAAAACCTTCAGGTGTATATTTGAATAAAGTGGCTTAAATGGAAGCCTTACCTTAACTTCTCTGAAATACATTTTTGTTCCAAACAGTGTCATCTATTGGTTGAAAACCATGAAGTCTGTGTGAGACTAATGTTTTCATTCTTATAGCTTAGGCCTAAAGTTAATTTTTGAACATGAGAGGAGGTTTCCATCTCAAGAGAATATTATGGTATAATTTGTTTTAACTTATTCAAAATCTTGTTAGAAAACACTCAGTAGTTATAGTCGCATTAGAACAAAAGTGAACCTAGAACTTGCAAATTCCTAGTGCATTGATGGTATAGCGATGAGATCATGGCCTATAGGCATAGGTGAATCAATTAAAGTATGGAATGGTCCTTAGTGACCCAAATAAAATATGGAGGTGTGAAAACACAATGTTCAAGCATAAATATCCACCTACAAAAATTCCATATTCCCTAAGATATACACCTATAGTTTGTACTCTCGTACTGCAAACTAGCCTAAGCAATGAAGGATGCTAGTTATTTGATGAACAAAGGTATATAATGAGGTGATAATAGTGACTTTAGGATAATCTAAAAGTATAAACATAGCTCTCAAGTAATGTATCATCACCTACAGGAGTCCATTGACCTCCCTAATTGCCACCTACATGTGACATAGTCAAAATAGTCTATAGACTAGTTCAAACTAATGGAGAGAAGCTAGTTTGGAAGGTTGGTAGAGGTATAATGTGGATAAATATGTTTAATACATCCTTAGAGTGATGATATAAATTCCATGTGACTTTTAATGGTAAAGGATACATAGCAATGATTGGGTTTTTGAACCTCAAACTCAATCAAGTCAAAACCTTGCACAATCACTAGGCTTAGGAAGTTAGTTTTGGGGCTTGTGATGTTCAGGGGTCTATAGGTGTCATCTTGCTATGAAATTTGGTTCAAATCATCATCATGACCTAAACTAGGATTTCATGATCTCCTTCAAGTTATATTAATATTGGAAGTTCCCTATGTGTTATCTCATATAGAGGGCACTCCATAGTCAATAAAGCCTACAGACTTAATACATCAATGTTGAGAAGATGAATGGAGAGCCTTAGAATGAATTTGAAATTATGTGTGAGGTTGTATTGGATATTAACAAAAAAAACTAAGGACTTACAGCCATCTGGGACCTTCAATGGTGGTTATATGCATAAATAACACAGCCTAGGCCTATTAGACCTATAACTAGGCCTAAACCCTCATTGCCTCTAACTTGATTTAGATGACCATATGACCTTTAAAAACCATATAAGAGATTTTAGGGGAGAGTGTAGAGTCAATTAGACACATTTTTTTTTATAATAATAATTCAAGTTGGGCATTTTGGCTTAAAACTATATCAAGCCTATCTAGAATGTAAGAGAGAGCTCAAGAGGCAAACTTCCTTCACTCGTATCTGTACAGACCAAATCCATAGTGCTTCAAGAAGATAGGAATATTTTAAATGGGTCTTATAATCCAACTTATTTTAATTATTTTAGAGGTTGAACGTCTAACCTTTATGAATCATCATTAAGAAACTAAAAGACCTAAAACCCTATTTTAAACTCGATGAAGAAGATATGGAGAATTATGCATCTAAAGTGGTTAGTTGACTTGTAAAGTGTCTTTTCATGTTCATCACTCTCTTAATCTCTCCACCATATAATTTTTTTGTACCATCACTTGTATGGATAGGATAAAATCTAGGTTTTCTATAGGTTTTGAGGTGAATTGTAGGTACATAGGGGAATTGGTGAATGAGAGCTATTAAGGGAAGTCTGTAGGGACTTTTTATAACTCCCCATACTAAAATATCACCATGGTTATGCATGAAAACCTCTATGTTATACCATTCATTATAGGTAGTTTAAATAGACAATGAGAAGGCAAAATGATTGCCTAAGTGTGATAGTGAGAGGAGTGTCATTGAATATTTTGAGGTCTATCTGATAGACCAGAGGACAAAGAAGGTCTAAGTTAGTTTCCTAACACCTCTATAATGCATCTCCTTATACAATTATGATTCATCATAGTGACAAGTGTATGAACCAAGCTTAGAAGGCTAATAAATGACTGCAGATAGTGAATGACAAGTGACAAAGGGGAGTTATCAATTACAGAGGCATAGAAGACTATCACTATTTTGTTTTCAAATTCCCATGTTAATAAATATGTCTTAACATATTCCACATTAATTTCAATATAGATGGACTACTCATCATCATGAGGGAAGTTTCAGAGAAGAACATGAAGAGTCTCTATGCCAACTTGAAGAATATGGCATGCTTCAGATGGGAATTTGTCCAAGAATACCTTCATAACCTATTCTCCACTTCATTTTCTATAATTTTAACTAGTTTCCAAGTCTTGACACTTGGCCTTGTGACCCTTCCACTTCTCTTCTTCTATCTCCTCTCTTATATTATATATATTCAAGCCTTTTTGGCTTTGTAATGGATCCACAATTGGTATGGTGAAGCCTTGCTATTTTTGACACCTCATTTTCCTTTGAATTAATTTTTTTGAAGTTGATTTATTCTATGTTATCTCTTGCATAAGTATGTCAAGTGTTTTATATGGTTGACAAGTGATGAATGTCTTCTCCTTGCTTCCATTTTGCTCTTGCATGTTTTGTGAGTGACATCTCTTCTAACAGGTTTCATAAAGCGTATATGTTTGTTAATTGTGTCTTTAAGTGTGAGAGAGACTAGTAGTGTTTAGTATCAGACCTTATTTTCACCCACCTCTAGATATATATAGTAATCTACCTCTATGAGAAACACTTATGCTAGAAGGATATAGAGTTGAGGTCAATCTTAGTAGTCTTCTTTCTTAGTGTAGATGCAAGTGTGTTTTGTGGAATTATCTTTGGTGTATCACCTTCATTAGTTTAGGTTTCTTTATGTTTCCTTCTTCCCTTTTCACCCCCAATAGCGATTCTCTTAGTGTAGTATGAATCTAATGGATAGATTAAGGGAGTTATCCCTTTCAAACCTAGAGATATATCTCTTATAGTAGCTTATCTATGAGGAGAGATAGTTCTATGTTACCCTAAATTTGATAAGGATTCTTTAACTTCTCTAGGGTGAAAATTTGGGCTATAACAGTTCTGGCATGCTTAGTGGGACATGAAGTCCAAGAAGTTTTTTCAAGGTGGATGTTGGCTTTGACAACAAGGAGCTATAATAGTCCAATTTATGTAGTATATGGTGACTCTAACATTTCAATCTTGGTTGCAGACTAGTGCACTCTTTCATGCCTAAGGTAAACATAAGGTCTCTTAATAAAGGCATTCTTTTTGAGTTTCAAGAACTTTGTCATTATTCATACAAAGCAAGTAGATTTGAAAACACCCATCCTTATCTAAATAAGTCCTACCTTGCTCACAAGCCCATAAGAAAGTTCTTGATGACCCCATTCTTGAAAATTCCTAAATCTACCATGGAAATAAACTTTCTTTTTGTAGCCTTCAATAGATATATTCCTCTAATACTTTCCCACTATGATGATATCCCTATATCTTCCCTCAAAAGTGTTCCCTCATACACCAGTGAGACTACCATCACACCTATTGAACATATTAGAAATATTGATAACTTCTACAATATCTATCATACCATTGAAGAGAACATTATAATAATATTGTTGGTTGTCTCTTTCAAAGGAAAATATCTTAACTAGTATGGAACATTAGCACCTAAATCAATCACCATATGGGATGAGTCGGGAGATGCATTGAGAAAAAGATTTGAGGATAAGAGTGACAACTTGTCACTAATAGATCAACTGACCAGCATAAGGAGAGAACCTCAAGAAGTCATTCAAGACTTCAACACAATATTTTAGAAGATATGGGATATAATCTCAATCTTGGTAAGACCAATATCTCACCATGATTTCCTTTAATATCTTAAAGCATTTGATAGTAGCATTTCAATGATGATACAATCTATGGGAGTTAACACTCTACCTAATGCCTATGAAGTGGCCATTAAGGTAGAGAATTATTTTATTTAGGTTGGTAATATTTACCCAAGACCTCCCATTCCTCTATTTCCTGATTTTCAAACTCTTACAAATACTATTACTCCTATTCCTACACCCAAACATAAGCCTACTACCCCTAGTCCACCAAACAAATCTAATGAGGTAGAAAAGATGAGAGCTATGGAGAAAGAGAACCTAGGTATAAAAAGTATTATCCCATAGTAGAAAGTAACACCTTTACAAAGCCACTATCAACCTAATCATTCATACCCTAACTATCAAGGCAATAGGCCACCTTTCTAAGGTCATACTCAAGGTCAAGGACAACTAGTTCAATCAAAGTCTTACAATGGATATAATCATATTGTCCCTTCTACCTCAAGGGAATTAGTGCCTACTCAAAATAACCTTGTCCAAGAGTATAACAATCAACTTTGATTGGATCAACCTTAAAATCCATCTTCCTATGTAAATGAGTCCTTCAATCAAGCCTTCATGGCAAGTTTGAGAATTATGGTAGCTATGACTCAAGATGAAGTACCAAATGGAGGAGTGACTAATGGGAAGGGTGCTCAAGTGGTTCTACATTGGGAAATTGGTATAAAAATTATTCATGTGCTATGAATTATCAAGGGCAGTCAAGCATAGATGCAAGTCCTATAGCTACAAACACAAGGAGCAAGAGGAAGGCAGTTGAAGAAGTTCAAGGGGTTGCTAATGGTTAACCAATAAATGTTCAAACAAACACAAAGATAGGTATGTCTAATATAGTTCCAAATACACAAGTAGCTCAAAGAGACTGGAATGTTAGGAGTGCTTTCATACCTCAGAATTCTCAAGGTATAGGTAGCATGATTCCTACTAGTGGACAAACAAAACTTAGTGGTCCTTTCACTAACATTGTAGAGAAAATGAAGAGGTCTCATGTGAATGTGTCCATATGGGATACATTTTCAATACCTGGATAAACAGACCTACTTCAAGAGGAGTTATCCAAGCTTAGTTTGGAAACTAAACAATCTAGTGGGAAAGAGGAAGCTTTGACAAACACCATGAAGCCTAATGAAGGATAGTCAAAAAAAGTTGAAAAGGTAGACAAGCTTCCTCACTTTTATCTATCCATCATCATTGGATATGCTTTAGTTCACAATTGTCTTACTGATAGTGGAACTAGTACTTATGTCATGCCCAAGCAAGTAGATGATAAATTGAACTTGAAGTATGAGCCTCATGCCAAAGGAGTGTTATAATTGGATGGGTCAGCTACCAAGACCATTGGTGTAATCAGAGGTTTGCAAATTATTCTTCATGATTATCCTACCTTCACCATTTCTCAAGATGTTGTAGTGGTATATGTGCCTCCTCATTTTTCACTTTGTTTGTCAAGAGAGTTCACTACTAAAATTGGAGGTTATCTGAATTCAGACTGGTCCTATATGGGATTTAATACTAGGTATGGTGTAAAAGTGACTATCAAATCATAACCTCCCTCTAGTTTTCATGTAGAACCATATGTAACTTATACTTCTAACATCAAATGCAATGTCATTGAAGAAGATGATCACCCTAGTGATCAAGAACCTATAACACACCTTGATGGCATATTTGATTTATATCTTAATGAGTGGGGAGCTGAGCAAGGTGTATTTAAAGAAATAGGACTTGGTACTTACATCCTTTATGAAGGATGTGGTACAACTATTGAGGTAGATTCTGATAACATTCTAGATCAAGTTGCATGGGGCAACTATATTATACACATGGGTGATGATGTGAGTATCTTAGCTATGTCAAAACATGACAATCCTAATAAGCAACCAGCTTTACTTGCCAAGGAAGAAAACACTCATCATTAGGAACCTCAAGAGGAGGTATATGATATATGGAAAAATTTTAATGCCATTTTTTAGGAATTTGAGGAAATGATCAAACCTATAACTTTTCCAAAAGAGTACATACCTAATGACAAGGTCAATCATGCACTATATAAGCACAAGGAGAAGTTTGAGGTCTCAACTAAGAAAGAAACAAATATGGTAAACCAAGAAGTGTTTTTTAAATATGAAGATAGTCTTGATGACTCCTAATAGAAGACATATCATGGTTTAGATGCATTTAAATTTGGGAAAGCTTTGATGACTCTCAATGATCAAATTAAATACTATCAAGTGAGTATGACAAAGTCTAAGCAAGATAAAAATCTAAACAAGACTCTTGGAGGGATAGATGGAGTGTTCTTGAGAGATCTAAGTGACACACTTACATTCAACAAAAGATCTAATCATGGTAAG
The DNA here is from genome assembly GCA_037957365.1 of Torreya grandis. Taxonomy (NCBI): domain Eukaryota; kingdom Viridiplantae; phylum Streptophyta; class Pinopsida; order Cupressales; family Taxaceae; genus Torreya; species Torreya grandis. Next base: position 253,441 of record JARHVA010000949.1, read on the forward strand.
TCATTTGACTATCTACATAAGCAAGTGTTAATTGACAAGTATGCCACATATGATGGATTGTTTTCTTGGAGTAGTAGTGATGTAACAAGCATTATATTTAACCATGTTTAAATTAATGAAGAAGATATTTTTCAACTCAAGAGTCTTGAGGTCTTGTACATACTAGGATAGGTGTGTGTTTTTGATATTGTTGTTGTGTGTTTTCCCTAAGTGTTCATGAGAGCACATGTGTGTGCCTTAGTTTCTTATCTTGTGTGTTTGTTTCCTTGATGTGTGTGGTGTGTTTTTGTGTCCTTTTAGAGTATTATCAATGTCAAGAGTAGTGTATAGGTGACTCCATTTCCCAAGGATAGGAGAAGGCAACTGGTCCTTAGCATACCACCATGTTACCCCTAAGAAATCACCAAAATGTTGACCAAATTTGGTTAACCCTATATATATTCAAAATTTATATAGGATCTTAATAAGTCATAAAATGATCTCATGGGAATTAGTGAAGTCACATAAGATGTTTTACCTTGATCATATTTGTCTAAGTTGGTCATATGTCATCTTAGGCCATCTTTTGTGTCATTTATGAAATTGTATGGTTTTTAAAAGAGGCCAAATGTGTCAAAGTGTACTCTAACATCCCACATGTCAAAGAATGTCAAGGAACTATTTGAAACTAAATATGTGATAGGTTCAATGTTAAAATCAAGAAGATCACTATAAAAAGAGGAGTTCTAAGCAGTTGTACGACCTATATGAAACACTTGGAATGTAGGAAGGATTCAAGAGAGTCCCATCAAATTCACACAAGTTAGTTTTAGGCTTTAGAAGCTTCAACATGTCCAAAACTACCAAAAATTTACCTCTCTCTCATTTCTCTCTTGGGTAGGTGTCAAAATGTCATTGGTTTGCACTTGGTACAGATAGGAGGAGCATAGTTCAAGAATGTGCACTTGGTGAGTGATATTAGCCTTTATGGCCTTACTTTTCATGGTAATAGTTTCTAGTTTGGTGGCATGTGCTTCATGAACCATCACTAAGAATGTTTTCAAAATAGTGTCTTGATAAGTTGCAGGTGAAGGTATGAATTTGACATTTATAAAGAAACTTGAGATGAATATCATCCTTAGTGTAATGGGTTCTCAAATCCCTAGTTGATCTTACAAGTAAACTTGGTTTAAAGTCATCATAGATCTATATCCTCATTATTTGTTGCAGTAAAAATGTATATTAAATATGTATGTCATAGAGGATTGGAGGTGTCAATCATCTTTGAGAGAATAAGGTTGTATGCTCTGTGATAGGTATCCACCATATTTAAAGCCTATAACATATTCAAAGTTTCCATCATCTCCAAGAAGAGAACTAGTTTTCCAAACAGTGAAACCTTTCACTATAGTTAAGCTTAGATGGAAATGAAAAGGAGTAAGTATGTCATATAACTCGAAGTATTGATAAAGTTTGAAGTTTCAAAGTTGTGAGAAGATTCTCAAGGTAACAACAATAGGACTGAGCCATTGAAAGGGACTTGAATGGATTTATTAAGTCATCAACATAATTATGACCATTTCAAGAAAACCTATAGGTGCAGAGTTGAAGAAAGTGGATTAAATGGAAGCCTTACCTTAACCTCTCTAAAATACTTTTTTATTCCAAACAATGTCATTTATTGGTTGAAAACCATGAAGTATGTTTGAGACTAATGTTTTCATTCTTATATCTTAGGCCTAAAGGTAGTATATGAAAATGAGAGGAGGTTACCAGATCAATAGAATATGATGATAGAATGTGTTTTAACTCAGTCAAAATCCTATTAGAAAACACTTATTAGTTACAGTCCCATCATACCAAAAGTGAACCTGGAACTTGCAAACTCATAGTGCATTAACAGTATAGAGATGAGAGTATGGCCTATAAGTAGATATGACTAAATTTAAGTGTGAAATGGTCTTCAGTGACCCCAATAAAATATATGTGTGTGAAAACACAATGTTCAATCATAAATATCCACCTACATAAATTCCATATTACCTAAGATGTACACCTATAATTTGGACTCTCATACTACAGACCAGCCTAAGCAATGAAGGATGCTAGTTAGTTGATGAACAGAGGTATAGAATGAGGTGATATTATTGAATTAAGGATAATATAAAAGTAGACACATAGTTCTCAATAAATTTATCATCACCTATAGGATTCCATTGACCTCCCTAATTGCAACCTACAGGTTACAAAGTCTGCAAACTAGTTCAAACTAATGGAGAAAAGCTAGTTTGGAAGGTTGGTAGAGGTATAAGGTGGATAAATATGTTGAATACATCCAAAGAGTGATGATATAATTTCCATTTTACTTCCAAGGGTAAAGGATATAGATCAATGACTAGGTTTTTGAACCTCAAACTCAATCAAGTCAAAACCTTGCACAGTCACTAGGCTTAAGAAGCTATTTTTGGGGTTTGTGATGTTGATGGGTCTATAGGTGTGATCTAGATATGAAATTTGGTATAGAGCATAACCATGACCTAAAATATGATACCATGATCTATTTCAACTTAGATGAATATGGAAAGTGCCCTCTATTTTGTCTTAAATAGAGGGCACTCCATAGTCAATAAAGCCTACAAACTTAATACATGAATGTTTAGAGGATGAATGGAGAGTCTTGGAATGGCTATGAAATGATGTGTAAGGTTGTATTGGAGATGAAAAAAAATTATAAGGACTTAAAACCATATGTAACCTCTAGTAGTGGTCATATGCATAAATAACATAGTCTAGGCCTATTAGACCTATAACTAGGCCTAAACCCTCATGGCCTCTAATTTGCTTCAGATGAACATATGACCTTTCCAAACCATATGAGATATTTTAGGGTAGAGTGGAGAATTAATTAGACCCATTTATTTTTTTAATAATAACTCAAGCTGGCCATTTTGGCCTAAAACTATCTCAGGCCTATCCAGAATACAAGAGAGAGATTGAGAGTTGAATTTCCTTCACTCATATATGTAAAGACCAACTGGATGCTACCTCAATAAGATATTAATAGTTTAAAGGGGTCTTATACTCCAAATTTGTGTAATTTTTTCAAGGGTTAAACATATAAGCTTTATGAATCATCATTAATAAGCTAAGATACCTAAAACACTCTATTAAACCCAATGAAGAAGATATGGAGAATTATGCATCTAAAAGTGGTTAGTTGACTTGAAAAGTGTTTTGGACATGTACATCACTCTCTCAAACTCCCCAACATCCACTTTTTTTGTACCATCACTTGTACAGATAAGCCAAAATCTAGGTTCTCTATAGGTTTTGAGGTGAATTATAGGTAGAGAGGGAATTAGTGAATGAGAGCCATTGAGGGAGGTCTATAGGGACTTGTTTTAACTCCCCATATTTAAATATCACCAAGGTTTTGCATGAAAAACTCTCTATTAGACCATTAATTATAAGTAGTCTAAATAGACAGTGAGAAGGTAAAATGACTGCGTAAGTATGATAGTGAGAGGAGTGTCATTAAATATTTTAAGTTCTATCTAATAGATAAAATGACAAAGAAGGTCTAAGTCAGTTTCCTAACACCTCTGAAATGCATCTCCTTGGACAACTGCAAGTCATCACAATGTAAAGTGTATGAACTAGGCCTAAAAGGCTAATGAATGATTATAGATGGTGAATTATAAATGATAAATGGGAGTTATCAATTAGATAGGCACAGATGATTGTCACTATTTTGTTTCCAACTTCCCATGTCAAGACATATGTGTCAACATCTTCCATAATCAGTTCAAGACAGATGGACTACTCATCATCATGAAGGCAGTTTTGAAGAAGAACATGAAAAGTCTCTATGCCAACTTGAAGAATATGCCATGTGTCAGATGGAAACTTATCCAATAAGACCTTCATAGCATGTTCTCTAATTCATTATCTATAATTGTAACTAGTTTCTAATTCTTGACACTTGGCCTTGTGACCCTTCCACTTCTCTTCTTCTCTCTCCTCTCTTATGTTCTATATATTCAAGCCTTTTTTGCTTTGTAATGGATCAACAAAATGGTATGTTGAAGCCCTAATATTTTTGACACCTCATTTTCCTTTGAATAAAATTTTCTAAAGTTGATTTATTCTCTGCAATCTCTTGCCTAAGTATGTCAAGTGGTTTATGTGGTTGATAAGTGATGATTGTCTTCTCCTTGCTTCCATTTTGCTCTTACATGTTTTGTGCTAATGATATCTCTTCTAACATGTTTCATAAGTGTATGTGTTTGTTAAGTGTGTCTTGAAGTGTGTGAGAGACTAGTAGTGTCTAGTATCAAACCTTCTTTTCACCCACTTCTAGATATATATAGAAATCTACCTCTATGAGAAACACTTATGCTATAAGGACATAGAGTTGAGGTCAATCTTAGTAGTCTTTTTTCTTAGTTTAGATGCAATTGTGTTTTATGGAATTATCTTCAGTGTATCACCTTCATTAGTTTAGGTTTTTTTTATGTTTCCTTCTTCCCTTTATACCCCCAATAGTGAATAGCCTAGTGTAGTGTGAGCCTAAAATATAGATCAAGGTAACCATCTATTTCAAACCTAGAGATCTATCTCTTATAGTAGCTTGTCTATGAGGAGAGATAGGTCCATGTTATCCCAAATTTGAAGGTTTACTTAACTTCTCTAAGTTGAAAATTTGGGCTATAACAGGCATTTTGAACAAAATAAGAATCTTGTCTAACAAATTCTTATGTACACTTAATGAGGCCTAGAGGGAATCACTAAGTGATTGATCTTGATCAAGTTTCCATTTTACAAATGTGATTAACTAGACAATCTGATCACCACCTCTAGGAATAATATTATTAATCCTTGTTTTAAAGTTATCTATAGAAGTATGGAGCAATGTGTCAAAAGAGGATTGACTTATAACCTCACCATGTGTTGTCTATATGTTGGGGATAAGCATCTCTTTTAGTAGTTTTATTTCCTTGGCCTATTGTTTTTTTAGTTGTTCATTTAGTTCCTTCATATGGCTGTGTCATTCAAGCAAATCCTCTCATTTTCCACTTACATAAGTTTGGGTAAAGTTAATATCTTTAAGTGGTAGTAAGTTCAGGTTTGGGTATGATTTTTCCCCTGCTACCTTAGTAATATGGTACAATTTATTTCTAAAATCCTTAAATATTCACTAAATTTGACCACATTGTCCCCATTTTGACTAGGACTCAGCTCTTGCCTTGTGTATGGAAAACACCAATTTGTATAAAGTCTAAGCTAAATTCTAGACTTTATCCAGTAAGTCTTTAGGGGCTTCCTATCTATGTTGAGACTTTAATCTTTGGTTTGCTCACTACAATCCATAGAAAATTTTGTTTAGTACCCCACTAGTGGCATCTGCCATAGATATTGGATCTTCTTTGAATTCATCATGCTCTCCCAGTTGGGTTTTCCTCTTCTTTGTCAATGAGAAGAGCTCTTATTCTCTTATAAAATCAATCTATTTCCCTCCACTTGATACCTTCCACTTTCTAACCCTTTTTAACTGATTATAAGTCTCATCAAATTTTATGATCATCTTAGGTTCTTCAATAATGACTAGATTTTTCTAAGATAATTTTTGAGTCTTCATATGTTGCATCCATGAAGGTGTCAAAATTAATTATTCATATGAAGTTATTTGGGTGGACGAGATGACCAAAGATGAGGTGGTTTGGGGTGGTGTCATGATCATGGTAGGGTTAAGTAAAAGGGGTGATCTTGAATATGTAGTAGGTGGAGGTGTAGGAAATGGTGGGCTAACAATATTCTCCCCTAAAACTCTTAGCTTAGGTGGGATTTTTGTTATATATTATATGATACTTGGGGACTGTTTGAAAAGTAAGACTACATGGGACTCTATTTGAGTACCTACAAGCATCAAAGACCCTAGTTGAGTGGATGAGTGTCTCTACAATAGGTATGTGGTAAAGATAGACTAAGATATTAGATTTTCAGAGTGTGGGATTGAAAAGACAGATGATAATGCCCCATGTGGACTTGTTGGTGAAATATCCTTAGTAGTAGAAGTCCCTTGTGGACTTGTTGGTGAAATATCCTTATTAGTAGTAGAAAGAATAGTCTATATAATGGAAACCTATGTTAGAGTTTGTAAAACTTGTGTAATTATCATGAATGTGGTAGGGTAAATGTTAGTGTCCATAATAGTGGAAGTAGTGCTAACCAAAGAGTCAAATGAAGGAACTATAGCTATAAGAGTCATAATAGTAGAAACATTAGACAAAGTGACAAAAACATCCACTAAATCCAATGAAGTGGTAGCAATTGAAGTAATAACGGGATGGATAACTAGAGTAATTAAAATAATAGTAGGAATAATGACTGAAATAATTGGAATGCTAGTATAAGTAACATAAGTACCAATGAGATTGTCTTCCCTACTTATTTTTTTAGTAAAAAAAGGGGCTAATTTTTTTGCACTTATTATTTATTTTTATGTGTCTAAGTATCAGGAGGACCAAGACTAGAAGATCTAAAGCTTACATGTGCAAGATCCTTCTAGAATATATTGGTTGTATGTTCTCCTTCTAAGTAGTTTTCCTTTGCTTCTTTTATATGTTCTTCAATTAAGTATTCCATTGTTTTTTCATCCATTATGTCTAAATAGACAAGGTTAAATGATGTCCTTGATATTATGGTGACCTCTCTTTTGATGTGATCTTGAGATCTTGCTAAGTGCTAAGCAGGGTCCTCTAGGATTGAGTGGCCACATGAGGCCTTATTGCAGTATGCACAAGAGGAGGAGTAGGTGGATGACTTATTTATAGTGTTTGAGTTGATTGGATTGTAGTTGCAAGTGTGAAAGCAAATGTGATCTTGGGAACCAAAGGAGGCCATATGTCAATTGAATGAGCCCTTTGCTCTGTAACTCTCTATTTTGGAAGGTCTTGAAGACACTTGTCCTTAATTTCTCATATGTTTATTTTGGCTCACCTTCCTTCTCAGGATGATTTGTCTTGACTACATTTATATTTCTAATAGTGGGATCATATTGAATCTTTTTGGAAACTTGCATAGGCATTCTTGTAGACCTTATTTTCATCCATACTTGGGTTTCATCCTCAACATTGAGAAAAATGTATCCATGGTCATATAGTTTATGGTTTTAATTGGTTATTATTATAACAGGTAGCTTTATATGTTGAACTACCACCCCCTAGGGTCCCAATATTTAAACTTAGCCAATTTGAAATGGAAAGAGCTTCTATGATGAGAGGACTTAACTAGTATCTCCCAGTATTGGACCTATTGTATGTCTATGTTGAGAGGTGTCTTGTGTAACTTTAATAGCTTGGCCATTTTGCAATTTTTATCAACACTTTGAGATAGTTGATATGATATCTCATGTTCTGCTATTTTTTTTGGGACTAGTCTAGGTAGGTGAAATGGTGCAACCAATGTCCCTTCTACCCTTATGACCATGTGGTTTGGGTGGTACTAGTAGTCACCCAATGATTTAAGTGATCTACTCATCTCGTCATAAAACCTTGCCATGGATTTGCATTGATTGATTTGTATACCATGGGGTAGAATGTGTATGTTATTTTTTGACATTAAATTCTTAAATTTTTGAATGTGATAGATGTCAAAGTCATCAAAAAAAATGTTTTCTCCCCTTAGATCCCAAGAAGATGTGATAATAGAGCTCACAGTGGAACATTGACATCTACTAAATATGAAAACATGTAAAAAAAATTATCTAGCATATTGTGAGTGACCCTCTGAATCTTCAAATATGATAAACTATGACCTCTCCCAAAGTAGGGATACCTTTTCCATCTAGGATTATGGAAAATAATGGAACTCAAACTTCATCGACATGGGAAATGGATGGATCTCCATGAATTATGTTCATTAAATCCATGTTAATCCTAACACTTGGTCTAAATCATGCAATTGGGATTGTGTTCACCTTCCTTTTCATGACAAAATTATCAGTATCTTTGGCCCAATATTTCAAGGTCATCCTTAAACCATTCATTTATTACTTGTTGATTGTAGGTTATGTCTGGTGTGGGAAATATATATTATTTCTCAAAAGAAGCACTAGCTCCCAATAATAATCACACTCATATATTATTTATATGAAATATTTCATCTATACATGTGCCCATATTAGTAAATAAATTAAATAAAACATCAACATATGGAAATTCCTTTGGATTGGATGTTTCTTTATGCAATCCAATAGCTTTAATGGAGAGTATGGCATCCATGTATTCTCTCTCATCAAGGGTCAAATTGTATTTATCAGAATAGATCTAAGTCTATTCTAATTCTACATAGATGGTAGAGTAATGAGGTAAGGCATTATGCAGAGTACTCTAGTTGAATTATCTTTCTTTAAATTTTTGCATAGTCCCAAATAAAAATAATGATGGATTTGGTTCCTATTTTTTTACCACCATTGTAGTTCTTATTGATAACTGATTTCAATTGAAAAATTAGGACTTAAGGAAACGGGGGAGCTATAAATCATAATTCATTGGTTATTAGTTTACAATTTTCATTGAATTCAATTTATAATGGAGCATATAAGCATTGAGCCTAGAGCTAAAAATATCATTCATGAGAATTAATTACAGCATAATGGTCCATGTCAACTATATTTCCAATTTGGATTTGATTTTATGAAACATTTTGTTGGATCTTTATTTATCACATGTAATACTATATTACCTTTCAAGAGTTTATTCATCTCTTTTAGGTTTCCATGTGTGACTGAGTTAATTTTAGGTTATGTCTAGTGTGGGCAATATGTATTATTTATCAAAAGCAACACCATCTCCCAATGATACTCACACTCAAATATTATTTATATGAAATATTTCATCTATGCATGTTCCCATAGTAAATAAATTAAATAAAACATCAATATAGGGAAATTCCTTTGGCTTGGATGTTGTTTTGTGCAATCCTATAGCTTTAATGGAGAGTAGGCAATCCATGTATTATTTTTCATTGAGGGTCAAATTATATTTATTAGTATATATCTAAGTCTCTTTTAATTTTGCATAGATGGTAGATTAATGAGGGAAGGCATTATACAGAGCACTCCAATCGAATTCTATTTCTTTGAATTCTTACTTAGTCCCAAAACAGAACAATGATGGAGTTGGTTCCCAGTTTTTTACCGCCATTATAGTTCTTGTTGAGCTCTAATTTCAATTGAAAATTAGGACTTAAGGAAATTGGAGAGCTATGAATCATAATTAATTAGTTATTAGTTTACAAATGTCATTGAATTCAATTTAGAATGAAGCGTATAAGCATTGAGCCCAAAGCTAAAAATCTCATTCGTGAGAATTAATTATAGCATAATAGTCCATGTCAACTGTATTTCCAATTTGAATTTGATTTTATGAAACATGTTTTTATGGGTCTTTATTTATCATGGGTAAGCCTATTTTAGATTTCAAGAGTTTATTCATCTCTTTTAGGTTTCCATATATCTATCAATCCTTTATAGTTATCATTATATCACTTAGTCACAATATGTATCTCTTTTATTTTATAGCTAATTGTGCTAGTAATAGTATGTAGCCTCTGACTATTTTAAGACCACACATGGTATCTTGTTGCTTCAATATCTATTGGAATGTAATCATACAAGGGTCATGTCATTATGCTCATTCATTATTATGTTTGATTGTGTTGCCATGGGACATGTGATATCATCTCACTTCATCACTTGGTTATGATTTTTTCTTGGGTCTTTGAATTTAGTCAATGTGGAGTCGTGAGGTGGTGACATTAGCATGATATGTGGAATTTGACTATCCTAAGATAACAAGTGGAAGCATTTATTAATGGCATGTGGTTGTTGACTATGCAAAATAAGACACATGATAGCCTCTATAAATGGTGTGTGGTTGTTGGCTATGCAAATAATGACATGTGGTAACATGTCACTTTTTTGCTTGGTTACAATCCTTAAAATCTATCTTTTATGATGATTGGTCTTTGTGTTGTGAGATGATGATAGGTGAAACGATCTTGCTTAGTTGTAGGCATTCATAACTTAGTAATTTGAACCAAGGTCTATGGTAGAGTGTGATGATAACACATGGAATAATATCACTTAGTCATGTAGTCACAGGCATGATTGAATTTGAATGCTAAGCAAAGGATTACAATGAAGTGAGATGGAGACACTTAGCATGATCTTGCTCAGTTGTTTTGTTATGAGTGTAAAATACTTAGCCATTTTCTATTGAAGACCCACATTAAACTGAGAGAGAGACATGTGGAATAATCTTATGTAGTCAAGTATTTGAAGGTGTACAAAGTTTAGTTTGTCCTCTTAATGTAAATTCTAAATAAATGGGTTTGAATACCTAATTTATGATGAGCCTTTTTACTATTTAAATATTGAAAAGACATTGATTGTCATTTGATTTTTAAGTGAATAAGTGACATGTGGCAAAACCCATGCTAACTTATAAATCATCTTGATAGAATTGTCAACAAAATGGTTAGCTTGGTTAGTTGAATAAATCAAATTAGAGCAAAGCTAACCTTTGAATTAACTTAAGTTACAATTTTAAGCCAAAATTCATGAAATAAAAGCAAATTTTAAAACTTAGGATTTGGCATATTTGGGTCCTATATTCATTTCATGTCTCGATGGGAACTAAATATAGTATTTTAAAGAAGAAACGGGTCTCTATTTGAAGATTTTAAAATGGGGCGTGTTGGTCATAACATGTAAGAATGAGTGCATAAGCATGTCACATACCCCCATAATCTGAAAATTTCTAAATTGTTTTATAATTTTGAAAATTGTATATTGCCATAAATTTGAAATTTGCTCATGAGGACTTGACTTCTCAAGACAAGCCCATTATGATTCCCCCTTTTTAGATGATATGTGTGGCCTATAATTAATTTATCTCAAAATAAATCATATATGATAGATTTAATCATGTAATAACATTTGAATCATTTGAATTGCATTGCATCATAATATTGAATATAACATTGATTTGTATATGAAATATGTGTTGGATAGATATAACATTGAAGCACATAAGTATCATGTGCCTGATATGCATCATGGTACTAAAGTAAGAATAACATATATAATTAATGCATGTGTAACACTTAAAAATGAAACTTGAATGCTACGAGTGTTACTTGACACCACCTATCCCTAGCTTATCTATAGACCTATTTTAGGGCCTATTTTCACACTTATCCAACCTTTGTGTGGGCCAGAGACATCCCTATCAATCCCTAAATCAATCCTAGACCCTAATTATTTCATCTTGGACCTTTTTACCTTAGGTCCTACTACCTGGACAATAGCACCATAATAGGGATAGTAGTGCCACATGGTGTTAGTGTCCCAATTTTGGTGTTACTATCATTTCCCTCATTTTTCCACAAATGGATATCTTTTCAAATCTTAGACCTCCTAGGGTGAACCTAGACTTCTTTTAACACCCACATAAGCACTATAATAATATAAATACATGACTGTTATCCTTCTCACCACCAAATGGAAATTAGATGCAAATTACATATATAAACTCAGAACAAGTTGTGTACAATTAAGGTTATCAATCTCTATTTTGCTCTACTTTAGCATACTACCATCTACAACATTCCTAAGCTCAAATTACTTATATTTCCAGTCTTAAGAACATTCAAAGCACTCAATTCAATAATCATACTAGCTTCACTTGCACTTGCACCAGAATTTAGGTGGAGAGAAATACATCAGGCTTGATACCTCTTTAGAGTATTGGAATGTAGGCAACTCTCATCACAGTGGTGTGTTGAGGATGTCCAACCTACCCCACTAACAAACACACTTTTAAGCTTGTATTAACTAGATGCCCTAACTACATAGAGGATTAGGTTTTTCTCATAAAAGTATTCAAAATAAGCCATCTATAGGGTTTCAAAACTCATGCATGTAGGAACAAGCCTTCTAGATCTAGACATAGGTGCACCCAGAAGCTTAAAACATTCCTACATAAAAGACAATACTGCTAAAATAGAGACACCAGTGCCACATGGAACTACTATCCAATTAGGGTACTACTATCCAAGAGGATTTTTGACACCTGGATCCTATTTATGACACTTATACCAATCTTTTCCTTAGTTTTTAGCCTCCAGATCATTTGTCTCAGTTATTTTCTAGCTAAATTCTAATTTAGATTATTTATTAATATTTTTAGAAAGGTCAAATTTAGTCAGTTATGTAACAAATGTGGTTGTATCTATTACATATTTATACCCTAGAGTAATATACACAACTCTTTAACAACATAGTATTTACATTTACCAAGTCCGAAAAGGTTAAAACATTTGGTGAACCTGACTTACTTTAAATTTTGCATAAACCCTAACCCTAGGCTTTATATTTCCAGCATTTTGAGAACCATATTTCAGATTTTAGATCCATACATTTTTTTATTTTATTTGATATAATCATGATAATAATGATAGAAGAAGTGTATCACTTTTTGTTTCAAAGACTAATACTTTCATTTACATGTTTGTTTCCTTTAATTCAAAATGAACTCAAAAAAGACATAAACGCAAGTATACATGATGTTTTATATCTATTAAAATGCATGTCATGTTTTATTATTTATTTAACATGCTATCTTTCTCTTATGTAGAATTCAATTAAGCCGCATAACTTTAAACACGTAGAGAATACATTACATAAGATACCAACTTCATTACCAAAAATTAACAAGTCTCCTTTAGATGTATTTTTCTATTTGGTCCACTTTGATTCCTTACCTATCACTCCTACACATAATGGAACATTAGTGGTCTTTATTATCCCTCATACTTCTCAACCACACACATCTGACCACCATCTTACTTTTAGTACTAGCTCTACACTCTTAGTAGACCCTACGATCTAGGTTATGATGCTTACATGTGGTTCCAAAGCTTGGTAGGTTAGCAAAACTCATGGATATAACTTTGTTGACCAGATCAGTGTTTTTGACAAGAATATGGTTCAATGTCTATAGGCTCAATTTGAAAACTTCTCTATATAAAACATTCCATGTAAATATAATCATCATGTTGATGCAGTGGTCAGTGCAGCATCATTGATCCCTACTAACATAGATGAAGACTAGGCTATCTTCACTATCAAATGATTACAATCTACATCAGTGTCCCATGTGTATCTCATAGCTCTAATGGTTCTAGTTACCACATGCAGCATAGTAACATCTGAATGGTTCTCTGATAGATATAATTTTCTACATAAATCTATCATATTAGATACTTTCAAAAGAAATGAAAATTGCAAACTATAGTGAAACTCCCTCCAATATGTCATTATGGATGGGTACTTATTCAAATGATCTTTTGAGGGAGACTTAATGTGATGTTTGATAGCCAAGGAAGCTAAGTTGGTAATCAAATAGGTACATAATAGTGAATGTGATGGTCATTTTAGTTGTAAAGTGATGTCACATAAATTACTCAAATAATGTTACTATTGATTAACCATAGAATAAGAATTCCAGCAATATGCCAAGTTATGTGATAGATGTCAATGCCATGGAAACCTACACCATGTCCTTTCATAATAATTACAACCCATAGTATCCCCATGGTCATTCATTTTATGGGGTTTTGACCTTATTAGTAAGATAAATCCATAATCTATAGGAGGTCACAAATTCATTATCACAACTACCAAATACTTTACAAAATGGGTGGATTCCATTCCACTACAATCCACAAAGGGAGAATATATATGTCATTTTCTCATGATCAATATTATTTTTTGCTTTGGCCTCCTAACAACCATCATTACAAATAATGGAACTTATTTTAAGAATAAAATAGTGAAAATTTTTTTGCGATAAATATAAAATCTAACACACATTCTCTACTCCATACTACCCAAAAGGCAATGGTCAAATAAAAGCAAAAAATAAGACAATCAATAATATCCTTAGCAAAATAGCTACCAATTTTGGTGATGATTAACATAATTAGCCTGTTTGTGCACTATGGGCTTACCACACTAGTATTCACATACTAATAGGAGATACTCCTTATTCACTAGTATATGTCACAAAAGCAATTATCCCACTGGAGTTATAAATCCCATCCTTATGTGTCTCCGTAAAAGGGCTCATCACCGATGATCAATACATAGAGAGATGTCTCCATGATTTAGAACAGTTAGATCACATGCACATTCAAGATGTAGAGCATCTCAGGACATATCATAAATGAATATAGTGGACCTACAATAATCATGTTCACAATAGGGAATTTAAAGTCAATGATCTAGTTTCAAAATAAAATCTCAAAAATGTCAATGCCAAATAAGATAAAAAAGTAAAATTCAAATTGAATTGTCTTGGCTAGTACTTAATCATAGAAAATATTAGCCCAAAAATATACCATATAGCTTCACTTGATGGAAAGGTAATCAAAAACCCATTAAACATCATGCATCTAATGATATTTTACATATAAAATCAAAAGCTCTTTTCATATTGCTTGTAAATAACTTATATCCAGAAAATACAAAAATAATATATGTCAAAAACACAAAAATATTCAAATATTTACTCAGAAATACAAAATTGTAGATTGTATGCATTTCCATGTCTACACTTCTTATATTTTTTAGGTATTGCATATGTTATCTATCTTAGTAGAATTAGTTTTATCAAACATACATGCTTCACTTGTTCTTGTTGAGTGCTTACAAATTGCTATAAGACCCAAGTCCACTACACCAATCCAGATTTTTTATATCTACCCACTAGGGGCATATGCATAGATACATGGGTTGTTCATTTGACACATTCACCTATTTGGGGGCACCCTATACATAGTTTTGATTACCAAGTTACATATTTCTAAACTCTACATAATAGATTTAGCATTGTTATATCTTGATATGGATCATGATACACTTACTCATATTTCATGTTGGCTATTACTACTTTAGACTCAATATATGTACATCTTAGCTCTTATACAGATTTGTATTACATGTTCAACCATACTTTCATTTCTAGCTTTCCTAGTTTATACTTTATTGTGTCTCTATGTTTCTTCTATTTAAGGGCATTTGAATATGCCATTGTTCTTTGACGATATGCCACTTCTTTTCATATTATGTATACTTTGGACATGTGCCCATGTCCTTGTGTGTGCTTTCATAATTGTGTATGCGGACATTTGAACATATCCTTCTATGTGGCTCTAATCCAAATTACTTGTTACTTGCATATGTGGATATTTAAACATCTCTTTGTATGTCTTATTTTCTCATATTTGGTGACATGTGCCCATATCCCTTGTATTGTGGCCCCTTGGCCTACTTTGTGTGCCTCATGTGTGTTGTATGTATGATTTCTTGTATGTATCATGGCCATGACACTTGTCTCTTTCTTGTTACACATTCTAGTTTTAGATGTCATGAGGGACCTCATGCATTTCCCCTTCCTAATTGGGTGTCATGATGGACATCATGCCCCATCCCCCTAGGTAGATACTCTATTATTACTCATATTTACTATTACATACATTGTTATATCTATCTTGACAACCTTGTGAATCCTAGACATAACATACATCGCATATTACAAACTTATGCTTAGATTATCTTACATTATGATTTTATGTATGCATATTATATTGGGTTATTATATAGATATATGATATGCTCCAGCTAACATACATTTTGTAGAGCTTTT
The DNA here is from genome assembly GCA_037957365.1 of Torreya grandis. NCBI lineage: Eukaryota > Viridiplantae > Streptophyta > Pinopsida > Cupressales > Taxaceae > Torreya > Torreya grandis. The sequence continues at coordinate 269,193 of JARHVA010000949.1, forward strand.
TTTTAGGATAGTTCTTGCATAGATTCAACAACTCCCCATAAAAGAGGGGGCATTCATAGGGGTTTGTCACAGAGATTAGGCTACCAGTATGCATTCACAATATATTTTTTAGCACTCAAGCTTAGATTATAGGAATCAGACTCAGGTAAACATAGTGGAAAATAATAACATGGAGATCAATATAATTGCACAAAAATTAAAATAGTTAGACACTAGCACCCAAATTGGGACACTAGCACCAGATGGTGCTACTATCCAAGATATGGCACTATTGTCCATTAGCCTTAGTTTTAGAAAAATCTATATTAGCCAAAAAACTACAGTAGGTATAATCCAAGTTTAATAGGTTCAACTCAGATTCATATCATTTTAGCTCATATTCATACCAACTTTCTCAGATTGGGGGCATCATGCATGGTATGACCATTCTCATTTTCAGTTTAGATACTCAAATACAAATTATTTCAACTTAGTCTAGAATCTATGTGCTTAGATATCATATTTGGGGGCATGTGTATGGCACATTGTTTCCATTTGATTGCTTATACACTGGTTGATTAGATGGAATGATAAATTCCATGTCATTCTCTATATTGTATACATCATACATCATATTTTGTATTACACATTAGTTTCATGCCTTACTCCATCTATGGTGGTTGGCATTCCTGAGTGGCCTAGAGCCACCAAATATACTTGAGTGGCAACATAGCTAACATTACTAGTTAGATATCTCAAATTAAACATTTCTAGTTACATCATGTAATTTTAGTTTCATATGCATCTAATGCACATGGGTAGGCAATGATGGAATCATAGTCCACTTAAGTTCTTGAGCTACCTACATGAGAGGGTTGGACATACCATCAGTCCAATCCAAATTATTCATAGGGCATGATACACCAAATAGGGGTGAGCAATGATGGAATCAAAATTAAATTGAATTCTTGAGCCACCCACACATAAGGATTGAGCAAGCCATCAACTCAATCTAAGATATTCATCAATTAATCACTATATACATGCACACACATAGGTTTCCACCAGTTTTATGTATTAGTTTACATACCCAATGAGGTCTATTCATTTAGTTCCTCTCTTTTATCCCTTCACTCAATTTTACTTCTTTACTCGATTTTGTCTTTACTTTTGATATCTCTTAATTAAGGACTAATTTATGCATATTTCACTTACAAGACATGTAATGGAGCATGCTTCACATACTTAGATCCAGCTTCACGGGATTCACCTCTTAGGTAAGTCTAGGTACACTTATTTTTCCTTTATCCCAGTCATTTCACTTTGTTACATTTCTAAAATAAAGAGGGGGAAAGTGTAATAACCTAAAAATGACACTTGAGTGTTAAGAGTGAGATTTGAAACCACTTATCCCTAGCTTAGCCTTAAACCTATATTATTCCTATTTTCACACTCAACCAGCCTTTGTGTAGGCCACAAGCATCCCTAGTCATCCCTAAAATAGTCACAAACCCTCATTCTTACATCCTAGCCCGCCCTTCATGCCTATAGTCTTACCACCTTGACACTAGCATTGTAATAGGGATATTAGCACCACATGGCACTAGTGTCCTAATTTTGGTGCTACTATCCTTTCCCTTCTTTTTCCACAAATGGATATATTTTCAAATCTTAGACCTCTTAGGGTCAACTTAGACTTATTTTAGCACCCACACAAGCACTAAAACAATATAAATACATGAATTTTATCCCTCCACCCACTAGATAGAAATCAAATACAAATTACATATACAAACTCAGAACAAGTTGTGCACAATTAAGGTTATCTATCCATATTCTACTCTACTTCTACATGCTACCATAGATACAACATTCCTAAGCTTAGATTACTCAGATTTCCAATCTCCAGCACATTCAAATCACTCAAGAAAATAATCATACTAACTTCACTTATACTTGAACCAACACTTAGGTAGAGATAAATACATTGGCCTTGATCCCTTTTCAGAGTATTGGTATATAGGCAACTCTCATCACAATGGGGTGTTGAGGATGTCCACCCTACCCCACTAATAAACACACTTTTTAGCTTGTATCAACTAGATGCCCTAGCTACATAGAAGACTAGGGTTCACTCATAAAATTAGCTAAAATAGGCCATCTACAAGGTTTTATAACTTGTACATGTGATAACATGCCTTACAAATCTAGACACAGGGGTACCCATAAGCTTGGAACATTCTTGCAGAGAGAACACTACTACCAAAATAAGGACACTAACACCACATGGCGCTACTGTATAATTAAGTCACTACTATCGAGGAGAGGTTTTGACACCTATATCCTATTTTTGATACTTAGACTAACTTCTACCTCAATTTTTAGCCTCCAGATCATTCGTCTCAATCATTTTCTAGCTAAGTTCTTATTTACATTATTTATTACTATTTTTAAAAAGGTCAAAATTAGTCAATTTTGTAATAAGTCAATGGTTGTATTTATTGCATATTTCTACCCTGATTTACTAAAATTGGTTATTTAATAATATAAGATTTACATTCACTAAATCCTAAAAGGTTAAAACATCATGATATGAATCATGACACCATAGTAACAAGTAATGAACAAGCAAGCAATGTCACACAATTTGCATTTTATGTCAACATAAAGTCCAAAAGCCTCAAACAAGGGACATGTTAATATTGCATAAGCACACAAGGCTAAGGGCCACACACAATAACATAATGATACCATACAACAAAAATATGTATGTATTATACACACAAGGCCAAGGGTCACACAATAAGCAAACAAGTCTTAGTTTATCATGCAGTAAAATAAGAAAAAGGAATCATAAATCAAATGAGACTAATCGACATCTACCATATGTATCGATATTAGTGTTATCAAGTAGAATATTCATGTAACCCATGTAAAGTATGGGTGATTAATAAAATAGTTGTATACCATTTAGTTTGACATGGTAGAAAGGTTATGGATCCTACTGAAGTGTTTATAGAGAATGAAAAAATGCCCCCAACTTAGCAAGGTTGTTGGGTAAAAAGGGGATCCTAACATCGAATAACCATGTGAAAATATGTCTTGTATGACACTCAAGTACCTTTTAAAAAGTAATGTGTATTGAAAATTTAAATATTTTATTTACTTAACATATTATAAATAACATATGTAAAGAAGTAAGCTAACAACATTTGAAAATATTTTTTAGGTACTAAATTTTTATTTTTGAAAATATTTTAATTTTTTTGCACTTTTTGGAATATATGTTTTTTTAAATATTTGCTATACTTGTAATTTTTACAATTTTTAAAATATTTGAAACTAAAAGACTTAGAAAAAGGTGCTAAGAAGCGAGTCTTTGAAAATAGAGGAAGGGGGAGGGATTAAAACAATCCTCAACAAGATGCTAAAGCATAGGAGGGAAGAAGGAAGGCAATCAATGTTTCCCAGATTGATGTGTGAATGAGTCATAACAATGTAGTACAAATGATTAAGATAAATAAGAATGTGCATGTTCTTCAATGGGCAAGGGATTATGTGTGCTCATGTAGAAAGTAGGAGTGGAAACCATAGTATGGTAGGTATGAAATGGTAAGCAAGTGAAGTGTCATAGATATGAGTGCTTTAGATCGTTCAAATCAATTTGAAACTCAAGAAAGCAAGTGCCCATAGTGAAAGTAAATCCAAGGGCTTGAAGAATGATTGGATAAGGGATAGAAGAAGTAATAATGAGATAAAATCAGAGAAGATATATATAGAGAAAAAAATCAAGTAGCTAACTAATTACTTGATTAAATGAGAGTTCCCAAGGAGTCCTTGCATAAAGGGTATATTCATCTGCTTCATTTGTTGATAAGCGTCCAAGTTGAATATATGTCATTGTGTACAAAGTTATTATCCATTATATTGTATGGTAGGTGTTGTATGATGCATATTGACCATAATTATATTAGATGTCCTTGTCAGAGTATTCCCTGCTTTGTGTTCTTGTGTTGTGATTATGTTTTTTTTAATGCCCAAAAAAAATCACCTAAATAAAACCCATAAAAGCACTATTTTTTTTTTTAACTACTTAAGACTATAAAATTTATATACTCAACTAAGTTCATACACCACTAAGTTTAATTGGTCTTGCTTTACTACTAAAGTTTCACTAAACAATCAGATAAAATAATTTGATAATAAAAACCTGGTTTCTTAAAACATCTCGTTAGATAATTAATAAAGGTTATTTCCAAATACTTCAAATGATGTCTTTTTATCTTTTTATCTTAATCATGGTAACTCTTAATTATTTTTACTTACATCATTTTGAAAAAAAGATAATAAATATATTACAATATGTTAGCATCACTAATTACTTAAATAATAAATTGGATAGTTTAAGTTTGTTTCAATAAATCATTAAATAATCTTTAAATAATTTTCCATTCTCAACGATATAATTAAAAGATACCATATTAAAATCTAAAGGGAAAGATAATTATTCCAACTTATAAAAAATTTAACTAACATAATTAAATGAATAAATCTAAAAATAAAATTAATAAACTGATCAATTAATAATTAAATAATTAGTTCAAAATTTACAATAATATTCAAAAAATCTTTTTGTTCCACTTAAATTACCCACAAGTAATAAAATTATTAAAGTTCATTTATAGATTATTATTTACCATTTACCATTAAGAATTAAATAAAGCTTTAACAATTAAGAGGAAAAACTATTTATTTAATTATTGCATGCAAAAATAAATAAATGAAAATATATTTCATCTTTGTTTTAATTATTTAATTATTAACTTTTATAAACTCAAAAAGAAAAGGATTAAATTATTTAAATTAAAATTAATCAATTAATTCCATGTAAATATATCAAGAATAAAAAATAACTTAAAATTTAAATTCAAAGTTAAAGAGCTTTTCCCACTTGTAAATGGAGGAACAATTGAGAATTACTGGGTTCCAATCGTTACCTTAATTTTTTTTATGATAAGGATAAAATAAATTTAAGGTTAATTTTTCATTTGCTTTGTTTTCATGTACAAGTTGTAGGATGGAGACTATGGAGGAGGTCGCAGAAGAAGAATACACTCTACAATGAATATATTATTTCATAAGTATATATTTATTGTATATATTAACATTATGATTCAATAGATATAAAAGTATATTTATGTTTCTTTTAATTAATTTCATTTAACAATTTTTCAAACAAATAACTGTGATTATATCATTTTATGAATTTAAAAAAACCTTAAAAAATAAATTTTGAATTTGAATTATAGTTTGATTATATATACATATGTGTAAAATTCCATAAATATACTCAATTTCATATATATATATATATATATAATGGTCGGTTGAACCTCATCCTATGGCCTTGACGTCGATAGAAGGCCGATGGCCATGGGGAGTGGGACAGCCAGCTAACCAAACCCCCTGCCCCTTCCATTAAGGGTTGGCCCAGCCGCTGCCTCTTCTCTTTTTCTTTTTTTTTCTTTTTTCTTTTCCTTTTTATTTTTTAAGTTTTTTTTCTTTCTTTAAATTGTATATTTCATATCTATTTTTTTAAAATTTATATATATATATATATATAACAAAACTTATGAAACTAATAAATTATTTATTAGGTATTATCACAATTTTATTTTAGTAAATTTTATTTTAGTAAATTTTATTAATATATAAATATAAATATATATATATATATATATATAATATTTTGAAAATTACAACTATATAAATTATGAAAAAGAAGATGAACATTTTATTTTCTTATCATTCAAATTTGAACACAAATAAATTAAGAAAATAAAAATTTGATTTGTAATTCTTTGGAGTGTAAATTAGAATGTGTTTATCTAATTATCTTAATCATATAAATTTTCATATTAAAATAAACATGAATATATGAACCGATATTAAGTGAATAAATTTTCTAATTAATAATCATCTCATTCTTCATTTTTTTGATTAGATCAGTAGGAAAAAAGGGTCCTAAGCCTTATACAAAGTAGCCTCTAGGGCAAAAAGCCCACAAATGAGCCAAGAATAATGCATTAACAACACAAGAACAACAGAAAGACAATGAAACCTAAGTAAGGCTACAAGGAGTAACCAACTAAACAACAATAGAGCCAGATCTAGTAAGACAAACACCCTTGACCTGAGTGTGGGTCTGAGAAATAACCATAGGAAGACCACACTTCCTCCTTTGGACAAAAGTCTAATAAACATCATGATCTCCATTCGTAGAATTAGGAGATGAAGGAGGTGAAAACCTCAACAAATCCTCACAAAGGGGTGGAGCCTGGGAAGAGGATACAATAGCATCAGCCCTAACAATAAACTACACACCAAAAAATAGCAGTTGGAATCTCAGTGGCTACAATAGGTGAGATCTTTGTGGTAGTCCTAGCATCAATAACGATAGCAATGGAAATAGTAGGGGAGGTCCTTGTAACTATTCCAATGGAAAAATCATGAAAATTTAATGGCACTACAACCATCCCATAACCATCATCAAAATGGGATGTTCCTTCATCTATCTCAAGATTAGCAACAACAATAAAGGAGGTCCTTGAAATAGAAGAGTCAAGTTTTGGAGGAAGGGAATCCTTCCCATTATTCATAGTAGTCATCATCATCAGCCCCTCAAAAACAACCCCAATAGGGAGCTCTACCCCCTTAGAGGATTCGTCCCCCTGAGATGAACAGTCCTCCTGAGAAGCACTGATATTCAAGTGTTCCAATTGTGGAGATTGGGAAAAGAGGGCCAAAACCCATTGAATCTATAAATCACTCCTTTGTTGTGATAGTATTCCCCATTTTCTATTACCACTGAGCCACACACCAAAATTGGAGACTCCCTGGCACAAGGGATAGGTAGAGAATCATGTTGGGGTGAGCGAGATCGAGCACCAATCACAATAGCATAGGACTTCTGATGCCCCCCAAGAGCTTGAAGCCATACAGTAGTAGTGCCAACATTCACATTCTTTTTTTCTTTTGCATCTACACCCCCATTCACTGTTGCATTCACAGCTACATTCACACTCGCTACCAAATCTTCTACACCATCTAGATCCTTGGCAAGGTCATATCTGGAGGCAAGATTGAGAACAAGGAATGAATCCATTGACTATAATTTAAAATTCACCAAGGGTGGGAGGAGGAGTAGAGAAGAACGGTAAGAAGCCATAGAGGAGAACTAATATCTCATTCTTCATTATTATTATTAATAGAATAAATATATTAATTATTGCAAAAATATGTATATTTTTATAGTAAAGGGAAGAATTAAAATTAATTAACTTTAAAATATGATTATTAATAGCTCCCTAATTAAACAAATTCTAATTCCAATGTTAATTTTCAACACAATAATTTAATTTTTAATTTTTAACCTCATTCAACATATTTCATTTAAGCAAACAACTTCTAACTTGTATGTCATAACAATGACTTATTTTCCATGACACTAATCATAAGATTAACTCTACTAAAATGAATGCAATGTATAATCACTTTCCATACACAACCTTACAACAAAAAATTATTTTCATATTATAGAAGGTAAATTACGATGAAGGAAGATGTAGAAATGTAGTTATTAATCATTCAATCAACTAAGTATAAACCATTTTCATCGAGATATAAAAGAAAATGTATATTCTTGAACAACAAGGGTTAAGAGTTTCTCTTATTTTCAACAAGTAACATTTTGCATGTTAAGAAAGATAACTTAAAGGAAGTGAAGGTAGAAGCATTCTTACAAGATTTATTCAAAAAATTCAAAAACCTCTAACAAGATATAAAAGGAATAGATCTTAAGTCCGCATGGAAAAGATCATTGTCTCATTACAACTAATTTGTAAGAGTCCATAAAAGAGATATTCAAGGCTACAAGTCTTGATAAGACTATCAAAACTCTCACTATATAACAAGAGTTATAATGAAATAAAACTCTACATAATCAACAAGGCATTGTAAATAAAAAAGAACCAATATAAGCAACCCATGATCAACCCTCTCTTAACTCCAATACCCAAGCTCTAAACAAGATATATACCTAAGAAAAGAAACACTTAATATTTTTAACCACTCCAAAGTGGACCAAAGGAAGGTGCTTTACCACCACCCATCCTATAGGCATCATTACATGGGATTCTCACTGAGTGAGGTTCATGCATAGCCTCCCCAAAACTCAAGGGAAAGAGGTGCCTTAACTCATATACACAATTGAAGAATCTTGAAATGAAAATGGTTATAGATGCCAAAATTTAAGAAAATAAAATAACAAAATATTTACAATAAAAACATAAAGAACAAGTCACCAAGACTTCACTAGAGAGAAGATAAGAGGGCACTTTTTTTTTTATCACATCCCAAGACAAATAACAGAGTGATTATCAATCAATAATTTTCTTTCTTAGACCTCCCATAATTCAATATTCCCACAATAAATTAAGAAGACAACAAGAAATGAAAAGCATAGCAATAATACAAAATGAAAAAAAAAACTTAAGAAATTTTTAAAACAAGGGCCTCAAGCCAATCAAAATATTTGTTCATTTTCCTTTAAATAAGATTCATTCAAGAGAAAATAAGAGAAGAGAGGGCATTCAAACATAAAAATTAATAAGTAAAAGACCTACTTCAAACCAAAAGCTCCACTTCTTCCAAAAGCCTTTCTCAAGCACACAAACCCCCTAACAATTTAAAATGCATCCTCCTTAAAATATTAAAAGAAGGTCCTTAAAAAGAGAAGACAATAAAGATAATGATCAATAGGAGGGTGACACATGGCCATCCTCATCCGAAGGATGTGACTTCCCTCCATAAATTCTCTTACAAAACTCATAAATATCCTTACACACTCACATGTTTTTCTTCCACTCAAATGCATAACACAACTTTTTATACAAATAAAATAAGGGTTGATTATGGAAGGAAAACACTCGACCATAAATAAAGTCCTTTATGTGACCAAAAAGTGGTCCATAGTAATTTAAAAACCCACCTACCTAATGGATATGTATGGACCTAAAAAGAATTGGTAAGAGAATTTTTTCTTATCAAATACTCAAGCTAAAAAGTAGTCGAAAAGACAAATTCAAGATTAAACACATGGGTTAGGTTTATGGGTCAACCCAACCCCTTAACAAGGGTAAATGACCTCATTGAGGGTCAATATATAATTAGGGTAATTAAATTAGAAGAGAGGTTTATGTCAAAAAACCAAAATTTAAATATAATAAAGAGAAAACTTTAAAAGATACAAAATAATACAATTAACAATTGTAAAGAATGAAGAATATAAGATTAAAGGTTTAGGGTGAATTTAGGTGTGTGTATGATCCTTTAGGTCATGTTTTAGCCCTTTGTAATCCTGCCTTTGGTTCCTTATAATCTGCACACTCAATATAACATCAAATACATCCAAGAAATAATCGATATCTAAATGATATGAATAAGTGTATGTATAATATAATTGTCAATACAAATATGTCACAAAACCAAATCATAATATTTGGTTAGTATAGTATAATCAATTGTAAGTCACAAAATGAATCATGTTAATCAACATCAATATTCAAATAAAATATACATCCAGTCAAGACAATCATACTAAGTAATCACACATCTAATTGAGGTCTATTGAACTAGCTAAGGTACATAGTGATAATTCTATACAGTCCAATACATATCCATCGAGACCATAGAATATGCCAAAACATATAATATGAAATAACAATACAATCAAGGTAACATCAAATATCCCATGTCAAATTTTCTACACATATAAATGGTTGCAACATATGACAAATGGATCAAGATGACTAGAGTATAGAGGTTTGATACAAAGGGTGTTACATTCTTCCCTCTTATAAAAGCATCATCCTCGATGTGCAACTCAAGCTAACAAGTGCAATAATGATTATAAAATTATGTTTTGAATTGATCTATTTTTTATTATAGATTTCTAATGTCTTTATGCCAGTTAAACTATTCACCAAGTTTTATCTTATTTTAGTTTTAGAATTATTCACATCTTTTAATATTATGAAATTTTATTTTCTTGTATTTATAAATGTTTTTAAATCAATAGTTAGGATTAATGTCCATAGTGTCAATCTATCATACTGTCATCCACTTTATCTCAAATCAACTAAAGCCAAAATATATTCTATCATTTTATAATTTTGATTAGTAGTATGAATAACAATGATATTATCCTATCATGAATCATAGTGATAAATTTAGGTGTCATTTCATGTTAAAAGTATGATGTGATAACATAAGAATAATCCATGACATAACCACATAGAGCAATAATGAGCCACATTGAATTATACTTAAAAAAACTAATAAATGTATAAGTGATCAAACAATCACTACATACCAAACCATCTACTTAGGCCGCCCAAATAATAATCATATCCCCAACTAAGGATAGGTTAGGAAGGACGGTATCATAAACTTGCACAATAGGTTTCCATCTCGACCCACTAGCCATATTCCAAGCTACTTCTCCTCTCTCACACCACATCATAGGCATAATAGTAATGTACATATGAACATATGTGAAACCAGTCCCACCAATCATTTAAATAAATAAATAAATATATCATGTAAAATTAAAATCAATAAAATGAGACCAAGTGGTCCCAAAAATAAAACTCAATTGTAAAAATCAACAACAATCTTCATGATCTGTCAATTGATTAAAATATTTGAAGACAAGAAAAATAGTATCGGTTTCAAGTCAAAATAAAATAAGGTATTTAAATAAACTAAAATTAAATTTGGTAAAACATAGACAAAAATAGATCACATTATGAACACTATATGACTTGAAAATTCACTTAAGGGGAAAAAGAATAAGGTAAAAAGGCATCTAGTGGTCCACTAACCATCACAGAGAATCAAACTACACCATCAAGTATAGGGATCTAGTCTACCTACCATTATTAATATAAATATAGTCCACTAGCCATATGGAAAATCAAACTACATCATTGGCATAAGGACATGGTCCACCATAACATGTATCAACTGATACAATGAGTGATAATTTCAACAAATCCTACACATGGCATCCCAATGCCCTGTAACTAACAAATATAACTATATTGGCTTGTATCTCTGACTATCATGTAACTAATCTATTGTCAAATAACATAACTACTAAAGAATTACCATGCCAAAACATAACACTCTAAAATTATACAATTGAAGTACTGCCAAGGGAAAAAAACTATGTATATATATGAATGATGCTCACTAACAACTGGCATCTTCCATAATTATCTAAACTATTTATAGGATCCATGTAATCATCTCAATAATAAAATTATGTATCGATAAAACTGCTCATCAAGTTATACTCTAAAAGACTTGATCTTCACCAAACCTAACTAGGGTGTAGTAAGATGATGAAAGTAGAGTCCTACAAACCCTGACACGTGCATCTAATATGTTATTGCATGTTACTTATCACAACACATATTATCACTAACCATCTAAAATTACATGTTATGTTTTATGTTTATTGTGAAATATAACAAAGTCAAATATCTTGATTTTCATAATTCTTGTATTAATGTCACTTCCTGATAATACCCATGTCGAAACCAAGATCTTTTTGGCTAGATAACCAAGGTAGTCTACTATAATCTTTGATAATATGTGAATTAATTACCAAGTATGTGATATATAAGAAAATAAGTTACAAATAATTATTTGATTCAATACTTATATTTTTAATCTTTTCATAATCTTATTGAGTAAGTTGGCCTTATTAGGCATATTACTAAGAAAGAAATGCCATCAATGAGTCCATATTATGAGACAATTTTGTTCTTAGGTTGGTGGGTGTGAATTAAACCAAGTTCTAAAATTTCCACTAGAAAGGGAATCACCCTTAGTCTCAATCAAGATTAATAAATTTAGGATCCATTATTAAGTGTTATAAAAGTTGTCAACATAAGTTTACTCAATACATTTCAAAAGACTATTGATGACTCTATAGGTCATAATCTCTACTTGTAATAACATTCATACATATCATCAATATTATCAAAAGTTTAAAAACATAATTTCATTAAAAAAAATGAAAACTTACCAATTAAGCACTAAGAATAAGTACCTAATATTTTATTAAAACATTGATTTCTTCACACTTTTAAGAGATAGAATTAGGCTATTCATTTAGAAACATTTCATCAATTTTATAAATATATAATAGAATTATTATCATTATATTTATCTTAATAGAGAAAGGTTATTTAAAAGAGCATAATTGACTAAGTTTTATGTGGGTCTAAGCTTATATCAGAAAAATGAATCATTTCAAGATATATATCAACACCTCATGACTCATCTAAGTTATGCACGTGTAATAAAAATATTGTAAATCTCACATGATTACTTATACAAACAAATAACCATTGTATTCATTATTTATTACTCTCTCACACTAAAATAAAATTATTGTCTCTATACCATGTTAGCAATACCATAATTTTATGATAACTAATATAATATAGAATTCATTCTTATTACAAGTATCCACATCTATAAAATGTTACCAATCATCAAATATCCATAAATCATGCTAATGAAAGGTAATTTTCCAAACTCTAACCTCAACATTCATGACAGGGTTAATAAGTCAAATCTAAATATGTGCACTTTTAATTCTTAACCAAAGGTAAACAAATAGTTTGAATGTCGTTAACCAAATCAATACACATCTAAGAAAATTTACAATATTTTATATATTCTCATTATAGTAAATCATAGTAAAATCTCCCTATGGAAATGCATTCAAATCATGTAGCTAAAGTTTCTTGAAAATATAACTTCTACTCCATCCTTAGAACAGGGTTAATCATATATACTAGAATACTAAGAAAGTAATTTATGATAAAGATACATCAAAAGTAAATATATAGAAAAATCATAGTCATAACATAATTAATACATAATATATAAATAAATATATTACGCACTAAATAATATATGAAACTTAAACAGACATGCCTACAAAATTCTCAATTCAAAATTCAAAGAAATTTTACCCAAGCATCAATGACATGGTCATACAACTCACATTAAGATCTTGGTTCTATCTGAGTGCAAATTGATAATAAATAGAGTAAGAGTAAAAATCATTTAAGTTTTTGTCTAGAATAAGCCTAAAACAAAATACAATCCTACTATTTAATATAATGATACCTCACAATTATAACCAATTGTTTAACTTGCTTAACTATCCTACTTACATCCTTATATATTATTGTTATTTACTACAGTCTTTCCCTTTATAATTTTATTTACTCAAACATAATACATTCCATTATACACATAATGTCACTCAACATATTTATTAAAAATATTGATATTATATTATTATCATTATATATCTATTAGTTGTCATTGTTAATAACAAAGTGATAAATTTAGCCAACTATTCTCTATGTTTCTTCATCTCATTATCTTTTCATACTCTCTAACTACCATTTGATACTCCATCTTATTGCGAAAATAAAACCAAGGCATGTTTAGCTGAAAAAATATGAGAGAAAGGTCATTTGCTACCAGGATATGTAAACACAAAGTGACCCACATGGGGCTTTCAAACCAAGTTAGCCACATGGCTCTACCCAAAAAGTATCTTTTATTAATTTATTGTGGAAGAATTAACATCATATACAATCCCCAAAGTTCTCGGTATTAAACTCAGGCTTTGATACCAAAATATAATACCCAAAAAAATTTACCTAAATAAAACCCATAAAATCACTAATAATTTATATAAAAATAATAATTAAGACTATATTATTCGCATAACTCAACTAAGTCCATATGCCATTAAATGTAATTGATCTCACTTTATTACTAAGGTTTCACTAAACAATCAACTAAAATAATTTGATAATAAAAACCCAATTTCTTAAAACATCTCCTTAGATAATTAATAAGTGTTATTTTCAAATACTTCAATTGATGTCTTGTTATCTTATAATCTTAATCATGGGAATTCTTAATTTTTATTATTTAATATATAATAAATACATTACAATACATTGATGTCACTAATTACCTAACTAATAAATTGGATAGTTTAAGTTTATTTTAATATTAAATGATTACATAGTCTTTAAATAATTTTCATTTTCAACCATATAATTAAAAGACACCATATTAAAACTTAAAGGGAAGGATAATTATTCCAACTTATAAAAAGTTTCTATCCAAGTTAAATAAATAAATTTAATTAGTTAAATCTAAAAATAAAATTAATAAGCTAATCAATTATTAATTAAATAATTAGTTTAAAATTTACAATAAAATTTAAAAACTTTTTTGTTCTACTTAAATTATCTATAAGTAATAAAATTATAAAAATTAATTTATGGATTATTATTTATCACTAAGAATTAAGTAAAAATTTTAAGGATTAAGAGAAAAAATAATTTATTTAATTACTATATGCAAAAATAAATAAATAAAAATGCATTTTATTTTTATTTTGAATATTTAATTATTTACTTTTATAAACTTAAAAGGAAAATGATTAAATTATTTAAATTAAAATTAATCAATTAATTTTATATAAATATATCAAAAATAAAAATAATTTAAAATTTGAATTCAAAGCTAAAAAGTTTTTTCCTTTTTAAGTGGAGGAATAATTAAGAACCATTGAATTAAGTGTATTTGAGCCCTACGATTTAGGAGTTTAAATTATTACCCTAATTTTCCTTATGACAAGGATAATTTGTTTTTTAAGGCTAATTTGTCATTTGCTTTGCTTCCATGTATAAATTGCATGATGGAGACTATGGAGGAGGTTGAAGAAAAATACATTACAAAACATATCTTATTTAATGAATATATATTAACATTGTGATTTAATAGATATAAGAGTATATTTATGTTTCTTTTAACTAATTTTTCAAACAAATAACCCTAATTATAGATAAATTGTACCATTTTATAAATACAAGAAAAGCTTAAAAAAATAAATTTAAATTTGAATTATTGTTTGATTATATATTGATTATTTATTTTATTTTTTTATTTTTAAAAATAATGGTCGATCGAACCCTCGACCTGTGGCCTTAGCATTGATAGAAGGCCAACAACCATGGGGAGTGGGACAGTCGACTGGCCAAACCCCCTTCCCCTTCCATTAATGGAAGCGCTGTGGGTTGGCCCAACCACCACCCCTTTTCATTTTTCCCTTTTTTTATATTTTTTTCAATTTATTTTTTTAAAGCTTTTTTTTAATTTTCTTTATTTAAATTATATATTTAATATTTTTTTTTAAATTAATATTTATATATAAATATGTATATATTTATTACAACTAATAATCTATTTATTGTGTATTATCATTATTTTATTTTGATAAATTTTATTAATATATATATATATATATATATATATAATATTTTGGAAATTATAAATATATAAAAATGATAAAGAAGATAGAATATTTTATTTTCTTATCATTCAAATTTGAATATGAATAAATTAATAAAATAAGATTTTGGTTTGCAATTCTTTGGAATGTAAATTAGAATATGTGTTTATCAAATTACCTTAATCATGTAAATTTTCATATTAAATACACATGAATATATGAACCAATATTAAGTGAATAAAATTTCCAATTAATAATCATCTTATTCTTCATTGTTGTTATCAATAGAATAAATATATTAATTATTGCACAAATATGTATATTTTTATAGTAAAAAGAAGAAGGAAAATTAATTAACAATCAAATATGGTTGTTAATAGCTCCCTAATTAAACAAATTCTAATTCCAATATTAAATTTCAACACAATGACTTAATTTTAAATCTTCAACCTCATTCAACATATTCCAATATATATTTCATTTAAGCAAACAACTTATAACTTGTATATCATAACAATGACTAATTTTTCATAACAATAATTATAAGATTAACTCAACTAAAATGAATGCAATGTATAAGCACTCTCCATACACAACCTTACAACAAGAAATTATTTTCATATTATAGAAGGTAAATTACAATGAAGGAAGATGTAAAAATGTAGTTATTAATCATTCAATCGATTGAGTATAAACCATTTTCATAGAGATATAAAATAAAATGTATATTTTTGAACAAGGGTTAAGATTTTCTCTTATTTCCAACAAGTAACCTTTTGCATCTTAAGAAAGATAACTTAAAAGAAGAGAAGGTAGAAACATTCTTACAACATTTATTCAAAAAAATTTAAAAACCTCCAACAAGATATAAAAGGAATAGATCTTAAGTCCACATGTCTAAGATCATTATCTCGTTACAACTAATTTGTAAGAGTCCATAAAAGAGATATCCAAGTCTACAAGTTTTGATAAGATTATCAAACTCTCACTATATAACAAGAGTTATAATGAAACAAAACTCTACATAATCAATAAGGCATTGTAAACCAAAAAGAACTAATATAAGCAATCCATAAGCAACCCTCTATTAACTCTAATACCCAAGCTCTAAACAAGATCTACACCTAAGAAGAGAAACTCTCAATATTTTTAACCACTCCAAATTAGACCAAAGGAAGGTGCTTAACCACCCATCCTACAAACTTCATTACATGGGATTCTCACCAAGTGAGGTTCATGCATTGCCTCCCCCAAACTCAAGGGAAAGAGGCATGCCTCAACTGATGTGCAAAATTGAAGACAATAAAAGCAATGACCAATAAGAGGGTGACACATCACCATCCTCATCCCAAGGATGTGATTTCCCTCCATAAATTCTCTTACAAACCTCATAAATATCCTTACACACTCACATGTGTTTTTTCCACTCAAATGCATAACACCTCAATTGTGCTAGAAGCACTATCAATTGCATTGAGAACCATGTACACCTCATATGCCTATTACCACAATGGCATTCTCATGTAGATCATAAAATTTTGGCACAACCCAATGTCATACAAGGTCATGAGCTTTAGATGTGGAAACATGTTTTTATTCAAAACCTTGGTCAAGTTCCCTAGTTTGGCATCAAATTTAGCAATGTGATCCAAATAAATATTTACCTTTTGTTACTAAGGTATGCTTCTCTCTTTTGCCTAGAAGTTATTTTACAAAAACTCATACAAGGATTCAAGTACCTTCTCCACTTCCTCAATGATTCCCTTAGGTACTATTACCTTAATTTGGGTCAATAATATCTACATCTTTTGTTTCATTCCTTGATGACCTTCTTTTCCATTTCTCATGTTGTAGTTGCTACGGACTCATAGTCTTATACATACGCGTCTCTTTCCCCTGGCTTACCCTTCTTCCTAGTCAAAGCAAAGAGTTCTTTAGTTTTTAATGGAATGCTAGTCTCTTTTTTGGTATTTGTTCTTGGGGTAACTCACTTGAGTTCCCTGATATGTTGCTCAAACTCTCATTTTATCTTAGATTCTTTGACTATGATCATTTCTTTTCTTTTATTTTTAGCCAAATGGATGTTCTTTATCTAGTTTTTCTCTACTTGGGACATAGGAATGACAATGGATGAAGGTGGTGTGTCTTATGTGCTAAATATGTGTGAAATGGAGAGAAAGTCTAGCAATGATAGTTTTAGGATCAATCATAACAAAGAATGTAGAGGATGTGGAAACACAAGTTTGTGTTGTGGAGGGAGTGGAAGATTGTGGAGCAGATGCTACAACTAGAGGAACAAAAGTGACAACTAAGGAAGTAAAGATTATTATTGTTATTATAAAAGTAGGTTGTTGTGTTGCCAATTGGGCTTAGTTGTTACATCCTGATTCCTCACTAAACTAACTATTTGACTATTTATAGATGGTTATAGTAGACACACATGATATTAGTTATATTTTCTGATTAAATTTGAGATTGTGTTATTTTGAGATAATATAATGTTGTTTAGTTAGATGATAATTCATGATTGCTTATTATGAACTAGTTTATATATGTGTTTACATTTTAAGCATATCAATAAATTGATTTAGTTATATTGTTGCTCATGATTATCATGTGAAAAAGTCTAACTACCTATGTATTGTGAGGTAAATACAAAAGAATCTTTCCCTCAAACATACCAAAAGAAGAGCATTATTAGAGAGGGTGGTGTAATTGGAGATATCACTGGTCAACAGAGAGTTAGCGAAACCCTGCACACACACACACACATAATAGTTAGTCATTATAGAAATGCATTTAAAAATGATTGCTTTTGGTGCTTATTTAAAGTATAGATTTATGTGATTTCTTGAGTAAGTAAAATTATAGGAAAAAATTCTTCTATGTGTTTAGCATGATATGCCATTAATACACATAGAAGCAAATTTAAAAGTATAATTTAATATAGGTTATTATTTATGATTTTGTTATTAAATTTTTTAAATATTAATTTGATTTAAATAAAAATATGGAATCGGACATTTCATATCAAAATATTAAAAAAATAATTAGTTTGAAAATATTAACAGAAGATAAAAACATATTAAGGCAAAAATGAAGTCATTTATTATTAAAAAAAAATCCTTAAATAAAAAAAATTATATTAAAAACATAAAAATAGTAAAAGTAATAAAAATATATATATGAGGAAAAAAGAAAAACTCTGAACAGAATTGGCATTTATTTTCTATTTAAGAGTAAGAATGGAAGAGAATTTTCATAGCTTATACAATGAAGAGAAATAGAAGAAAGATGCAACAAGGCTAGAACGAGTAAGAGGATCATCAAATCCAAATGGGTAAGTGGTGTTTTCAATATGAAATATTTTTTTGTGTATGCCTTTAATTTTGAGAACTCAACTAGAAATCCTAACTTCACCTTAAAATATTGTTGTATGTTAAATCACTTTATTTATTTGTTCAGGAATATAGTATTGAGTGCAGTATAGAGTATTACCTGTGGTTTTGAGTATCAGCATTGGGCATAAAACTGTAATAACTTAATACTACTATATTCTATTACAAAAAAATGCCTTAGATTCATCATCAATATTTCAATAATCTATGAATATAGCAGTGGCTTTATAAACCGCAAATATTGGCGTAGCGTCAAGATATTCTGTTGTGACATTAAAATAATATCTGTGACAAAATTAGATAGGTAACTAACATGCAAAGATAAGGTATTACCCATAGAAATACATAAATGGAGAACAAATCAAAAAGGAAAAACAATGTGGTGCCTAAATATTATCTATAATCCAGAATGATAGATCTATAGCAATGCGGTAATGATAAGCAGAGAATTTGAAATATATTATGAAGTCTTGGTTAATTATTCACCAGCCTATGTCATCTATGGTACCTTTGTATTAAGAATAGATTATCTTTGATATATATTTTCCTGAATATTTATGCGTAAATCGATGCATACATATAAACAGAACAAAAAATAATAATAAATTGAGTTGTAGATGATATCTTTATTATATTGTTTTCTGCTGAAATGTTAACAAATACCAAAAAGGGGCAATTTTTTTTACAGCTAGACAACATTGTTATATATGTGCAGTGATGCCTCCAGTAGTGGTATATAGATCCTTATTTATATAGCTGAGCTTTAGCGATTTTGATAGTTGTTATAAGTTATGTTTTTCATCACGCTAACACCCAAAATTTAGATCATTTTGAGCCAGACGCTATAAAGACTACATCAACTCGTAATTAAGTTAATATACAGCGATTGTTTAGGCAAGAGATCATTTGAATATAGCAACTTAGATCTTATAATATAACCTGTTAAAAAAAAGGACACCCATATAACAATAAAACATTAGTAATCATATTGCTATTTTAGAATGGAGTGGAAACCTCGCTCTGAAGGCGTTACACTATGGCGAATACATGATCAGAAAATAGAAACAGAAATATACATATTTATATAATTTTTCATTCAGTATATTATGGCGCAAAACTACTCTTGGTTGGGCTTTGGGTTGTTGTCAAACCAAAAAAAAATTTGCGTAGTGTGGCAACACCTATTTTATGGCTGAATGATAAGACTTTTAAATCTGATTTCCTTTTTTTGATTAAAACATAAAGTTGTTTTATATGGTCAGAGTGTATATAAATAAATAGTTTTTATAAAAAGTGGCATCACACCCAATCCGGCTAAGATGATCGAGTCCAAAATAAATTATATGTCATTATCCTTTAGAAAGCCCAATAATTAACCAGAAAGTTAACTATTTAAGCAAAGATAAATAGTAGGATATTATTTAAGATTATTTAAATACCTTTAAGAGTATATTTAATTGTCATCAGGTATGTATTCATTTTAATTTAATTAATTTAAGATTTTTTAAAAGAGGAGGGCCTGTCATAAGGAGATTACAAACCACGATAATCTTATACGGACTTAGATTATTTAATCTTGTGGTAAAGATCTTGAAACCTAAAAGCTTAAGTTTTAGGTTAAAATACCTCATACTTGGCATTGGTTAATGCCAATAGAAAAATTATTAAAGAAAACTTATAATAAATCATGTATTGTAGCGAGCTTCAGTTGGAATTCATAAGTTTCGTTTGTATAAGGAATTAAAATATAAACTTTCAAGTTTATAATAGATTTTCATTGTAATATGTTCGTTGGACATGAAATTTGGATGAGAATGGTAAAATGACCCAGATTATTAGTCATTATTGTTTAGATAACCATAACAAAGTGTAAATGGAGTCAACCGGGTAAACCATAGCTACCTCATATTGTGGATTTAAACTTGTAGAACTTTTAGACTCCTTAAAACATGGAAACCCATCAGACGAAATTTGATTTTGAACTACATGTTAATAATTATTGGCATAATTAAG
Source organism: Torreya grandis (assembly GCA_037957365.1). NCBI lineage: Eukaryota > Viridiplantae > Streptophyta > Pinopsida > Cupressales > Taxaceae > Torreya > Torreya grandis. Next base: position 290,046 of record JARHVA010000949.1, read on the forward strand.
AGAACTAGGGTAGTTTTTTTACATTAATATTTTTGGGAGAAATATTAACTGCAAACTGAAAGAATTAAATAGAATAGTTTAGCAAATGATTGCTTAAAACCCCTAAATGTAAACCAATTGATAAACTAAATACCTTATGTTTTGAGAAAACAAAGTTCTAGATTATTGTTTGCAATGAGTGATATCCATGTATATATAACTACTTCAAAAGTTATTTTTATGCTTAGTAGTTACGACTAAAACACTAAATCATGGTTTATACATTGCATAGCAATAGAATACCTACAAGTGGTGCATATTAGGATGGGCAAGTGCAGGTATATAAAAATTATACATGTCATTCATTAGATTATTCTACAAATTATAAAATTACATAGGAATTAGGAACTATAATCTTGAAACAATATCCTAAAAGCAAATGAGTCAATAGGATAACGAGTTTATAAATTATCTGACTCACTATTAGTAATGTGAATGATTGTCAGTCATATGTATTCAAGAATGGAATAATTGTGTGAATTACATACTATGAGTGTGTTAAATAAATAGTTTTACTTAGTGCATATTGGTGTATCATGATGCATGTTTTTATGTTAAGATAACTTGGTATGTTTGTATGCAGAATATACCTAGGTGGTATTAATATTTTATTTTCTGTTTGTTATTATCTACATGGACCAGTTGAGTCTTGAAATTCGTAAGCTTGATTTATATGTTGATATGTAGTTGGGAACCTATAATAGTATGAGATATCATAAGGTACTATAGGATAAAAGTATGTTATAATCGAGTGGTACTATAGTTTTTATGCCTAAACACGTATCTACATCTGATTGTTTTATTGTATACATGTTGGTTATGGCTATGGATGGTGTGTGTTATTATAGTTGGTAAAACTTATGTATGCGTGCATGCAAACTTTGTGAGTTAGCAAGTGTTGTGTTCGTATGTTATGGTGTTTCATGGGGATGATGACTTACTTTGTTATGTATAGTTACTTGTATAATGCTTGTGTTTCCATATATTTGAGACTACTCCATATGATTGATTGTGAAAAATTGGTAGTTAAGTCTTAGAACCAGGACTATGGTAATATGGGTTGCCATAGGGTGTAGATAACTGGAAACCAATTATATTGTTGATTTGAATAGTTAAATTGTATGTTTATCTAGGTGGTATATTTGTAATCATTATTTCTAATATAGGATAGAATATAATGAAAGATTCATGTGTATGTTTGATGGATTAAATATATGTTGTTATTACTTTTTGTATAGCATGTCATATGATGCATTACTATTAGGATGTAAGTTGATGAATCTTGTGGTTAAATTTGTATTTGACCAATTTGTATTACTAATATGGAGTAAAGAGTGAGATAGACTTCACTAACTTACTAGCATTTCAAAGTTAGAGGAAGGCAGTCCTATCAAGTGGTGTGTATGAATATGATTGATCTATAGCTTACATTTATATTTTTTATTCGTAAAGTTTTGGCCAAACTATGTGTAGTGAGTAATTATAATTTCATTAGTATGGTTTACATGTATGTGTGATATCTTGCAATAGATAAATTTTTATATGATACACTGCATGTTTAGTTAGTTAGAAATTATACAACACACAGGTACTTGCTAGTCTCTCTAGATTCCCACATCGTCACTATCTACCCATCTGTGAAGGGAGGGTCATTTCATGATGGGATAGTGTGGTGGATCATTAGTTCGTGGTTGGCATGGTAAAGCAATCAGATGATGTTCTCCCTCTCCACAATAGTGTTACTTATCGATATGACACTTGAGATTGCCATAGATACTGGAGAGTCCAGGGAAACTCATGCTCCAAGGAGCCAAGTATCTAAATTATGTACATTGTATTAGATTAAATATTATTATTGAGTATTGTCATGAAGAATTATAATTACTTATTATTGTATATTGATAGCAATGATTGCAAGGTTATATCAGTCGTGGTTGAGTTGCTATATTACTTTCTATATTCATTTTATGAAGTATTGTCATGATGTTAGGGATCTATGATATAAGATGTAATGTGTACTTATTAATATCACTTGAGGATATATGAGATCTCTGTTAGACTCTCGAGATGTAGTCTATTTTATATATGTGTTTTATCTATTAAAAAAATTCACGCCTTTCCTTGTCTAACTCAGCAGGGTTGTTATATTAGTTTAAGATAATAGTGTCTACCTTATATTTTCCTTTGGTATATTTTGGTTATAATGTAGGATGGGAAATAACACTTGGAATCCCAACCATGAAATTGATCCTTGAAGTTGGTATAATTGTAATTGGGTCCACTATATGCATTGTTATTTTGTAAGGGTATACTAAAGGGACTTATCTATTCAATGAAAATCTGGTGACTAATGTAGAGGAAAATGTTGTCACACTACATAAGATAGGTGAAATTGTTGCTTGGATAGTAGGTTGGGATAAACTAACCATAGGTAGAGTACTCACTATATAGCATTGAGTAGAAGTCATCAATGTTAGTTTCATAGTATAAACCTTGGTCATCGAGATAATTTTCCTTAGACCAACTGGTGTGGCCACTTCCACTTGAGGCATTACCTAAGGAGTGTTTAATCGGACATCCTCAAGTGGAGTCATTGAAGGATAATGAGGATGGGTAGTCAATGTTTACTCCACTACATGTGTGGTAGTGTGAGGAAGACTGTCTAAGATTCCAACTAAAGAAATCAGATATTGAGGCAAAAGAGGAGCAGATGACTTTATTACCTCATGCATGGGAATAATCTTCCTGGAGAGCATAGGTGAAGGTAATATTTGTAACATTTTTATTCTTAGGAGATTATTTGTGCTTGGAGAATCATCATGAACTTTAGAGGCATTTGGCCTTAACTCTACTTTGGGCTGCTCATTTTTGGGTAATGTCAAAACAATGCTAGAAGTTTGTATCTTTCTTTTCACAACATCTTCATCCTATACATTAAAAACTATCCTATCACAAGGATGATTAATATGCCTATAAATCATTTATAATTTTCCTCTCATGGCCTTAACTTACGCCTTCACATTACCTTATGGATCCCAATGGTACAAGTCATGATTACCCGAATTGAAGGATGACTTGTGTGTTGGGGCAGCATGAAGCATTGTCCACATTTTGAAAATACTTTTTCCAATATTTTTAGGTAGTGGGGGCCATGGTGTCTATTTATTTTATCTATAAACATTAGTGACTCCATTGAGAAGCTAATAATTTAACTCCTACTCATCTAGTTTGTTAAGGACAAGAAATGGCAATCTGAGAGGAGACACCATCACTCACTCTATCCTTATGACAGTGCAGTATAGGTAGTACCAATATGCTCTTATTTTCAATATTGATTTTTTTTATTTCATTGGATAATTTTGGCATGGGAACTTCAAAATTTTCATGGTGAACTAGTGGATAAAAGAATTCACAAATCTCCCTAATGTATTGTCTAAAATTGTGTGCATACAACTTTGAAAAGTCATAATGGGTTAGTATTCCTATAGTTGGGGTCCATCATCAAATCTTTTTAACTATCATGGTGGTGCAAATAGCATAAAATAGATATGACATCATGTTTAAATTGCCACCATTTCTCACCCCTAACACATGTTGTCTGAGATTAAATGAGATTATATTTTTCAAAGTGGGGATCAATTTGTCATTGATTATCAAGAGAATAGAGGTACCTAAACCTTTTTGATGTGGTAGATATCAACATTTTCATACACCCTATTCATTAGGACCATGCCAATTTGGACACTCAGACTAAATTAAAAAATGGTAATGCTATTCACATCCTCTTGATTGACCTAAATCTTTGGGTTTTTAGCTCAATCTTTCAATACTTATCTCAAATAATTCTTAGTGAGCCACTCTGATACAATTTATTGGTTATACAAAGTCATGGGTTGTGGCATTTGGTAGTATACCCTTCAATGGTAAGACCAACCATGAATGCAATTTTATTTTTCCTTTTTAATTATAAGACCAAGTCATCTAATTACTATGACCTAACAAACACATTATAGAACATATATTTGTAAGGAAATACCTTTGGTTTCACAACAATTTGGTGTAGCTCAAATTTTTGTATTGCCATTAGGTCATCAATATATTTAACATCCTTTGATGTGGGACTTTCTTCTTCTAGTATTGGTCTTATTTTGTCAACTTCATCATAAATTGTGCTATAATGCTTGAACTTCATCCCCAAGGCATCTCAGATAAATTGGGTGTCTATAAATACTTATGTAGTGCCAAATGAGATTAAGTAAGAGGCCATGGTTATGCAATAGTTTACTCTATGAAATATTTGATGCGTTGTGACAAATTTGAGTTTCACAACAGTATAGGAGACGAAAGATCTCTCTTCTATTATGAGGGGAGGTTCTCTTTATTGAAAGTAGTAAAACCTAATCTATTTATATACAATATTTACAAGTTGAATGCGGCGGGGGGTGGGGGGGGTGGGAGGGGGGGGCAGTGGAGTCGAGTTATAGTGGTGACATTCAACTAAAAATAAAAATGAAAAGAGGGAAGGCGAAGAGTCATGAGCAAACAAATAAATGTAGATTTTGTCCACTTACATAATGAAAAAATTAAAAGAGAATAAGTTACTTTAGGAGATCAAACACAATTAGTGCTTGGAACAATTAGTTGTGCATTGACATTATAAAAATACATACCCATTAAATAAAATGAGACACAAAGTTTTGGTATTTCCTTGGTTCATGGATAAAAGAATGAGCACAAAGTTTCCTTCTTCTTTCTCTTAAAGATTCACAAATTGTGGACATCAAAAATCCCCCTTTTATAATTACCATTTCTAATATTATAATACAAAGGGAATGGGCCGACCCTTTACATTCCAAAGTGACTCTTCATATTCTATTTTTATCTTATTATGTTATTTTACAATTTTGATTTTATAAAAAGGAAAGTACCAATTTTCCAAAAATAGATGCTTAGACAAAAATATAAAAGAGTTATATGGACCTTAATAGGAGGTTTTCTATGAGGCGGAAGCGGTTGCAAATGGATTGATATTAGTTGGAGATTTCTTAGCATGTTCCTTGCCTCATTTAGCCTTGAATCTATGGAATCTTTTGACTACCTTGAGGGCTTCATTGCTTTTGGGAACCACCACATGTAGGCAATGCATTAACCATCTCTAGGAGATAAATTTCAAAGTGCTTGGGACCTTGGATAATTTTATCGAGTATTTAGCTCTTCCATTAAAATGTGGATTCACTAAGCATTGTCATTGAAGTTTTGTTAAATTTGCTCTCATTGAGAAGATCTTATTTGACCACTTTTTAGAATTGTGATTTCAGTTCATCCATAGTATGTGTAGTGATCCCATCATCTTTATATAGGTTACAATGAATACCATCTAAATTGGTAGAGATCATCTTGGATTTTTCTCTGTCCATGTCTATATTTTCTTTCATCTCCCTGATGGCTCTATTCAAGATTTCTATTCTCTAGAGTATACACTTTGCCCATGTGCAGGAAGTGGCATATTCTTCCTTTTCAAATACTCCACCTTCCACCATCACTTTGGCCTCAATTAGAATCATTTATTTTATATCTCCAATCATTTCTTCCCACACTTTCAAATCAACAATTTGGGATTTGATTTATTTGTGGATGTCTAACATCTCTTGATCAATAGAAGCATAGAGCTTCATGATTTCTATGATATAGTTCATTTTACTTACTTGAAAGTCATCCACCCATACCTTTATAGTTTTGCCATAACTATTATGTTTACTAATAGTGGCAATAGCTTCTTTGCTTATCCCTCATAATTATGTTGTAACATTGACCTATGGGGCTATGGGAGTCTCTACAGGGTTGAGTAGATAATTGACATAGCCTATCAATTATTTGACCTATTATCTAAGTTGGTCTTGAGTTAATCCATCTTGATTCAACTTTTTTATTATTATTTCAGTGTTCTCCCAAAGGTTATGAATGTTAATTTCTCATGTTACTTCTTTGTGTGATATCGTCTTGAGAGTATAATCACTCGTTGTCATTTCTTTTATGTCCTTTTTAACATTGGGCTCAATGATATCCATGGACTATGTACCTAAGGGATCATATACCAACCTAGAGGTGGTTTTTGCTTTCTTTGATGCAGGGGCCTTCAAAATATTAGCTACAACATCAAAATTTGGCATTTTTGCTTTGACTACCTTTTTCCATTTCTTCAACATCAGTTGTACCCATTGAAATGAAAGATCAATGAAAGAGACCAATTGAGATGTAGAGGAAGAGGGAGTGGACCACTTTAGAGGAATCATTTCAGTAGGAGGAGGTATTTGTGGAGATTTATATGGATAATGTGAAACTTATATTTCAACCTCCTTTTGTTTTACATGTTTGGATGTTCCCTACGTGGAGACCAAGTATTATTGTGTAATATTGGGGATGATAAAGTTACGATCACCAAGGGATTTTGTTGAAGACTGTAGCTTTATATATTTCTTAGTTTACTTATTTTTCCCTACTATTGGACTTTATTCACATGTCTTTCATGGTTGTATCCTTGGATTAGGATCTTCATCTCCAACATCTTCAAAACTAGATGAGCTAGATGTCTCAATTACCACATTAATATTACAGCTTCTAGAATTAGGTGAGGGATCTAGCTTTGGGAGAGCTGAAGCCTTTCCTCTCTTTGAACCACTTATTTTTAATTTATCTAGTTTCTTATATATCCATTTCTTTGTATGAGCCAACACTCTTTGAATTTTACATTGCAGGTCAGTGGGTTCTCTATTCAACCAGTTTATAATTGGCAAGGGTGAAACAATAATCGTATTTATATATTCAATATCAATGAGGTTCATCTTATCGTCAATCATCCATTCCATAACTCATTCATCTGTGAATGCTCTTATCTACTCAAGAGTCATTTGACTCTAGTCCCTTTGTATTACTTAAAATTCATCTATACAATCAACCTAGTAGTCTTCTAGATGAGATGTGTGCTCATAGAATGAACCTATGTCAAGATTATGCTTTACATATCTTTTGGTATCAATGGATTCCCTAATTGCACAGGATTGAAGGGTAAACTTAGAGATGGCCAATTTAACATCTTGTGCATTGACCATCATTTTATAGAAGTGACCTAATGTAATGGGGAATAAAACACCTAGTACATTTTTCCCTCTACATCATTTATGAATTGTTACTAGTTTTCAACATAGTTCAATTTTATCACTTGCTAGTCTTATGATCCTTAGAGGATGTCCTTCATAGCTGCCAACTTTGATATACATGAATTTTTGAAATTAGATGTAGTAGTTACCATATTTGTTATCCAAGCTTGTTAGTTTAGTTGAAATATGCATTCCCCAATCCTCTTTAAGGCAATGCATTACTCTTATTGTAAATGCATCATTGATTTTGGTGTAGTGTTTATTACTTTGTTGCAACGTGAGTTGAGGGAAGCATTCAAATAATTGTGTGTATTATGTGATGACCCCATGTTGGGAAAGTCTTGGATGTCATGAAAAACTATTTTGAGGCTTGTACATTCAGTACCTAATCATATAGAGAATCATTGATCATCTCACCCCAGTCTATGAACTAATTTTCATGACAAATGATGTTCATTGGTAGGAACAACTATGGTGAAAGCTCTTTGTATCTTCATTCCCTACAATTTGGTTCAATAGTGTGACCATATCAAAAAGCTCTTCATTGAAATTTGCCCTAAATAGGTTCTTGGGGACTTTGGAGGGTCTTTCTCTCTTTTGCTTCAATCACGAGTTGTTGATCATAGTTAAACATTTAGTAGGGTTTTTGTCTCAATGCTCCTTTTCCTACTCAACAATTATGCTAACACATCATCATGAAGTGGGATCCTCATTGTCATTCCCATAGATATTTCATCCACCTTTGCCATAATCTCTCCAAATCTTGACCTTATTTCTCTTATTTGAGGATTGTAGTGTTTTGCATAAGAGAGTACCAAATTTGAGCACTGTACTAAGGTGGATAAGGCAACTACTTTTGGTAGTACCAACTTTGAGCATTTTACTAAGGTGGGAAGGGCAACTATTTATGGTAAGCCACTTTTTGAGAGGCATTCAACAAGCAATCTTGGGCTTTCAGTATCTAATCTGCCCAATCTGGGAATTAGAAATCTTTGGGATGTCACCATCTAGAACCAACAATGGTTTATACCCCATGTATTTGTACTTCATCCTACTAGTTTTTAGATTTTCAAATGCTTTTTGACAAGGGCAAGGATGTCTAGTGGGTTTGGCGGTAATCAATGATGAATTGGTTAGACATATGGCATTTTGGGTTACCATGAAAAATCCCTTATAACATGGTTCTAGAGAGGGGTAAAACTTTACAAAGTGGGGGAAAAGAACCTAATAATAATGTGAAAATGGTCAAGAAAAATTTCATAATAATCAAGGGAAAAAACCAATAGGGATTCATTAATGAGAAGAACATAGGAGGGCAAGATCCAAATTTTCTAGAGCACAAATCACAAAATTAAAATGAGTAAAATGTGCCTCAATCTTGATAATATAATTTTCCCCAAGAAAATGTCGCCTGGTAAGTTACATGGTAGTGTCTACACATGTGTACACATGGGGAGGACATCAGAGCCAACAACCACATCCTCATAGCATGTATGGGCATGAAGACATAGCTACTTGAGTAGTCGCATCTATGCATTTGTGCATCTATAAGGGATAAGTTGGTAGCCGTCATGTCCTTATAACATGCACAAGTGTGGTTATCTAGGCAATCATGTCTCCACATCTTCACATCCATAGAGGATGGGGTGATAGTCATTGCATCCTTGAGGAACCTGTAAATGTGAAGGCATGACTATATAAGCAATCACATCTCTGTGTATTCATGTCTATGAAGGATAGGCTAGCCAACCATGTTTGGCACGAAGGTGTGAATGCAGTCGAGCAAATTTCTTAGAAAAAACTTTTTAAGTAAAACATTTTTTTTCAAATTTTCCATTTTCTTTGGTTTTTTAGCACATAAACTAGAGTATGTTCATGAATGTGGGGAAAATTTTGCCATGATAGATTTTAGGAACTACATTGTCAAATTATTCTTTCAATTCATGTAGTAGTTTATTGGCCTTCGAAAAATTGTCTTGGTTCTTAAAATCTTGGTGTTCCTTGGAGGAAATTCAATCTTTGTTAGCCTCTTTGAGTGCAAATAGTAAGCAAATGAATGGCCTTTTTTTGTTTATGTTTTCCTTCAATATTTGAATGATGGACTGAGCTTGTTGGTTCATGCATCTTTAATGCTAAAGATGGCCTTTTGTATTTATTCAGTGGCTTTTCCTTATTGTAATTTTGATTTTGACCTATGTTTTTGTGGCTTTATCAAAGTAGTCATGGACCATACATGTGTATTTATTACACTCACTATGTAAGCCTTGTTTTCAATAAGTAAATATGTGAATTCCTTTTGGATTAGCCATGTGTCCTTTGGTTGGTTCACGTTATAAAAATTATTGGTCTTTGTGTAGTCTTCTCATAATTAGGAGGTGCATGGGCAATAGAATGGTGGCATGCACCCTATCATGACTGCTTCATAGTCACACAATGTTAGGTCTCCCTCAAGTTTATTTATATTTGTGTGTTATATGTAATAGTGAGACTATGAAAGGGTGGCAAATAGAGCTTCAAATTGGATTGTTGTTATGCTACCCTTGAAATTTCGTCCATGCCCTTGGTATATTGTGAGAATGTGAGAGTGTGAGGATGCAATAAGTGACATTAGGAAACTAGCTTGGGATTCTTAGAATTTTATTCTTTATACTTTGGAAGTGAGAGCAATGTGAAAATGTAAAGGTGCAAAGATATGACACATAGTAGTATGGGTAGACCACGTGTCATGCTATTAATGATTCATAATTTTCTAATTGAAAAAATCAATGTGAAGTGGTGTGATGACTACGTAGTACATGTCAAATGATATTGAGACACTTGGCATGTTATTGTAAGCCCAGACTCTCATAGTCTTAGAACATTTTGCATAGGAGTTCAAAGCTTGTGAAAAGATGCAAAGAGGCGTGCACATAAAAATACATAAGTTAGCACCAACATAGACATTATTCATTTAAGTAAACAAGCAAATAGCACTGAAAGAATGAGAAAAGGATAATAAAACATGTTTTTAATCCCCACAAATCTCATAATGCGAACTTGTGAAAATGAGTCAAAGTGTAGTGAATTGTGACCAATTTGCATTTATAAACTATATGAAAACCTAATTTATTTACATACACTCAACTCAAATTATTTCATGAGATGAAACACTAAGTGATCATTTTAATATTAGAAGGATCCTGGGACCAAACAATGAAAATGTAAACAATTATTTCATGAAATTCCAAATGTTTTGCGGCTTTATTTATATAAGATGTGGATCCCTACTCTAAAAATAATATGGGTGTGTTCTTTAGGTTGTGGAGCTAAAAGGTTCACTGTTGCAGACATGGAGGAGGTTGTTGAGAGGTTGTTAAGTTGCAGGGAAACTGACGTCGGTTTGATCAGCCGACGTCAGTCATATACAGTGGGAAAGGCAACTGACATCGATCAGGTATCGGCCGACGTCGGTCATCTCCAGCCTGACAGGGACCAACGCCAGTCGCCTGTGTGGTTCCAGAACTGTCGATTGCACGAATAGTTTGTTAACGAATTGAGTGTTTGCATGTTAAAAGCCAATTTTAGACTTGAATCTGTGGATCTAATTATTGTAATTAGGTGTCTAATTATTGTTTGCATGAGATCTATATAATAGACTCATGGGTTGTATTGTAATTTGTGCTAGAGAGTAAGAGAGCAAAATAAGCTCCTTCAGAGTGAAGAGAGCATGGTGTGTTCCTCCTAGTGCCACAGTACCAAGTGTGGGTGCTGGTTTGGAGAATCAAGTAGGATTCTTCATGTATGTATGATCTTGGTCAGCAGGTGTGCATGGCTACGTTAGGAGATCTGCATGGTAAGTAAGATCATTGATCTGCAGGTGTATGTGTGTGCAAGATCCAAGTTTGCAGGTGTGCAGAACCAGATTGATTTGCAGGTGTGCAAGATTAGGGAGGATAGCAACACAACAGGGAGCAAGATCAGGTGGGATCTACTTGGAGTACGGTGTGTACTCGGTCATTGAGCAAAGAGGAAGGCAAGGTAGATCCTTCCATAAGTAAGATCATTTGATTTGCAGGTTGTTACAAGTTCATGGGAGATCTACTTGGAGTACGTTGAGTACTTGTGGAGTGTGTGGAGCACTGGTGTACTGGCAGTAGTGGATACTAACTGGTTGGAGGTGAACACCAACTCTATGTTTGAGTTGTGTGTTGGGACTGTAAGAGAGAGAGCTTTGAGGATAGAATTACTGTACACTTGAGGTGTGGGAAGCCTCTGAGAGCTGTGAAAAAGAGTGGCATCTTCTTTATTGTATTCTTTTCTGGATGAGTATTAATACAATTGGGTATTGTCTCTCATATTATGTGTTGTTTCTGGTTTCTAGTTACTTGTTACTTTTGGTTTAATTCTGCATCTTAAGTTGCTTGAATATGGTAATCAATTGTGCTTTTGTGGGTTCCTAACAGTTGGTATCAGAGCTAAGGTTGCAGGGAGTAGGTTCGTGTTTGGTTACAAGTCACTCTCAGGGGTTTCTGATTGAGTGGGAGTATAGCAATGGCAGAAGAAAGTACACTAAGAATGGAGGAATTGAAAAGCATGAATGGTCAATTACGGTCTTATGGAAAGAAAGAGCAGGTAAAGAAAGATTGTTGGTTGGTAGAAGATCAACATAAAGAAACTGAAGAAGCAGATGTTGCAGGGGTTGTTGCACAGGATGCTCTAAGATGTTTCTTGGATAAAGATGAATCTTGGTTAATAGATTTTGTTGCCTCTTTCCATGCAGCCCCAAGTAGAGGGGTTGGTGAGCCTTGTCATAGTATTGGCAAAGGAGAAGTTTTGTTGAAATTGTAAGAGGCCAACACATGGGTGTTGAAGAAGGTCATGTAGGTCCCAGTCTTGAAGATGTGGCTAATTGCTTCAGGAAAGTTAGGTGATGAGAGATGCACAAGAACTCTCACAGTGGATTCTTGGAATGTTACCAAGGATGCACTTGAATTAGCATATGGTAAGAAAGCAGGTACTCTTTATCTACTTGCTTGTATTACTGATTTCACTTCTATTGCACAGGTGTGGCTTTATAGGCTTGGTCACATAAGTGAGAAGGGAATGGATGTTCTTAAGTCAAATGGGAAGAGTTCAGCTTTGGAGAGCATAGATCGAGATTTCTGTGAGTAGTGGGATGCTACAAGAAAGGATTGTGTTTATTACAGGAAAAAAAAGACTGATGTATTTGATAAACTTAAGAACTAGAAAGCCTTGGTGTTCTTGGAGGAGATGACGGATAGAGACTAGTGGATGGGGCTGGATACTTCTGAGCAGGGTAGTTTAGACATGGGATTGATTCAAAGGAGCTCGCGGGTAAAAAGTCATCACTCACAGGCATACACAGGTACCGACGTCGGTCAAGGGTAACCGACGTTGAACAGATAGGTGTCGATGTCGGTCATGTGCAGACTAGAGGAGTCGATGGTGTCGAGCAGGTGGAGACTAACGTCGGTAGGATAACCAACATCGGTGACCTGGATAGTCGCATGGAACCAACATCAGTCGGATGTAGACTGTGTAGTGACCGAGGTCAATCACTGAGATGGATTTTGGGTGAACAACAAGCTGTCAAGGAGTTTCAAACACCCATGGGGAGGACTGAAAGTGTAAGTAAGCCTCAAATTCATTGTTCCTCTTCTTTATACTAGTTGCTGACTGTAGAGCAGAAAGGATCCAAGAAATAGTGGGAGCTTGGCATGAACAGGATGTAGAACCAAACGGAAGATTTGGTAGGGTTGCCAGCCGGTATGAAAGCACTGAGACGAATGGATACCTTAGTTAAAGAATAGAGAGAATGGACACGTGAGACGGAAGGCTAGATCATATGGTCTTGAGGAAGCTATAGGACAGTGGTACAGGTTTTGACAGGTGGATGACAAAGCAGGGCTTTAGTCAATGTCAGTGTAACCATTGTGTTTGTCTTACCAGGTGGATGATGATTGCAACATTATCTTGTTACTGTATGTGGATGGTATGCATGCTGAAGGTTTAGACATACAGGGTTTTGCCGAGCTAAGCGTAAGGTTATTTCAGTGGCATGTCATGAGGAATTTGGAGCAGCAAAATTCTTTGGCATGAGAGACATGGAAGATCACAGGTTGATTTTGTCTCCAGTGGGAGCGGATGTGAATCAGGTGTTGGCGAGGTTCAATACGCAGGATGCAAAATCAGAGCACACCAAGGGTTGGACAGTTCAGTGTCCAAAATCACATGAGATCTGGTATAGACTTGAGTTTGCCCAAGCAATGGGTGTTGTCAGAGGGTTAAGAGTCAATTCGAGGAAGTGGGTTCTCAGGTATTTGAGAGGGACCAGTAGCAGGTATGCATGTTATGCAGGGTCAGGACTTCACTACATGGGTTTGTAGGTTCAGATGTGGCAGGTTACTCGGATGACAGGAGGTGCACCATAGGATTTGTGGTGGTTGGTCTTCAAGGTTGAGCTTGAAGAGGGATACAAGCTAAGAAACAGATTAGATGGGGTACAAGTAGAGGTACAGTGCAGTTGTTTATCTCCAAGTGGGAGATTGTTAGGTTGTGGAGCTAAAAGCTTCACTATTGCAGACATGGAGGAGGTTGTTGAGAGGTTGTTAAGTTGTAGGGAAATTGACGTCGATCTGATCAATCGACGTCAGTCATATACAGTGGGAAAGGCAACTGACATCGGTCAGGTATCAATCAACGTCGGTCATCTCCAGCCTGACAGGGACCGACATCGGTCGCTTGTGCGATTTCAAAACTATCGGTTGCATGAACAGTTTGTTAAAGAAGCGAGTGTTTGCATGTTAAGAGCCAATTTTAGACTTAAAGATGGGAATCTACTTATTATAATTAGGTGTCTAATTATTGTTTGCATGAGATCTATATAATAGACTCATGGGCTGTATTGTAATTTGTGCTAGAGAGTAAGAGAGCAAAATAAGCTCCTTTATAGTGAAGAGAGCATGGTGTGTTCCTCCTAGTGCCACAGTACCAAGTGTGGGTGCTGGTTTGGAGAATCAAGTAGGATTCTTCATGTATGTATGATCTTGGTCAGCAGGTGTGCATGGCTATGTTAGGAGATCTGCATGGTAAGTAAGATCATTGATCTACATGTGTATGTGTGTGCAAGATCCAGGTTTGCAGGTGTGCAGAACCAGATTGATTTGTAGGTGTGCAAGATCAAGGAGGACAGCAACACAACAGGGAGCAAGATCAGGTGGGATCTACTTGGAGTACGGTGTGTACTCGGTCATTGAACAAAGAGGAAGGCAAGGTAGATCCTTCCATAAGTAAGATCATTTGAGTTGCAAGTTGTTGCAAGTTCATGGGAGATCTACTTGGAGTACGTTGAGTACTTGTGGAGTGTGTGGAGCACTTGTGGAGTGCGTGGAGCACTGGTGTACTGGCAGTAGTGGATACTGACTGGTTGGAGGTGAACACCAACTCTGTGTTTGAGTTGTGTGTTGGGACCGTAAGAGAGAGAGCTTTGAGGATAGAATTACTGTACACTTGAGGTGTGGGAAGCCTCTGAGAGCTGTGAAAAAGAAGTGGCATCTTCTTTATTGTATTCTTTTTTGGATGAGTATTAATACAATTGGGTATTGTCTCTCATATTCTGTGTTGTTTTTGGTTTCTAGTTACTTGTTACTTCTAGTTTAATTCTGCATCTTAAGTTGCTTGTATATGGTAATCAATTGTGCTTTTGTGGGTTCCTAACAATTGGCATCAGAGCTAAGGTTGCAGGGAGCAGGTTTGTGTTTGGTTACAGGTCACTCTCAGGGGTTTTTGATTGAGTGGGAGTATAGCAACGACAAAAGAAAGTACACTAAGAATGGAGGAAATGAAAATCACGAATGGTCAATTACGGTCTTATAGAAAGAAAGAGCAGGTAAAGAAAGATTGTTGGTTGGTAGAAGATCAGCATGAAGAAACTGAAGAAGTAGATGTTGCAGGGGTTGTTGCACAACATGCTCTAGGATGTTTCTTGGATAAAGTTGAATCTTGGTTAATAGATTATGTTTCCTCTTTCCATGCAGCCCCAAGTAGAGGGGTTGGTGAGCCTTGTCATAGTATTGGCAAAGGGGAAGTGTTGCTGAAATTGCAGGCGGCCAACACATGGGTGTTGAAGAAGGTCATGCAGGTCCCAGTCTTGAAGATGCAGCTAATTGTTTTAGGAAATTTGGGTGATGAGAGATGCACAAGAACTCTCACAGCGGATTCTTGGAATGTTACCAAGGATGCACTTGAATTAGCATGTGGTAAGAAAGCAGGTACTCTTTATCTACTTGCTTGTATTACTGATTTCACTTCTGTTGCACAGGTATGGCTTTATAGGTTTGGTCACATAAGTGAGAAGGGAATGGATCTTCTTAAGTCAGATGGGAAGAGTTCAGCTTCGGAGAGCATAGACCGAGATTTCTGTGAGCAGTGGGATGCTACAAGAAAGGATTGTGTTTATTGCAGGAAAAAGAAGACTGATGTATTTGATAAACCTAAGAACTGGAAAGCCTTGGTGTTCTTGGAGGAGATGACGGACAGAGACTAGTGGATGGGGTTGGATACTTTTGAGCAAGGCAGTTTGGACATGGGATTGATTCAAAGGAGCTCGCGGGTAAAAAGTCATCACTCACAAGCATACACAGGTACCGGCATCAGTCAAGAGTAACCAACATTGAATAGATAGGTGCCGACGTCAGTCATGTGCAAACCAGAGGAGTCAGTGGTATCAGGTAGGTGGAGACTGATGTCGACAGGATAATCGGCATCGGTGACCTAGACAGTCGCATGAAATTGACGTCGGTCGGATGCAGACTGTGTAGTGATCGAGGTCGATCACTGAGACATATTTTGGGCAGACAGCAAGCTATCAAGGAGTCTTAAACACCCATGGGAAGGACTGAAAGTGTAAGCATCAAATTCGTTGTTCCTCTTCTTTATACTAGTTGCTGGCTGCAGAGCAGGAAGGATCCAAGAAACAGTGGGAGCTTGACATGAACAGGATGCAAAACCAAACGAGAGATTTGGTAGGGTTGCCAGCTGGTATGAAAGCACTGAGATGAATGGATACCTTAGTTAAAGAATAGAGAGAATGCACACGTGAGACGGAAGGCCAGGTCATATGGTCTTGAGGAAGCTGTAGGACAGTGGTACAGGTTTTAACATGTGGATGACAAAGCAGGGCTTTAGTCAATGTCAGTGTAACCATTGTGTTTGTCTTACCAGGTGGATGATGATTGCAACATTATCTTGTTACTGTATGTGGATGGTATGCATGCTGAAGGTTCAGACATACAGGGTTTTGTTAAGCTAAGGGTAAGGTTAGTCTAGTGGCATGTCATGAGGAATTTGGAGCAGCGAAATTCTTTGGCATGAGAGACATGGAAGATCACAGGTTGATTTTGTCTCCAGTGGGAGCTGATGTGAATCAGGTGTTGGCGAGGTTCAATACACAAGATGCAGAACCCGAGCACACCAAGGGCTAGACAGTTCAGTGTTCAAAATCACATGAGGTATGGTATAGACCTGAGTTTGCCCAAGCAATGGGTGCTGTCAGAGGGTTAGGAGCCAATTCAGGGAAGTGGGTTCTCAGGTATTTGAGAGGGACCAACAGTAGCTATACATGCTATGCAGGGTCAAGACTTCACTACATGGGTTTGTAGGTTTGGAAGTGGCAGGTTACTCGGATGACAGGAGGTGCACCACAAGATTTGTGGTGGTTGGTCTTCAAGGTTGAGCTTGAAAAGGGATACAAGCCAAGAAACAGATTAGATGGGGTACAGGTAGAGGTACAGTGCAATTATTTATCTCTAAGTGGGAGATTGTTAGGTTATGGAGCTAAAAGCTTCACTATTGCAAACATGGAGGAGGTTGTTGAGAGGTTGCTAAGTTGCAGGGAAATCGACATCGGTCTGATCAGTGGACGTCGGTCATATACAGTGGGAAAGGCAACCAACATCGGTCAAGTATCAGCTGACGTTGATCATCTCCAGCCTGACAGGGACTGACGTCGATCGCCTGTGCGGTTCTAGAACTGTCGATTGCACAAACAGTGTGTTAACGAATTGAGTGTTTGCATGTTAAGAGCCAATTTTAGACTTGAAGCTGTGGATCTAATTATTGTAATTAGGTGTCTAATTATTGTTTGCATGAGATCTATATAATAGACTCATGGGCTGTATTGTAATTTGTGCTAGAGAGTAAGAGAGCAAAATAAACTCCTTCAGAGTGAAGAGAGCATGGTGTGTTCCTCCTAGTGCCACAGTACCAAGTGTGGGTGCTGGTTTGGAGAATCAAGTAGGATTCTTCATGTATGTATGAACTTGGTCAGCAGGTGTGCATGGCTACGTTAGGAGATCTGCATGGTAAGTAAAATCATTGATCTGCAGGTGTATGTGTGTGCAGGATCCAAGTTTGCAGGTGTGCAGAACTAGATTGATTTGCAGGTGTGCAAGATCAGGGAGGACAGCAACACAACAGGGAGCAAGACCAGGTGGGATCTACTTGGAGTACAGTGTGTACTCAGTCATTGAGCAAAGAGGAAGGCAAGGTAGATCCTTTCATAAGTAAGATCATTTGAGTTGCAGGTTATTACAAGTTCATGGGAGATCTACTTGGAGTACGTTGAGTACTTGTGGAGTGCGTGGAGCACTTGTGGAGTGTGTGGAGCACTGGTGTACTGGCAGTAGTGGATACTGACTGGTTAGAGGTGAACACCAACTCTATTTTTGAGTTGTGTGTTGGGACCGTAAGAGAGAGAGCTTTGAGGATAGAATTACTGTACACTTGAGGTGTGGGAAGCCTCTAAGAGGTGTGAAGAAGAAGTGGCATCTTCTTTATTATATTCTTTTCTGGATGAGTATTAATACAATTGGGTATTCTCTCATATTCTGTGTTGTTTCTGGTTTCTAGTTACTTGTTACTTCTAGTTTAATTATGCATCTTAAGTTGCTTGTATATGGTAATCAATTGTGCTTCCGTGGATTTCTAACAGTTGGTATCAGAGCTAAGGTTGCAGCGAGCAGGTTTGTGTTTGGTTACAGGGCACTCTCAAGAGTTTCTGATTGAGTGGGAGTATAGCAATGACAGAAGAAAGTACACTAAGAATAGAAGAATTGAAAAGCATGAATGGTCAATTACGGTCTTTTGGAAAGAAAGAGCAGGTAAAGAAAGATTGTTGGTTGGTAGAAGATCAGCATGAAGAAACTGAAAAAGCAGATGTTGCAGGGGTTGTTGCTCAGCATGCTCTGGGATGTTTCTTGGATAAAGTTGAATCTTGGTTAATAGATTATGTTGCCTCTTTCCATGCAGCCCCAAGTAGAGGGGTTGGTGAGCCTTGTCATAGTATTGGCAAAGGGGAAGTGTTGCTGAAATTGCAGGCGGCCAACACATGGGTGTTGAAGAAGGTCATGCAAGTCCCAGTCTTGAAGATACGGCTAATTACTTCAGGAAAGTTGGGTGATGAGAGATGCACAGGAACTCTCACAGTGAATTCTTAGAATGTTACCAAAGATGCACTTGAATTAGGTGGTAAGAAAGCAAGTACTCTTTATCTACTTGCTTGTATTACTGATTTCATTTCTGTTGCATAGTTGTGGCTTTATAGGCTTGGTCACATAAGTGAGAAGGGAATGGATGTTCTTAAGTCAGATGGGAAGAGTTCAGCTTCAGAGAGCATAGACCGAGATTTCTGTGAGCAGTGGGATGATACAAGAAAGGATTGTGTTTATTGCAGGAAAAAGAAGACTGATGTATTTGATAAACTTAAGAACTGGAAAGCCTTGGTGTTCTTGGAGGAGATGACGGACAAAGACTAGTGGATAGGGTTGGATACTTATGAGCAGGGCAGTTTGGACATGGGATTGATTCAAAGGAGCTCCCGAGTAAAAAGTCATCACTCACAGGCATACACAAGTACTGGCGTCGGTCAAGAGTAACCGACGTTGAACAGACAGGTGCCGACGTCGGTCATGTGCAGACTAGAGGAGTCGGTGGTGTTGGTCAGGTGGAGACCGATGTCGGCAGGATAACCGGTGTCGATGACCTAGACAATCACATGGAACTGATGTCGATTGGATGCAGACTGTGTAGTGACCGAGGTCGATCACTGAGACAAATTTTGGGTGGACAGCAAGCTGTCAATGAGTCTCAAACACCTATGCGGAGGACTAAAAGTGTAAGTAAGCCTCAAATTCTTTGTTCCTCTTCTTTATACTAGTTGTTGACTGTAGAGCAAGAAGGATCTAAGAAACAATGGGAGCTTGGCATGAATAGGATGCAGAACCAAATGGGAGATTTGGTAGGGTTGTCAGCGAGTATGAAAGCACTGAGACAAATGGATACCTTAGTTAAAGAATAGAGAGAATGGACATGTGAGACGGAAGACCAGGTCATATGGTCTTGAGGAAGCTGCAGGATAGTGGTACAGGTTTTGACAGGTGGATGACAAAGTAGGGCCTTAGTCAATGTCAGTGTAACCATTGTGTTTGTCTTACTAGGTGGATGATGATTGCAACATTATCTTGTTACTGTATGTGGATGGTATGCATGCTGAAGGTTTAGACATATAGGGTTTTGTTGAGCTAAGGGTAAGGTTAGTTCAGTGGCATGTCATGAGGAATTTGGATCAGTGAAATTATTTGGCATGAGAGACATGGAAGATCACAGGTTGATTTTGTTTCTAGTGGGAGCTGATGTGAATCAGGTGTTGGCGAGGTTCAATATGTAGGATGCAGAACCGGAGCACACCAAGGGCTGGACAGTTCAGTGTCTAAAATCACATGAGGTATGGTATAGACCTAAGTTTGCCCAAGCAGTGGGTGCTATCAGAGGGTTAGGAGCCAATTCGAGGAAGTGGGTTCTCAGGTATTTGAGAGGGACCAACAGCAGGTATACATGTTATGCAGGGTCAAGACTTCACTACATGGGTTTGTAGGTTTGAATGTGGTAGGTTACTCGAATGATAGGAGGTGCACCACAGGATTTGTGGTGGTTGCTCTTCAAGGTTGAGCTTGAAGAGGGATACAAGCTAGGAAATAGATTAGACGGGGTACAAGTAGAGGTACAGTGCAGCTGTTTATCTCCAAGTGGGATATTGTTAGGTTGTTGAGCTAAAAGCTTCACTATTGTCGACATGGAGGAGGTTGTTGAGAGGTTGCTAAGTTGCAGGGAAACTGACATCGGTCTGATCAGCCGATGTCGGTCATATACAGTGGAAAAGGCAACCAACATCAGTCAGGTATCGACCGACGTCAGTCATTTCTAGCCTGACAGGGACTGACGTCGGTCGCCTGTGCAGTTCCAAAACTGTCAGTTGCATGAACAATTTGTTAACGAATACATTGTTTGAATGTTAAGAGCCAATTTTAGACATGAAGCTGCAGATCTAATTATTGTAATTAGGTGTCTAATTATTGTTTACATGAGATCTATTTAATAGACTCATGGGCTGTATTGTAATTTGTGCTAGAGAGTAAGAGAGCAAAATAAGCTCCTTCAGAGTGAATAGAGCATGGTGTGTTCCTCCTAGTGCCACAATACCAAGTGTGGGTGCTGGTTTGGAGAATCAAGTAGGATTCTTCATGTACGTATGATCTTGGTCAGCAGGTGTGCATGGCTATGTTAGGAGATCTGCATGGTAAGTAAGATCATTGATCTACAGGTGTATGTGTGTGCAAGATCTAGGTTTGCAGGTGTGCAGAACCAGATTGATTTGTAGGTGTGCAAGATCAGGGAGGACAGCAACACAACAGGGAGCAAGATCAGGTGGGATCTACTTGGAGTACGGTGTGTACTCGGTCATTGAACAAAGAGGAAGGCAAGGTAGATCCTTCCATAAGTAAGATCATTTGAGTTGCAGGTTGTTGCAAGTTCATGGGAGATCTACTTGGAGTATGTTGAGTACTTGTGGAGTGTGTGGAGCACTTGTGGAGTGCGTGGAGCACTGGTGTACTGGCAGTAGTGGATACTGACTGGTTGGAGGTGAACACCAACTCTGTGTTTGAGTTGTGTGTTGGGACTGTAAGAGAGAGAGCTTTGAGGATAAAATTACTGTACACTTGAGGTGTGGGAAGCCTCTGAGAGGTGTGAAGAAGAAGTGGCATCTTCTTTATTGTATTCTTTTCTGGATGAGTATTAATACAATTGGGTATTGTCTCTCATATTCTGTGTTGTTTTTGGTTTCTAGTTACTTGTTACTTCTGGTTTAATTCCGCATCTTAAGTTGCTTGTATATGGTAATCAATTGTGCTTCTGTGGGTTCCTAACAGTGTTGGTTACAAAATGTGGCACAACTAACTAAAGAGTGAATTGTAAGTTAAGGATATTGGCGTATACGAGGAATATGAAAATTCTAAAAAAATGGTAGCTATAACAATGATAACCATCATATGACAATCCAGTATATAGATTGTAAAGTTTGAAGTTAAGGTTATGTATATAGAAAGTATGAGTGGGTACAATGCCTCCATAGGAAAATATGTGTCATATATGAAAATGTATAAGATGTATTCATGTGATTAATTTATATGACAATCAAGCATTGCCAAGACATAAACAATGCTAAGGACATGAAATCCCCCATCTAATGAAATAAGGCAAAACATTCAAGTAATATGGCCTACCAAAGTGATACATATATAATTAACACATTGTGTAAGATGAAACGTTGGGTGTTATTCCCCCATGGGTATAATGTTCTAAAGTTATGCTCAAATAAACTCAGAATATGTCAATTAGAAACATGTGATCATACAATGTCCCTAAAGGCAAAGGTGTGCATAGATGTAGTTATTAAAGATCATGCTTGGGTATGATTCCCCCATAGACAAATAGATATGATTGTGTATGAAACCATGTTTTTGGCTTTTTTAGTTATATAAATAGAATAAAATAAAAACAATCGTAATAAATCATGGGGCTACATAGGAAATAAAAGGATAAAGGCTTGTAAACTAGAATAATGTGATGAGAAATCTTCTAAGTACCTATAGGCTTCCTTCAAAACTTCATGCATGCCATAACACAATGTTCTAATAAGTATTTTGTCATCATCATGAGGATAAGTACAAGTGTCAAGATTGATACCAATAGTCAAATGGTTAAGTCCAACAAAACACATCAAGCAACATGAAACAAGTGGCTAGAATAATATAAATATAAATAGAAGGCAAGCACCATGTGAAATTTAGAAAATAGAAGAATGAAATCAAGCTCAATAAAGAGGCCTAAATCAAGGTCATATATTTGAGGATGGTGATGCTTAAAATGTACTCTTACAATATAATAATGTGTTATAAATAATATGAAAAGATCCATGTATAATAATAAGATATGTATACCTTATGTAAGTAATCAGTAAAAACTTGATACATGCAAAGGTAACTCTATATAAAAATTTTGATTACTTAAAAAAGTAAGCAATGTCCCTCCCATGAGAGAGTCGTAAATGTAATCATAAGCATATCTAGCCAAATTATTTTGCCTCTTACCTAAATCAAGGTATACCATTAGAAAGAGATTGTGAAAATAATGATGTGTAAAATCTATAGTGACAATGTAGTCACTCAAATATAGTCACAAATACTTGATAATGTTATTTTTGGCCCAATTTCACTTTAATTGACTTGAGAACTTAATCTAGACCTATTTTTACACCTCACTCTATCCTAAGTACATGTATGGACCTATCCCTTTCTAAGTTGATATCTTACATCTATAAAAATATTTTTAATTGCTAAAAAAATATCTAAACATATACACATACATCCCTTATCTTAATTTTCAAATGTTACCCTTTAAGATAGGATCGACCAATATGGGTCAATAGTGGTAGTCAGTCTTGACCCTTATGGGTCGATACTATCCTTTAGCCTAGCAATGACTCATTTTCAAATTTAGGCCCTCCTTTAGAGGTTGGTATGTATTTTTAGGATAGGTAATGTGAGGTTTTCCCCTTTTGGATTGATATAAATACACATCTAAGTCACCTATTCTACATTTTAAAAATTTCAATACTGAGACACACTTGCACTATTGCACATTGAGCAAAGCTTCCCTATTCTTTCCAAATCTAATTCTAATCATTTGAAGCAATCCTTAAACAAGTTAAGAGCCTATTTTATCCAAGTAAAAGAAAAGAATTATCAAGTATTCAATCCATCTCTATATGCATATATGTATCAAAAGGATCATAGTCACACAAATCACTCTAAGTGGGATAACTATGTGGGCTTGATTTCCCTCTATCCAGTATTGGATACATAGGTAATGATTAATCATCATGGGGTGATTGGGGTTAGCTCAACCTAATAAACTTAGACCCCATTTTTTTCTTTTTAGGTTTTCAACTATTATAATCCCTATTATTATTTCAACTTTGAAGAAGTTATTTGCAGGTCATCTGCGTGCATCTTGAAGGTTAAATTTTTGCACACTAAGTGTATTTCAAGCAGGTGTAGGCAATTATGCCCTAATTATATAGTTTTTTTGTAGAGGATATAATCAACTAGTATAGTATAGTAGTGTGAGTCAATCTTGTTCCCTTTTTGATGATCCTAACCCTAATGAGTTATAGTCAAAGTTTTAGTTGTATATGCAGGATTGGTCTAAGTTCATTATTTTTAACTGTCTATTAGTTACAAACAATCAAGTTACAAACATAAAACTAATAATTACTCTTGTTTTGTTCATACTTATCCTTCTTTTATTTGATTGTGTTTCATTTATTTCAATAATTTGCTTTCATTCTGCTTATCACAAATTATTTTGTAGCTTTTTGATAAATGTCTATTCATTTTATCTTAAATAGAGTTAATACACCAATTAATTCTAAATTATTATAAAACATATTGGTGAACCCATAGATTTTATTTGAGCATTGATTCAAAAAAATTGTCTTAGGTTTTAGATAAATTCTTGAGCACCTAATGCTCAAATAATTTTCTTTCATCTTTAGATCTAATATCTAACACTAAAAAACTTGATTTGACCTTAGATTCAATAGTTGACCCTAAAATCACTTTATTTTGACCTTGTATTAGATATTTGACATTGAAAACACTTTCTTTTGACCTTAGATTTTAGGGGAATTTACTAATCTCCATACATAAAAATTTCCTTTTTATAATCTAAATCTCAAATTTTAGTTGCTTGCTTTTCAATTTGTAAAGAGTCTATAGCAATATGTAGATACTAAAATTGAATATATATAGCATCTCAGTCTTATACATTTAATCAATATCAATCAGGGCTCTACCTTTTAACTCTAAACCTCTTTATTACTGAAAGGCTTGTGTTTTCCATCTCATTGTGTCTAAATTTTATCTCTTAGTTTGATCCATATCATTATGATGACCCAAGTCTCATGTAATGTACAAAAATATTAAAACCTGATAAACATCTTTCACTGTCAGTTTTAGATCCATATATGTTTTCTAGCCTTCTAAACACTACTAGTCATAAAGGGATACTATCACCGATGGTATTATCAAGAACCTTATTTAGTGTCCAATTACCAAAAGTTAGCCAAATTTTAAACTATTTAAAACCTATGGGTCAGCTTATTTGCCTTATTGAACCCTATCATGAGACATTTTAAAAAGGTGTGGTATAAATACAAGCATAAGCCTTCTCATTCCTCATCTAGTAAAGACTAAGTAAAACACACACTAAAGCTAAATCAATAAACTACACAACCAAGTTATTTTTCCCTATTCATCCCTATTTTCATATCAAGCATAGGAGTAGTCACATTTCAAGTCGTAAGCATTCAACGATCAACCCATGAGTGATATTTTTCAAACTACAAGCTACATCAATACATGCATCATCATATAGTATATTGCACTCTTGCACAAACACACTTTCCCACACATAGGGGAGAACTACATAAGTCTAAATCCCTCCTTGGAGTATTGGTTATGTAGACAGTGCCCATTGATAGAGGCATCTTTGGGGTCAGCTTGACATCGTTAGCCCACTAACCCATTTTTAGTAAATTCATTCCAAGGGTGAATAAGGGTAAAGAGCTAGGGTTTGGTTAATTAGTGAAGAGTGACATTCTATATCCCAAATTTGAATACATCAACATAAAGGTGACATAAAACCTATAACAATGACGTTGGTCACATCTTGATCTAGTCATTATTTTTAATTGGACACTTGCATCACAATCAGAGACTAGCATCGATAACAGGGTCCAGATTTGATGCTAGTGTCCATAACTATAGAAGTATAATTTCCAAAATGTGAAAATTGATCCATAATATTGATCCTCCATACTTTACACCTATTTCCATTTTAGATCTACCTGTGCATAGTAAACCAACTAAATACCATTATTTTTTATTTATTGTAATAATTTTTAATAGTTATATGATACTATTTTTAACAATCTCATTTGTATAAATTTAGAATATTGTTTATTTGAGTTTTTTATTAATTAGTCTACTATATTTTAGGTTATCACCATGTGCTTGAACTATTTCTATATTCTTAACCCTATACCCCACATCTTTCAAATTTAGAGTTAAACACTATATTGAATGAACATTTTTTGTTTCAAGCTTTCTTGATTTCCATTACATGTTGTCTTCCTATAATAAGGAATGACACTAACAATCATGTAATCAAATGAATAAAATCTAATAAGGATCAAACAACTAATGCACAATCTCAAGAACTCTTAATTAGTCCTCCTCTTAGCTCAAGGTTGTTAAAGCTACCATCCCACTCCCATTATTTTCTCATGGATTATACTGGATTTTATGGTCCATGTTGTTAACAACCAAAGAAGTGGGCCACCACCTCATATAAGCAACCAACATGTCCTTTCTCATCCCCATCTACCTTCCACATCTCCTCTTTATGATGTTTGTATGCACATTCAATCAAAATTACCTAAGGCTTATGCTTGTGAATCCCTTTGAGATCAAATAGTCACTATAAGAAAGTTCATAGAAGAGTTTCAAAATTAAAATCATTATTTTAGTTCAAGAATCACATCATTGGAAAATAAGATCACATACCTAAATAATCTATAGCATGTCAGTGTTAATCATAAGTCTACATAACTATCTAAATACTTTGTGCTTCAAAATATATCATCTTAAGTATGGGTTCAAAAGCAATAGGCATCTACAATTAGTGATTCTAGAAGTTTACAAAAGACTAATAAGATTTTAAGTGAGATTCAAAGGGAATTGCTTCAAAATAATTTGATCACATTACCTCCTATGCATCCTCTAAGGAGATAAAAATACTATTGTGCATATCATAGAATTTATAGGCACCATACAGATAGTTGTATGGCTTTTAAAAATAAAATACCAAGTATCATTGATAGTGGTGATCCTATAATAGATAAATCAATCAAGAAACCTACTCACAATATGAATGCATTTTCTACAGAACAATTACAAATAGAACAAATGGAAAATTCATAGCAATAAAGGCTTCACAAAGGAAAATTAGAGCAAGAAAGGTTACAAAAAGAATGAGATGAAAAATAAAGGCTACAATTTTTTTTTTACGAAGGGAACAGTTAGATGAACAAAGGAAACAAATAAAAAAAGAGAATTTACTAAAAGAACATTTACAAAAATTGCAAAAACAAATTCAAGATAAGTAAGAAGGCATTCTTAAGAAAGGGTTTCTCTCAAAGAAAATTTAAAAGCAAGACATACCAAATAAGGTTAATGTGTTCCCAAAAAGCTAACTAAAAAGTGTTTTTCATATATAGATCATTTGATTCTTAGTCTTCATGATGATGATAACAAATGTACCAAAGTTGAGATTACATCTTTTCATGGAGCAAATATATGTAGCATGGTAGTTCTTCAATATCTTGGGTATGATAGTCAACACTTGGGTTATATTATTGGGTCTCTGTCCTACATTAGATCAAATGAGCTACTAGTCACACTTAGGTAAGTAACATGTTATGTTACATTACACATCAACCCTACCTTAGATCAGTGCAATGCAACACTATGAAAAACATGAATGAGAGCTTTGGGGGTAACACTAGGTAAAGATCGTGAATATGTCACATTTGATCATGAAAACACAATGGTTAAAACTTCAAGAGATAAAAAATTCATAGAGAAAGAATAAGTGAAGAAAAATATTTATTTAGTCAACAAGATAATTAGTACTATCATAACAAAGGCACATATGGTAAAGCGAAAGAAATCAAAATTTTCATTATCACGGTATGGAGCAATTGGTTTTACATATACATATACAAAATATGTTAAGAGTGGCATACCATAATTACATGAACAAGAAGATAATTATGATCATGAATATGTAGAGGATTGGTATAATAATTTTGATGACACAAGACCGAACACTAGCATCCCATTCCAATTAGTTACTTAACACAACATTCAAATGGTGTTTACATGTCATGTAAGCACTCCATGGGAACATTCTATGGACCAACTTATTGGTTAATTCAAAAAACATTCAAATAATTTTTATAAAAAAATGTACATATCTTCTTCATTACTTTATCATGTTATTCTTATACTTCTTATACATGATTGATTTGATCAATATTCTAAGCCCTTAGCTCTTTATGAATTTTTGGCCACTTGGCTCTCCTTTTTCACTTTTGAGATCTGAATAATCTAGCACAATGATTTATACTAATAAATTTTTCCATTTACCTT
The DNA here is from genome assembly GCA_037957365.1 of Torreya grandis. NCBI lineage: Eukaryota > Viridiplantae > Streptophyta > Pinopsida > Cupressales > Taxaceae > Torreya > Torreya grandis. The sequence goes on from JARHVA010000949.1 coordinate 317,911, forward strand.
GTTGTTTTTAGATTTTGAATAGAGCAAGCCATATTTTTCCATAAAAGACAGTATCGACTAGTAATAATCAGAACTAATTGTCACTATTCTCCTAAGCTAGTCAATTATGCCCTATAGTATTTTTCATAACCAAATCAAAAATTGAGCAAACAGAACCTTAATACATTATTTTTTTATATATTACACTCAGTTCCAATACACACAATAGTACTTATTCATGTAAAAAAAATATTTGGTGTGTTATTTTTCTCATACATGTGCATTACATACCTTAATAAGTATACATTCGATGAGATGAGAACGTACAATCATTCCTTCGCATATCTATTCTATCTCCTTCACGATATCCAATTGCATTCATATAGTGAGGACATCTTGCTCATACATGGCCATGTCATTGTATTTAATACATACTTTACATAAACACACATTGTGGATTATTTGGATCCCCTTCCTTTCTCCTAATTTTGAACCCTTGGTTACTTACTATCTTTGCTTCTGGCTTCAAAACTCAAAAAATACAAAAAAATAATAATATAATACTACAAAAATATTCAAAATATTCTAAAAATAAAAAAATAGGACCTGAGTATGATTAGACACCTAGTTTGCATCTTTGTCTTATGTTATTTAACTCATGATTGGTAGATATTCTACTATTTTTCTATCACACATGCATTTCACTGGTATTCATGAGTGTTATGCAAGACATACATATTTTACATGGACTAAGATGTTGGACTTGTTTCTATGTAGTGGCCATGCTAAATTGGGGGCATCTTATCCAACATTTACATTATTTACATGCGTTACCATTCTATAACTTCTATATTATTGAGTTTTATACTCTTTATAAATGTCTTGCTAATATGTCCATCTTACACTATGTACATGAATATGTTATTTTATATGGTATGATCACATTACATATACATGGTGTAGTTTATCTTTCTAGTTCTATGTTCCATTGATGATATTACATATACATAGTAGATTAAAATTGTGTTTGTCTATTGTATATGACCCTTGGCCCTTGTGTGTAATTGATTGAAAATCTCTATGATATCATTATTTGGTATGTGTGACATTTGAACATTTCCATTACTTGCAGCCCTTAGCCCTTTATTTTATGCAACATTAGAACATGTCATTTATTTCTAACATTATTGATGTCCTTTACGTCTGCCCCTTGGCCTTGTGTGTGTAATATTTGCTTATATAACATTTGAATATGCCCCTTGTGTGTGGCCTTTGGCCTTATTGTATGACAATGTGCTTGCTATGTTTGTGTGTTTGTTGAGATTGTTAAGTTTGACGAGTGCCATGATCCATATCATGCAATAGCTATTGTGTATGCTTCTATTACACCTTCTACTATGAGCTTATTTGATACATTTATATAGATTTGATACTTTAGGCCTTGATTCATATGTTATATACATGATTCAAATGGTAAATATCTTACTATGTTAACATACATTTTCATATATGTTACATTATTCAATGATTACATCTTCATACACACAATACAATTAACCTATATTTTGAAATGAGTGACTTTCAAGTTACATACCTCACCTCAAAAGGGGTATTTTATTAGTATTTTGATTTAAAAATAAGGTTCTATGATAAAAAAAATAGTTTTATGTATAGAATACAATTTCAAATAATGCAAAAAGTCAAAAAAATTAATTATTGGTACAAATTATGGGGGAATATGCCATGCATATGCACTCACATTATATGAACAAGTTAAAAATTCATAAAATTTTGGGTGCATGTTATATATTCATGCACAAGCTTCAAATAAAATTTACAAATTTATATTTACATACAATTACAAATTCTACATGTATCACACGGAGGCATGATATAGATTCATGCCATGTTTTCAATACTATTTCCTATCTATGGTCATGGTAAGAGTTTGGATGTTTTCTATTATATTTTGATCATGCATACATGAGCTAAGGAATAAAGTGAAAATTTAATCTATGAGCCATATATAATGGTTGAATTATTTAAAGTGTATAATGCATAACTTAGAGGTTCAGTGCCCTCTAACATCATAACATGCAAATCTATTATGGATTCCAACCTATTCCCATCCTGGGGTTACAAAGGCCAACAACACAAATCAACATTTTTGCATCCCTTAATGGGTTCTATTTTTCATACATGTTCAATTCAAATTAGGGCTTGATGACCCTCAATTCACCATTGGTTCAACTAAGGAGCCAAACCTCTCCAAGTGTTGCATGAGAAACACCAATTCTCTAATGTTTCTAAGAAACATCATTTTCAAACAAAGATATAAAAGCAATGTTGATTTTAAACATACAAGTATATTCCCACCCTTCTCTCTTTTCAATTTCTTTCAATTTTCAAAGTTCAAGCTTTTTCAAATTTCAAATGAATGACTTCATGGGATTTTAAAGGGTTTGCTAATTTAAAGTGCCCTACGCAATTGAAGGCTCAAAGATAAAGTGTGTTGTACACACTGGGTATGTCTTTCCTTTTAATCTATTAATATCATTTATAGACTAAAAGAGGGTGAATGTGGTCACTCAAATTTGGTCGTGAATACTTGATAATGTCAATTTTACCCCACTTTCACTTTAATTTACTTAAGCACTTAATCTAGATCTATTTCACCACCTCACTTTATCCTAGGTACCTATACGGATCTATCCCTTTCTAAGTTGATATCTTATAAATTTTATTAATTGCTAAAAAAATCTCTAAGCATATGTATAGACATACCAGATCTTAATTTTCAAATGTTAACCTTTAAGACAAGATCGACTACTATAGGTCAATAGTGGTAGTCTACTTGACCCCTATGATTCAATCATATCCTTCACCTGAATAATGACAATTTTCAAATTTAGACCTTCTCTTATAGGTTGGTCCTTATTTTTAGGATAGGTAGCATGAAGCTTTTCCATTTTGTTTTGCTATAAAGGCACATCTAAGTCACTTATTCTACCACTTTAGCAATTTCAATATTGAGGCACACTTATAGTATTACACACAAAGTAAAGCTTCCTTATTCTTTCCAATTCTAATTCTAATCATTTATAGCAATCCTTAGTAAATTCAATAGATTATTGTATCCAATTAAAAGTAAACCATTATCAAGTATTCATGCCATATTTAGATGCATTCATATAGTAAAAGGAGTGTAGTCATACAAAGTACTGCAAGTGGGAGAACTACGTGGGCTTGATTTCTTTCTTTGGAGTATTAGATACATAGGAAATAATCAATCATCATATGGGCAATTGGGATTATCTCAACTCATTGCACTCCCCCCTTTTCTCTTTACAGTTTTTAACTATTGTAAGCCCTATTAGGGTTTTAACTCTGAAGAAGTTATTTATAGGTCATTCACGTGCATTTGAATGCCAAATTTTCATACACATGCATATTTCAAGTAGGTGAAGGTGATTGTGCCCTAATTATTTATATGTATATATATATATATATATATGTATATATATATATATATATATATATATATGTATATATATATATATATATATATATGTATATATATATGTATGTATATATATATATATATATATATATATATATATACATATATGTATATATATATACATACATATATGTATATATATATATATACATATATATATACATATATATATATATATATATATATATGTATATATATGTATATATATACATATATGTATATATATATATGTATATTTATATATGTGTTAGGATTGTGGAGCTAAAAGCTTCACTGATGCAGACATGGAGGAGGTTGCAGAATGAGCTGCTAAGTGTCAGAAGTGTTTGGCGTTGGTCTGGCCAACCGGCGTCGGCAGGGTGAGACAGGAAGGCAACCGACGTCGGTCATATATCGGCCGGCGTCGGCGACCCCAGGCGGACAGGGACCGACGTCGGTCGCCTGTGTAGTTCGACTGCGAGTTAATTACGGGCAGTGAGCTAACGAACCAAGAGTTTGCATGATGAGCGCTAATTTTAGACTCATAGCTGCGGATCTAATTATTGTAATTAGATGTCTAATCATTGTTTGGATGAGATCTATATAATAGACTCATGGTTGTATTGGAAAAGTGTGCTAGGGAGTAAGAGAGCATAATTATAAGCTCCTTCTGTGTGTGAGGTAGAGCTATGGTGCGTTCCTCCTAGTGCCACAGTACCAGGTGTGTTGGTGCTGGATTGGAGAGCCAGCTGGGTTCTTCAAGAGTGTAGGATCTTGGTCACAGTTGCATGGCCTATATAGGAGATCTACATGGTAAGTAAGATCGTTGATCTGCAGGTGTATGTGTGTGCAAGGTCGAGGTTCACAGGTGAATAGAACCATTGTTTGATTTGCAGGTGTGCAAGGTCATATAGACAGCAACACAACAGGGAGCAGTATCAGGCATGATCTACTTGGAGTACAGGTGTGTACTCGGATAGAGCTAGAGGAAGGCAAGGGAGTTCCTTCCATAAGTATGGTCTGTTGAATTGCAGGTTGTTGCAGATTCATGGGAGATCTACTTGAAGTACCTTGAGTACTTGTGGAGCACGTGGAGTGCTTGTGGAGTGCGTGGAGCACTTGTGGTGTGCGTGGAGCACGGGAGGTGAACACCAACTCTGTATTTGAGTTGGGTGTTGGGACCTGTGAGAGGGAGAGCTTTGGGGAGAAGAATTACTGTTCACTTGAGGCGTGGGAAACCTCTGTAAGGTGGTGGAGAAGAAGTGGCATCTTCTTTATTGTATTCTTTTCTGTATAAAGTGTTAATACAATTTGGTATTGTCTCTCATATGCTGTGTTATTCTGAATTCTAGTTACTTGGTGAATCTGGTTAATTTCCGCATATTAAGTTGCTTGGTTTAGTAATCAAATTATGTGCTTCCGGTGTACATCCTCCCAACAAGTGGTATCAGAGCCTTGGTTGTAGGTTCTTGAGCTTGATACCAACAGGTGGTATCTGAGCTGAGGTTGGAGGAAGCAGGTTTTGTGTTTGGTTACAGGGCACTCTCAGGGGTTTCTGATCGAGTGGGAGTAGAGCAACTGCAGATCAAAGTAAGCTAAGAATGGAGGAGTTGAAAAGCACAGATGGTCACTCACGGTCCTATGGAAAGAAAGAGCAGGTAAAAGATCATTGCTGGTTGGTAGCAGATCAGCATGAAGAAACTGAAGATACAGATGTAGCAGGTGTTGTTGCACAGGATGTGTTTGCAGGTTTCTTGGATAAAGTTGAATCTTGGATAAAAGATTCGGTTGCCTCTTTCCATGCAGTTCCAGGTAGAGGAGCTGGTAAGCCTTGTCAGATTGTTGGCAAAGGCAAAGTGAAGCTGAAATTGCAGGCGGCCAACACACAGGTGTTGATGAAGGTCATGCAGGTCCCAGGTTTGGAGATATGGCTAATTTCTTCAGAAATATTGGGTGATGAGAGATGCACAAGAACTCTCACAGCGGATGCACTTGAATTAGCTGGTGGTAAGAAAACAGGTATCCTTTATCTACTTGTTTATATTACTGATTCTTCTTTTGTTGCGGAGACGTGGCTTCATAGGCTTGGTCACATGAGCAGGAAGGAGATGCATGTTCTTAAGCGGAAGACAGATATATTTGACAGGCTTAAGAACTGGAAAGCCTTGGTGTTTATGGAGGAGATGGCGGACAGAACCCAGTGGATGTGGCTGGATACTTCTGAGCAGGGCAGTTTGGTCATGTGTTTTGATTCAAAGAAGCTCGCGGGTAAAAAGTCATCACTCACAGGTGAACACAGGTACCGATGTCGGTCAGGAGGAACCGGCGTCGAACAGATAGATGCCGATGTCGGTCATGTGCAGACCGAAGCCGGCGATGTCGGGCAGGGTAAGACCGATGTCGGTCATGGGACCGACGTCGGCAGTATGTAAGACTGATGTCGGTTAGGAGGACCGACGTCGGCAGAAGGGACACCAGCGCAGGCAGGTTGGTAGTCAGGTACAGACGCATGGAACCGACGTCGGTCGGATACAGACTGTGGAGTGATCGAGGTCGGTCACTGTAAACGGATTTTGGGTGGACAGCAAGCTGTCAAGGAGTCTCAAACACCCATACGGAGGACTGAAGGCGTAAGTAGGCCCTCAAATTCGTGTTCCTCTTCTTTATACATGTTGCTGATTGTAGAGCAGGAAGGATCCAGGAAACAGGTGTGAGCTTGGCATGGATGAGGATGTGATTCCTTGGAGGAGAACCAGACAGGTGTGTCTTGGTGGAGATGCTAGCAGGTATAAAAGCACAGAGACGAATGGATACCTTAGTAGAAGAATAGAGAGAATGGATACATGAGACGGAAGACCTGGTTATATGGTCTTGTGGAGCTGCAGGACAGTGGTACAGGTTTTGACAGGTGGAGGACGGAGCATGGCTTCAGTCAGTGTCAGGTAACTATTGTGTTTTGTCTTACCAGGGGGATGATGAGTCGCGACATCATTCTGTAGCTGTATGTGGATAGTATGCTAGCTAGCAGGGGTGTACATACAGGGTTTTGCTGAGCTAAGGGTAAGATTAGTTCAGTGGCATGTCATGAGGAGTTTGGAGCAGCGGAATTCTTTGACATGGGAGGCATGGAGATCACAGGTTGATTTTGTCTCGAGTGGGAGCTGATGTGAACCAGGTGTTGGCGAGGTTTGGGATGCAGAACCGGGAGCACACTAAGGGCTGGACAGGTACAGTGTCCGAAATCACATGAGGTCTGGTATAGACCTGAGTATTCCCATGCAGTGGGCGCTGTCAGAGAGTTAGGAGCCAATTCGTGGAAGTGGATTCTCAGGTTTTTTGAGAGGGACCGGCAGCAGGTGTTGCTATGCAGGGTCAGGACTTCACTACATGTATTTGTAGGTTCGGATGTGGCAGGTTACTCAGATGACAGGTGGTACACCACAGGTTGTGTGGTGGGTTGTCTTCAGGTGGGAGCTTGAAGAGGGATACAAACCAGGAAACAGATTAGACGGAGTACAGGTACAGGTACAGTGCAGCTGTTTATCTCCAAGTGGGAGATTGTTAGGATTGTGGAGCTAAAAGCTTCACTGATGCAGACATGGAAGAGGTTGCAGAATGAGCTGCTAAGTGTCAGAAGTGTTTGGCGTTGGTCTGGCCAACCGGCGTCGGCAGGGTGAGACAGGAAGGCAATCGACGTCGGTCATATATCGGCCGGCGTCGGCAACCCCAGGCGGACAGGGACCGACATCGGTCGCCTGTGTAGTTCGACTGCGAGTTAATTACGGGCAGTGAGCTAACGAACCAAGATTTTGCATGATGAGCGCTAATTTTAGACTCATAGCTGTGGATCTAATTATTGTAATTAGATGTCTAATCATTGTTTGGATGAGATCTATATAATAGACTCATGGTTGTATTGGAAAAGTGTGCTAGGGAGTAAGAGAGCATAATTATAAGCTCCTTCTGTGTGTGAGGTAGAGCTATGGTGCGTTCCTCCTAGTGCCACAGTACCAGGTGTGTTGGTGCTGGATTGGAGAGCCAGCTGGGTTCTTCAAGAGTGTAGGATCTTGGTCACAGTTGCATGGCCTATATAGGAGATCTACATGGTAAGTAAGATCGTTGATCTGCAGGTGTATGTGTGTGTAAGGTCGAGGTTCACAGGTGAATAGAACCATTGTTTGATTTGCAGGTGTGCAAGGTCATATAGACAGCAACACAACAGGGAGCAGTATCAGGCATGATCTACTTGGAGTACAGGTGTGTACTCGGATAGAGCTAGAGGAAGGCAAGGGAGTTCCTTCCATAAGTATGGTCTGTTGAATTGCAGGTTGTTGCAGATTCATGGGAGATCTACTTGAAGTACCTTGAGTACTTGTGGAGCACGTGGAGTGCTTGTGGAGTGCGTGGAGCACTTGTGGTGTGCGTGGAGCACGGGAGGTGAACACCAACTCTGTATTTGAGTTGGGTGTTGGGACCTGTGAGAGGGAGAGCTTTGGGGAGAAGAATTACTGTTCACTTGAGGCGTGGGAAACCTCTGTAAGGTGGTGGAGAAGAAGTGGCATCTTCTTTATTGTATTCTTTTCTGTATAAAGTGTTAATACAATTTGGTATTGTCTCTCATATGCTATGTTATTCTGAATTCTAGTTACTTGGTGAATCTGGTTAATTTCCGCATATTAAGTTGCTTGGTTTAGTAATCAAATTGTGTGCTTCCGGTGTACATCCTCCCAACAATATGTATATATAAATATATATATATATATGTGTATGTATGTATATATATATATATATGTATGTATGTATATATATATATATATATATATATATAAGAGGACAAAATTGACCAATAGAGAACAATAACACCAATCAATCTTATCCCCTTTCTGATGATCATGACCCTGATTAAATGTAGTCATAGTTCTAATTGCATATGCAGGATTAGTCTGAGTTGATTATTTTTAGTCATTTGTTAGTAGCACACAATCAGATTATAGATATAAAACATATATGTCCTCTTGTGTTGATCCTAGTTAACCTTCTTTCATTTGATTGTGTTTCGTCTATTTTAGTACTTTACATTCTTTCTTACTTGTCACAAGTTATTTTATAGTTTTTTACCACATTTCTATTCATTTTATATTAATTAGAGTTAGTACACCAATTAATTATAAATTATGATAAAATAAATAAGTATGATGTGTATCCGATGATAAAGATAAAGATAAATAAATTTTTATATTTTTGTCAAATATGAATGTTTTTGGATTTTTTTTCTATAAAGTTAACCCTAGGAGGAAGGTGCATGTAATGCACAACATATAGAATAAGAAAAGTTGTGTAAAAGGCTATGGTACAATATAGATGTATCGATGATGATCATGATAGAGATCAAATAATTTTTGTGTTTATGTATTTCATCAATGTTTTTATATTTTAGAATTTAATTGAAACAAAATACAAAGTGCATAGAAAATTAAGCAAGCAGGATGTATAGTACAAGAGGCATTTAAAAGATATATGCATGGAAGCCATCAATGCACCATAAGTCATTAATGTTTGTTTTGATGGGGGTGGTAAGTATCCCCCCAATATATTTAATTTTAAAATAAATGATCATCCTTATCCAAGTCTTGATTACATTAGATTTGATCACAATTTTTGACATTTTTTATATCTTTAAAAGGTTATTTTCTTTGTAAATGATTCCCTTTCTAATGGATGTTTGATAAGGGAGCCTGATTTTGCCTTGATCAATTAACTCTTGAGTTTTTTCTCTCAAATCAATGCACTTATATGTTAATGACCTTTTTTTGCATGACATGTATAAAAGTATTTATCATTATTATACTCTAGTCTATAATTGGAAATTATGTTTGGCAATGTAGCAATTTGACTATCTTTGTTCAACACACATTTTAGTATATTATATTGATTCTTAAAAAAGTATGTAGATTGAGTTAAAATGTGTTCCAAGTCTGACATTGTTGCTTTCGTGACAATAAGAATATGTGAAGAGCCAATTGGTTTGTGAGGTTTAGTTTTGGTGAAAGCCTTAGTTGATGGTATTATTTTCTTCTCAATTTAAGTATTTAACATTGCATTGATTGGAATATCAATATAAACACTATTTAACTGGATTGTGGGGTGCAACTCGTTGTCTTCTATATAAATAGACTTATGTGTTAGATGAGTAAAGGACCTATATGATGTTCCCAATAGGTTTATTTTGATAGGTTTTATGAGGTTGTTAATGAAGATATGTTGTTTTTCTAAGTCATAAGGTTGATATACAAATGGATGCATATGGCAATGAAATCTAAAGATGAAATGACACATGCTTTAATTGGGATATTTATTTAGATTTTGAATGCTTTGTTATGTAGATCTTGGTCCATTATTAGTGATGTTTTTGTCAAGGAAATGTTTTTACAAACATCCCATGGAATCCAATAAACCATTAGGCAAATAATAGAACTAATTTATTACATCAAAAATCAAGGTTCTAGGAAACAAAATAAGCATAATTAAAGGGAAGTATTCACAATCACACATATAAGTCAAGGTTGTGTAAAGGTGCACTTGAGGATCCCCATTACCATATGTCAAAATGACCAAGTCATGCAAAAAAGGTAAATTTAATATGTTTTTTGAATAGGATGCCTTAGTTTTGTGTTGTTTTTAATGTAATCCATGAATTTTTTTTATTCCAATTGTAAAGTATACATTTGCCTTTGTAGTTTGCATAGAATATGTATCATAGTGTCTAACTTGGGTGTAAGAATGGTGATGCCCTTAATGAGCTCATTTAGATGTTAGATGGTATCAATGATGGAGGTGATGGTATATCATTTTGTATAGGTGGACTATTTTGGATAAAGGGAGGATTTATCTTTAAGATATAAAATAAACATTCTATGCAAATCATAAAATTTGTAGGATCACAAGTACAAACCCTAGAAGTAGGCACATGAGGAACATTTTCAACCAATATTTCATTAGTTTTTTGAATGAATCAATGGAAAACACTAGGGTTTGTCTTAAGGTATTAAATAAGGTATTGATTAACCCTTTCATTATCTAGAAAATTTAAAGTGTTGTAGTATGTAATTACTTTCCATGATTTTAGGAATGTGGTCCATGATGACAACCAAGAAATGAACACTTAATAATATACAACCTTTATGGATGAAAAGGATGAGAAAAACCTAGAGGGAAAATTTTGAGAATCGTATATGAAATGATTGATCAATCCGTAAGAGGCCAAGAGTTTGTAAAACCCTAAGTTGATTGCAAGCAAGAATCAAACACTAAGTAAAAATTGACATGATGTAGGCACCCAAATAACAATTAGGGCTCGGGTTAAAGTAAGCATGGAAAGAAATCAAATCTGAAATTTAACCATGAAAGTGTAGGAAAAGATGGTTATATGAAACCATAGGTTAAGTGTTAGAAAGAGTCAAGGTTCACCATTTATGTTTACCCTAATTTTGCTTCTTACAAAAAATAGGCATAAACAAAGTGTAATTAAATAGATCTAAGCATATATAAGAAATAAAAAAATTAGATATATCTAAGAAGCTAAGTAATGTAAACAAGCCTAAGTGTTGTAAATGAAAGCTAAAGCAATGTAATAAACTGACAAAGAAGTTAATGAATAATCATACCCTAATTTTTCTACAGATTTGAGTTTGTACGTTGACTATGTTCATTATAATTCACCCGCTTTTGAGTTTATGGAAATGGACATTACTCTAAGATGAAATTGTACTTGTATGGACCTATTATATGCAAGCCTAACCACTTTGTTCATGTCCCTATATTATTGGGTGTGTCTTTATGTTGTCGATGTGTCTTTATAGAGTTTTAAAGTCTCAAATTTATGGTATATGTGCATTGTGTCTACCTGATTAGGACTTTATCTTCACTTAAGAGATGTGTTGGACATAATATGTTGTATGGTTGAATCTTCACTTAGACTTAACTTGCACACTCCAAAACAAAACAAAGGTAATGGAGTCTAGTAACCATTGAAGCAACATTGCAAATTACATGTCCCACATGTTCATAATTAGACCTCCATGTAGATTTTTGGTATGTCAATGGAATAGATCAAGCAAATGTTTTAACCTCCTCTTCCCTAGAAGTGATCAATGTAACTATTGAAGTCTTATTTCAGTCCTTTGACACAAAGGAATTTGTAATGAGACCTAGATAGATAAGTGTCACAAATGTGTAAGATTTTTGATTCAATGAAGCACCACTTGAATGGAGAAGCTTAGCTCTAGGCATGACCCTTAGAATAGTTAAGTGTCGAATGTTCTCCTTCTTCTCTCTTGATTCCCCTTTTTTAATTGTCAAATGGCTTAGCAAAACTTTGTATTCATAGGATGACTTAGGATAACTAATGTGCATTGGCCAACATTAGAAAATACAAAAGGGAAGGGTTAAATCTCATGATGAATGGTAATAAAGAGATGAAGCCAAAAATCTAAAGGAGATAACCCTGTATAGGTACATATTTGTCTAGGATGGGCTCGTATAGCCATGGGTTTGTCTAGGAGATAAGCCAGGGTTGTTTTCAAGGTAGAACTTGCTAAAAAATAAGATGTAGTCTAAGTATACTAAAAAATACCTTTTGGATAAGTGTTGAGGTGCTTTTAAGCTATATGGACCAAATATAAACTTATATGTGGTTGGGGCAACCCTAAAAACAAGTTATAATGTACATGTTTACTAAATAATTTAATTTTGGAATAAAACATGGGAATAAAAAAATTATGCCAAATTTAGGTGTCTACGAGGAAATATATGTGATAGAATTAACACAAGCCATTTTATTCAACCACTTCCGTAAAATTACAAATATTTATGAGGATATGTAATTAACTATTAACTATTTATAATATCATTTATTTGGCTTCTATCAAAGCTTAATTTCTCATTTATTTAAAAAATATTTGAAAATGCAATGATTTTAAAATGGTTAATTATTTTAAAAAACACAAAAAACATAAATGATTTAAAAAAATATTTAAAACATATAAGTTTTTTAAAAACATATGAAAACATAGATTATTTTAAGATAAAAGACCAACATATTCATGTATAAAGGGGTCACCCATATCACAACCTCCAACGCTTTCTTTACTATCATTGTTTTTTTATATAACCATTTAAACAAGGGACACGTAATGGCTAGTCCTTGCCTCAATAGTGAAAATTGTTTAATAGTAAAAATTGTTTATGGTTCACTTTGTCTATGAATATTTAATGTAAATCTATTACAGTTGTGAATGTTAGGTAAAGAGTAATAAAAATAAATGGAAATAAATAAATAATCTATGGAAACAAAAAAAGGCTAAAGGCCTATGGTCAAGTATAAAGTAGTTAGTGGTTACATTTTAGCTAAAATTATATGTTTTTCACATTAGCAATTTGGGATCATGGAAAGGGCTTAATATCCTTAATCACTCACTAGCTAAAAGGTGATTTGTGGTTTGAATCCATGACTATATGGCTAAAAAAAAAAAAACAATAGACCTCATATAACATTAATTCTATGATGATTTCTACAAAATGTAATAAGAAAGTACCAAATCTATTGCATACCTTAGTACCTATAATAAAGAGAAAATCATCAGGTTGTGATGGATCAAAGAATGTCATTTAATTTTAGAATTTGTCATAGTCAGCCACTTACACAAGTTCATATGGGGATATTACAAATGATGAATTTATTTACAAGAAAACATCAAAGATACAAATATAAGGATCAAATTACAGAACTCAAATTTAGCATTCACTTAAGTAGAAGGATAAGATATGAAATTCCATTATTAAACATAACTAGACAACATTAATCCATAATAATTTTAAACACACTCTGAATAGAAGAATGTTGAGCCTCTATAAACCAAGAGACATACTTAAAACCATCTTTCCATGATCTAGGTAATATAAGTTGCTTTCCTCAGTAGGATGACCCATTCTAGTAAGGTCCCAACCAACAATATAAAAACTAGCCCCAACATTTATCCAAGCTTTGACATGCCACTATTTTTGTTGGCCCTGCATAATGCATATGAGAGGGGAAAATAGACAAAACTATTTTCTCTGGATTTATTACACCTTCATCAAGAACCTAAATGAAAAAACATACAAAATAATATCAAATTACAACTTACCCAAGTTCCAAACACGCTTATAATGCCTAGAATTTATTAGTAGGCTATAATTCAAACTTTCATTTACTAGTAAAACAGGTTTTATTGTTAAGGCCTATTTCACACAAAACCACTAAACTATGCTCAATCATCAAAAAATGGCAAACTGCTTAAGCAAAATATTATGATTTCTCAGCTAGTGAGGTCCACGACTTATATGTTAACCCACTTTAATTGGATTGAAAATCAAAATGTTTAGTAGAGACCTTCTCATGTTATTTCATTTGCCAACTAAGAGGGACATAATTTGCTTTTGTAAATCCACCCATTGGACGGAGGAGTAAGGTAGGATTATTATAGCCCATTTCAAGAAGACACCTATGGGTGTCTGTCATTTGCAAAGCATACCCATTATGAACAAGATTCATGAGTTGGAAAGCAAACACTACATCCACTTTGCGTCTTTCAAATTCTTTGTAGATTTGGTTAGGAGAAACCCTATAGTGATATAAACCATCATTATATTTGATCTACTCTAGGACCTCCAAATCACCTCCAACTAGCCATTTCCCTATGTGAGCTATTGCTTCTTCCACATATGGCAATCTTGAAGTTGTAGTTCCCCATGTTCTCGCAATGTGTTCCTCTTTTCTATATTTGTAAATCTCAATGTTGCACAAATAGAAAGGTTTGAATTAGCCAAAACAAATAATTCTTACATAGATTGAATTGTTCAAATCCTATATAAGCATATGTGGAAACATACATTAATATTTTGTATTGTATTATCTTACTACAGATATATATAGCTAACTTCAATAAAAGTAATTATTTATCACTTGGGGAAAAAGTAACTATCCCTCATAACAAGAGTTAGGCACATTTTTAATTTTGATTTGTTATTTTACCTCCCCTTAAAAATATTTCTATATGACTTGTATTTTAGAACGATGTTGAGAATGATTTGACATTCATTGCTTCAAACTTTTGACATAATTATCGATGAACTTTTGTCCTGAAGTTGAGGGATTAAATGATTTTTTTTAATTTTGGTGTAAAATCATAGAATTTGATTCTCTCACTCCCCTACATAATTCCCGCTATGTAGAATGCATAGTCAACACTAATAATGGCAGCTATAATAGCTACACTTTTCATTTTGTCCCACAAAACTGTTAGATTTTGAAAGGCAATTTAGAAGCATAAGTTGTTAGGGAAAGGTCTAATTGGTAGATAATAGGCATCATAACGCTATCACATTCCTTATTACATAGCTTTCCTTTATTCTGACCATATTGAATCTTAAGTTCTAACCAAAGATTTTTATAGCAATCCAACTTGTTTCCAATTGCTTTCATAATATCATTCGTGTGAGATATTTGAGCCTCTCCTCTTTCAATATTTTTTACTATTCTCTGATAGACTACAGAAGCACAAACTATATCAAATAAAGCTTAGACATCTTTTGGACTAGAACAAAGCAGTTTGAATCTTTGTAAACTAGTCATCAACATATAATACTATAAAAACCTTTAAACTCTACTTCCAAATCATGATAGAACAAATGATATGATCTATAGATAATAGTATATGTTCCAAACAAAAACATTAAGAGAAATGTTGCTTGAGTTAAACAAGAAGGTAGTGCAAGGGCAGGTAAAACCATAAGAAGTGCATCTAGCTACAAGCCATGCACTATACCTATAACAAAGGTTGTAATCCGAAGTTTCTTTTTATTACTTTTTAGAGAAAGGATAAAAGCCCTGGATGGTGTCAATTTGGTGATGGTGTCAAATCATAACTATTCATTTCTTGATCGATCTAAAAAGTAGATTAAAACTGAATCACTCACAACTATGGATTTATAGTATTAAATCCTTCACATTAATTATCAAATCAACATGTCTTTAAAGGCATGCCATGAAAATAGTTGTGTATCAAACGAGCCATTTAATCTGGTCATATAATCATAGCCATTTGTCAATACATTTAGGATAACAATGAAGTGGTTAGAAATTTTAGATATTGTAAATAAACCTTGCATGAAGTCGGTAATATTTTTTTTGGTTCATTAACAACATGCTCACCGGTCGAGTAGTATAATTGGATATAAATCCGAAAATAAGTATGGTAAATCTGTTGATAATGAATACATGGTTACTATTTTTAACTTCCTTCTCACTTTTAATTAATGTTATTATGATCCTCTTAATAAATAGATAAATTGAAATAATATTCCTAAGTAACCTATAAAGAATATTCTAATATTTTTGTATCGAACTATATGTAAAACTTTGTAATTATTATTGTAATATATGTTCTAATTTTTTTCATTGGTTGCATAGAAATAATTAATTGAAAACCGATTCCTTTAGTCCTACCTAGGCATGGACTAATCAAATTTTTTGTCACTGATTTTAGGTAATTGAGAATAATAATAGAAGGGAGATAGATTTAACGAAATTGAGGCAGCCTATTTTATCTAACTACTATAAAATTTTATAAAATTGTAGAGATATGTAGTGAGATCGAGCTCAAGTAACTATTAACTATATATCTGTGTGTGTGTGTGTGTGTGTGTGTGTGTGTTTTGATTAGGGGTAAACATTTTTTATAATTGAGAGATTTTTTTTTAGATATTGGAATTTTGAACCGGCACTATGACATATATTTGATTTTTACCCAGGCTTAATTTCTCATTTATTTTAGAATGTGAAAACCAACATTTCATTCCTATTTTTTATCTATTGAAATAATGCATTATAGTCTAAAGAATAAAACTTATTACATGCCCAATCAAAAAGGCGAGTGGCATGAGATCACACCTCGAATGAAAAAACACATCAAAGTCACACCATGATAATCTCAAAGTTACAACAAAGTTAAGGCCTTGAGGCCACAAATAACATCATTAAAAAATTATATAACACATGTCAGTAGTAATAACCAACACAATCGGCGCCAATTGAGACAGGTGGAGGAGGTGATGGACTATCCAACATATCTCCCTAACAACCACCATGGGGTGTGCATTATCAACTATAGGGTCCCAACCATCTTGTTTTACATTTGTTTTCATTATCTTCCTTAGTCTACCAATGAGGGAGGGGGAGGGGGCATTGAAATACCCAAAGATAATATGGGCATTTTTCTTTACCCATCCCAACTAGAAGGAGTAAACCCTGAAGGCCCATAACTAGCATGTGCTGAAGGCCACTTTCTATGCCCCTCAATGGTGATAACCTTTGATGATGATGAGTGGATAATGCAAAGCGATTATGTGATCTACACCGAACTCTACATTGTGCTCACTATCCCTGGTCTGTTCCTAGTTGGGAATCCATAGACACTCTACTAATAATACAAAGGGCATTTCCCTAGTGGCCAATGAGGGTGCAAAGGTACTCCAACTCTAGCGCCACTTTTTTTGCTTGCACTTGGATATGTAACATGACATTATAAAGTGTTAAAATTTTATTAGCATAAGCCTTTGTCCAGATGCTTTTTATAAAATAAAGTAAAGTTGAAAGAGAATCTCAATTCGAAAAATATGTCAAATTTGTTTGAATTTTGTAGGGAGCGTAACACAATCTCCTAATAAGACAATGCACCAAGAGAAAGGTTTTGGTCTTAGGTGGAACTATGGAACTATCTACCTTAAATATTTGCATGGTCCTCTTGTTTGTTTTCTATCTTGTATTATGTTCGCTTGGACTCGGTAAATTACCTATTCAATCACGTGATGTCTACAATTCCTTTAGACTTGGTTTTGAAGCGAGGGATGAGATTTAACACCCGTCCCACCCATTTTGAATAGATTTCAATTTATTTCACGTGCGTCATACAAGTTTTATTATTCTACGCAATGTTCGATATTTGGTAAAAGTCGTCAATTCATTTTATAGCACATAATATTTTAATAGATATATATTTTTGATTAACCAAATATTTAACTAAACACCAAATATTAAGAAACAGTTCCATCAAATTCTCCACGAATCGAACCAGAACCATCCCTTAAGACTTTCAAGTAAAATACATATAAATTAATTTGAATATTATATGGCTCCATCTGCATATTACCCTAAATTTCTAATGGGCTACCTTTCCATTCAAGTTTAATATAATTGTGGATGCATCCAATGTCATAACTCAATCATCGTTTAAAACTGAAAAGCTCGTTAAGGCGGCCTCAAATCAAGTTGAGCATCGCCGAATTTTCTATGGACAGGCAAGGGTGCCCGTCAAATCTCAACCTTCCTTCCAGCTTTCTATGATGAGCATTTCGAGCAGAATTTTGTCAAGTTTAAAATAAAATAATGATAAATTATGATTCGTTATTGACAGGCAATCCCTCCCTGGTTGCGGGTGGGAAGAATTTCTTTGAAATTATCCAGCGGGTAAAAGAGTATAAAAGTGATCACCCGTTTCACAAATTCTAGCGCAATCTTTGCTATCAGGGTTTTTCCGTCTACTCACCCAATTAATTTTTTTGGTGACTGATTTTTGGTGATTGAGAACAATAACAGAAGGGAGATGGATTTAACGGAGTTGAAGCAGGCCATTTTATCCAACCAGTTTCATAAAATTGCAGATATCTGCGACGAGCTCGAGCTCCAGGTAACTACTAGCTATTTATAATATCATGTATCTGGATTCTGCCAAGGCTTAATTTGACATTTATTTTAGAATGTGAAAATCCAACATTTCATTCCCTAATTATTTAGGTATATATGCTTGGTCGTTTCGTTTGTCTTCTATTTTGTATTACGCTTGCTTAAACTCGGTGAATTGCCTATTTGATCACATAATCTCCAATTCCCTTCATTTTGACGTCCAGCTTTGTATTATGAGCATTTCCAGCTAAATTTTATCAGATTTAAAATGAAATAATGATAATCCAAGGTTACTTATTGATTTTGAGCCGGGAGAGGCCCAGGGTTCAAATGCTAACCCACACGTATTTGGATGCTGGAGTACAAAGCCCAGTTGCATAGAAATTATCGAGCGGGTTATGCAAACCAGGTTCCTGACAGTTGATCATGGTGGTTTGACACCTAATTGCAGGAGGAATTACCCCAGCCTTGCAAATGGGAAAACTCCAATAGCCTTGCCTCTGCTTACTCAGCAGGAGGGTTTGCCCTACTTGATTGGGCATACTTATTACTTAGCGAATCATTCCCCTGTTATTATTATCTGGGTTGCTGTTCACTTCTGAACTGCAGACTGTCAATTGGAAAATAACGGTTGATTGTTCAATCAAACCATCGTTCTGTGTTTTTTGATGTTTCTGACATAAAGCAAAACACGTTTGGTTCTACTCGTTTATTCTCTCTAAATTTTACACTAGTGAACTCCTTACTCTCAATTGGAAAATAATGGTTGATTGTTGAATCAAACTGTCTTTCTGTGTTTTTTGATGTGTCCGACATAGAGCAAAACATGGTTGTTTTTACTCTTTTATTCTCTCTAAATTTTACTCTAAACCATTGCAATGAATGAAAAGCAAATTCCTGTAATAGCATGAAATAAACAGACTCTTTTTACCAAAATCAATTTTCAACTGCTTTTAAAATTTAGAAGCATTCCATTTACGTGGCATTGACACAGCATGGCAAAATTGTAATGGAATTAAATTACCTGAGTTTAAAATGGGAAAAACCTGGCAAAATTTTTGGGAAACTAAAATTTGATGTAATATTTGTAAAAATTGGGGGGGGGGGGGGGGGGGGGGAACTGATTTTGTCATCTCATGTGAAATATATTGCGTACAGATAAAAATAAAAATAATACATTACTTTTAAGTTATTTCTCAGGAGGTTAATGTAAAAACAAAGAGCTGGCCCTAAAATAATAGGCTGTGCCATTGTGGACCGATTATGCAGCAGCTCTAACATAAGCACAATACATTACTTTTAAGTTTTTTTTGTCAGCCCTGTGTTTTTTACCTAAACCCTTATTTGGGTTAAAATTAACAAATCTCTCATTAGGGTTTAGAATTTAACTTATAAATTAAATCGGTTCAAAGTAAAACTTAAAATATCTTAATTTCTCTAATCCCCCTAAACTAAAAGTTTTCATTCTGCTCGTGCTCTGTATTTATTTGTGTCCAAGTGTAAAAATGAACCAATAAAGATAGGTCAATACAAAAAGATTACATAATCACATTTTGAAAAACTCGGAAACACAGTGGTAAATGTGGCGGGTCGTAATCACGAGTAATGCTACTATGATTTGAACTTCCTTTTTTTACAATATCTTATTCTTTGGCCTTTGCAGTTGGCTGCTCAAGGTATCAAAGATCCAGATGGGTGGCCATATTCTATCCATTTGCTGGGGCACATCTACTTGCAAGATATGTATGTTATGTTGGTGTTATGCTCATATATATATATATGTATTTCTTCGGGTTTTAGACTGAAGTCTGAAATAATTTTGAGAAGTTTACCGAGCACACAAGCTGTTAATGACTATGAGAATTAGAATAAAGCTTTTTCTTTGTTGGGTACCTATTTCTAAATTTGCAGGAATAATGCAAGATTTCTTTGGAGGCGTGTACCATCTTCTGTAAAAGAGAGCCTGCCTGAATTTGTTGCAATATGGAAGATAGGTCAGTGCATGTGGACACATGATTATGCAGGCGTGCATGGAGCTCTTCGTGGCTTCAACTGGAGTATGGAAGTACAACAGATTATTACTGCATTATCTGGTAAGCTGTTTACTTTGGAAATAACAATTTTCTCAATGTTGGCTCAGATTCTGGTTGCAGCCTGTCTGCTTTTCTTGTTCTTGTTGAAATTCAAGATATCATAATTTCAAACTATTTTCCTCCAGCTCGTGCATTGCACATAATATTACAGGAGAATGATAGGACATATAATAATCACATTGGAAATTGATTTCTCTTCTCTTACATATCATAAAACCAATACAGAACTATGCATAGATTAATGATGCTTTGTGGCATCATAGCTTGAAAATGTCGATATATTTAGCCATAGCCTCTTAGTCCCGAGAGTAGTTTGTACGCTTTGTTACATCAAAACTTTTAGAAACTATAAATTTGAATTTGATAAGAATGTTGCATCGGTATGATCCCATTGTAACCTCTATTGGTAAGAATCAAGAATATGGGAGAAACTCATATCTAAATCCTCAAGGTATTAGGATTTCTAGTTTATTCTAAGGTACTCATGAAAGAAAATGTTAGCAGACAAAGATCCAAGGGAAATTAAAAAACCTCATCAGATGTCAACCTCAGCTTCTTCCTTTCATTAGCTACTTTTAGTTTCTTTTGGGTTGCGAAACAAAAGTGTCTTATAACAGAAATGGACATTTACATTATTCTTATTTGGAGGCACATTGTTGTTGTGCAGTGCTACGTTTCTGAATCCAAGGTTAAAGAAAATAGAAAATTAAAATAAGACGGCTGAATGATTGAAACCTATATACAGGCTTGTTACTTATTTTTTGAAATGGTAGAAGAAAAGAACTTGTCACAAACCAATAGGGTTTGATCTTAAAGTGTTAGGAAGAAGATTTATGCAAATGCATGAGGAGAATTCACATGCGTGGGCTATGGTTGTTGTAGTCACCCAGAATTCATTTGAGTACTCTACTAGGCTATGCCAACAAAACAAGTCTTCACTTTGATAAGGCCATGTCTCATGCTTTGATACAAAGAAATTACTCTATTCCTTGCATAAAGAACAATTCATGGAAAACATCTAAGTCACAAGGTTCGAGTTTGAGTTCAAGTTCGATGAGGATAAAATTCGGTTCGAGTTCGAGTTTGGATAAAAACCGAAAAAAAAATTGCCATTAAATTCGAAACTTAAAACATAAAATATTTTAAAAAAATACGTTAATAATAAGCAAATAAAAAACATTAAAAAATCATAAAAATTAAATAAATAAAAACATTTAAAAACAAATATAAAAGTATATTATATATATAATTGTCAAACGTAAAATAAAAAAAACTATATTACATATGAAAAAATAAACAAATAAAATTTATTAAAAAAACTAGTAATAAAAAAAACATTAAAATATAAATTAAAAAAAAATAAAACATAAATACAAAACAAAACCCTACCTCAAGCGGGGCGGCGACATTGACATCTCTTCCGAAAGCTGTGCAGCCTGTTGCCAACCCGTTGACGGTTCTGGAGTCCTCCCCGAGCAGCGAAGGCTGCCGGGGTGGCTCCTACACACAGCAAGGCTCTCAGTTCACACAGTTGGAGTTTAAACCTGTCCAAGCAGACAGCAACCCGTCCACGCAGCAGCAATATGTCCACGCAGACAGCACACAGTATGCAACACACAGCAGTCAGTCCAAGCAACACTCCACACAGCACAGGTTCATAGCACAACAGTACAGCAAAACACCCCTTTTGCTCTGTTTTTCACCTTGAACTTCACGAATTTGGGCGAACTTCATGACGCGGCCGAAAAATCGGCAAATCTTGTCGCTTAGGAAAACACCTACATTGCAGATATGGATACGGGTGCGTGAATCGGATATGTGGACATGTGGGGGGCTTGGATAAGTTTTTGGATACGGCCGTACAAATATATATATAATTAAAAATATTGAAAATATATCCATATAAGCAAATTAACCACATAATATGCATAGATAGATAAGATAACTATATTAATGTCCAACAAATGACCACAAAGGTAGGTCAAAGGGACTGTAGATTACAAAAGTGTGTCAGGAACAAGCGGGAAACCAAAAAGGTCTCCAAAAACGAGAAGAACAATGCAGCAATGTGTGTATTTTTTAAATTGCGTTTTTACTTTGGATACGGGGCCGTATCTGGCCATATTGCATCCTGGAGTGTTTCATATCGTATCCTGGGGGTTTAGTAGCAGTGTCCGGTAACGTAGGAAAACACGAGGGGCTAGGAGAGATCAATTATTCGACAAATATTTGCGAAGAACATTATTCAAAACCTTAATAAATTAGATGATGAGTTGTGAATAGGGTAGAACAAAACCTACAAAAAGTCTAGTCATTGGTGAACAAGATGTCCTCTATTGATCTTACATTAGCAGTCTTGCAAGTAAATTGCAATTGTCTGCACTTATTGATGTCTTTCATATAGCTTAAAGAAAGGAAATGGAAAATGTTATAGTGCCGCAACGAGAAAACAGAAAACCATTATAAAAACTTGATTGTGTTCTTTTATAGCCAATCCTCAACATTTATTTTTGGTAACAGCCTGATCTATCAGAAACTAATTGCATGTCCATAATATTTGCTAGGGAATCTTGTGAACATCACGACATTGTTTGTTTCAGCACATGGTACCAATAGTACACTTTTTTGAGCTTCTGTTCCAAATGGACATTGCCCTATGTGAATATGTTCTGGAGTGCAGAGCCAGGTCTCTTGATATAACACTGGCAGATGAGTTGTGAATAGGGTAGAAACAAACTTGCATAAATTGTATTGAATGAGCAAGATTTCCTATATCTATCTAACACAAGTGATCTTTGCAATTAAATTGGTATCAGCTGCACTCATTGATGCCTTTTATGTAGCATAACGAAATGAAATTGATAGTGTTAACTTTGTCCCACTGAGAAAATGAAAAACTATTCTAAATTAGGGATTATGTTCTTTTATGGCCAATCCTCAACAGTTATGCTTGGTAACTGCGTGTTTAACAAATAGTTTCATATATAAAGTCTTACAGAAAATGGTGATTTTAGTATTAGTCAATATGGAAGAATGGGCATTAAAGTCAGTAGAAAACTATGATGAAGATAAGTCTTGGACACAACTCAAGTTGAAAAGTTAATGTGGGAGTTCCCAGTAGAAAGCAGAAGACCTTAGGTTTTAAGAGGATATTTATGTGGTTCTAATTGACATTTTAATTTATCTAAGAAAATATGCATCAATGGAATGTTTCTCAGAAAATATATTAAAATTTAGAACCTCATACCATGGAAAAGTTTCTTATATAAGGAAAGGCAGAGTTCTGCAACAACATGGTAAGAATTAGCATTAAAAACAAGAAGAGAAAGAAAAACTGAAAAGGCAAATAAGTCATCAGATCCTACTTTTTGAGATTTGGGAACTTTTGCATTTGTTTAAACTTTATATGCTTGATTTTCTAATACCCACCTTTGATCTCTTATTGGGCAGATGAAGCCAAAATTTGTCTTCAACATGAAATTTGTGATCAACCTGACGTTTGTCATGTTAGGTCCTGTAGCTTTGCTGTGCTTTATATAAGACTTCTTGCATTTACTTATGGACTTCCTAAATGTGCTTTATAAAGCTCGTCATTGCCAAAGCTTTTTATTTATTTAATGTGATCTATAAAGCATGCCATTACTAATGTTTTTTTATTGTATCATGTATCCAAAAGCTTGTTCCTGCATTGTATATCTTGAAGTAGATTTTCATAAGTGGTTAACAGGCTTGAAGCTTTAAAGCTCTGACAACTTTGTAGGTAGGGGCAATTTCACCACAGCACACCGTCTCTGTTTCAACTTGTAAATGATCAGTATCTAAAAGGAAGTCGACCTAGCCTATATAAATTATAGTCATCTAAAAAGAAGTCATGTAGTCTATCAAAATTATTGCAAATCGACATGCTTTCAGGTGGGTCTGTATCTTCTACTTCCTCAATGCCTCTACGTGCTGAAGATTTTCTTTGGATAATGAACTGAAGATTGGTCAATAACATATGCATCTTCTTGTTTGATTTCCATGTGGTGGTAATTGGGCTTGGAATTGCTGAATTGGTCAACCAATCCTCAATCCTCAGTTGGCGATATCTTTTGTCTGTGTTAATATCATGTCTACCTGATAGTCTCTAACAAATCTTGCAGATACCTTATCTCGTTGTTTCAAAGAATTGAACATGCCTGCATTTTGTTATGGGTCAATAATATGTAAAATGGATTTAAGTGGACACAAGCTTTTGGTTATGTAAATGCATGTCTCTATAACCTCCCCAACAGTTCTGCGTTGTTTCTCTTTTGATGATGAAGATTGAGTTGGAGTCTTGCACTGCTTATCTTTGGCTTCTGTCGCCATGATTATGCCTATATCATCTTCCAAACTTTTATTTCGAAGAATTCAATATCCTTTTGTATTGATGTCTACAAACCTACTTCAACACTATTTTAATCCTTGTCCTGTAGGATTTCTAACATGATGGTATACCAATGAAACTGATCAACATGTGCGTCTAGTGATTTAATTCCCTTTTGTCTCAAATAATGACTGTATTTTGAGTTTATTCTCACATTCAATAAGATACAACTTCTCCCCTATCTCGTTGAACTCTTGCCATTTACTGATCGTCAATCTTTCACTTAGTCTGCATGTTACACAAACTGTTCCACCATACAAGTTCTTTTCTAGCTATCTTCAGCTTGATGATGCATGTTTTATGAGTGTCAAAATAGATCTGTGCCCAAAAGTAAGTCTAAATAAGACTAAATTGTAAGCGTCTCAAATTATTATCTATTTTTCTGCATTGAGACAGCTTTGAAAAGTTACGTTTTCATCTCAAATTATTATCTAATTTTTATTCATTGAGACATCTTTGAAAAGTTCCATTTTCATCTCCCTTGCACATTGAAAGTATTTGGCTCAAGCGGAGTTAATGGAAGGGTAATGGAGCCATTTCCGTTATTTGTTTTTTTATTTCCTCTTTTCCCCCACTCCTTTTCCCCAAATTTATTGCTAACTTGGCTTGGATATCAGAATCGATATACTAACTTCCATAAAACGGTTCCCTTAAAACTTGTTGTCAGAGTGCAAAGTGGAAAGGGATAAGCACTAAAGTTGCATTAATGATCTTTACCAACTAATTGTATCAGATGTACTTGCCAGTGCCTTCTGCACAGTGTAAATAGAGGAGAGACTAAAGATGTTCTATAGGGGACTGGAAAGGCTTGATTTATCGCAAGCTTGCTCAAAGGATCAAAGCCCAAAGAGGTGCAAATTTGATTATATATAAGGTAAAGTTTCCTTGTTCCCACGAGGGGGTTTCATAATTGCATCAGGTGTGATGGCTAGGCTGTGACATAAAAGGACCTTAACTTACCTATGGTCCTATCGGGAATGCTTAAAGCCTTTCTATGTTCTCAAGTTGGTTCTTCTAAAGCTAGTCCCTAGGAGTTACATGAACTGCCCATTGGTTACCCTCAACTAATAGTTAAAGGTTATTCTATGTATAAAAACATTTTATCTTTGGAATAGTTTTTGATTCCATTGAACATCGAGTTTGGTACTGGTGTTGTTCTGGTGTGAAGCATTGCTAGTTTGGGGTACTTCCTCTTAAGATCGACACCTCTTTTAAGACGGATACCTCCCCTCAAGGCTGTCACCTTGTTGGGTCACAATTATTTATTGTTGCTAGGAATCCAAAACCCTAAGATGTGTCAGAAGCTTAGGATTTCTATAGATCATTCCTCTTCACTTTGGGGTGTCAGATTTTCCGAAAAATTATTTGGAGGACACCGAAAATGCAAAATAGAAAAACTTATCAAAAATTTCAGAAACTGACAAATGGTTTGATGAGTTTCATGTTGTGATAGATTCGCTTTACTCCTTGAGGAATGCCTTTCATGCTAATTTTCAGATTCCAGGACAAATGGCTTCTCTTTCTATTTTTGGACTTATCATTTTTTACCAAAAAATAACAATAAAGAATTGTTATTGAAGTGTAAAAATCAGAATGCTGTAGCAGAGTAGAGAGAGCCAAGAGCATGGTGTGGTAGCTTCATATCTCTTCACAAAATTGTAATTACTTTTGTATTAATCAGTGTGGTAGCTTCACATCTCTTCTCAAAGATTGCTACCTTCTTGCATTAATTAGAGAGTAATAGCTTACATCTCTACTTAGAGATAGCTGTACATAACTTTTGTATTAATGTAGTTAATTCTTTTATCTAGAAATTGTTGTGTATATTTTTTTCTTCATTTATTCATGGTTAATTTTGTTACAATTCTATAATTATTGACAGGCTACATAATTGTTATTATTTATTATTTCTGCATATAGCACATCTATGTTCCAACAATTCCGTGTTTTGTCTACTGGATTGCCGATCAAATCTGGATCAGTGGCATAAGAGCAGGTTTTCTACCACCTAGAAGTGGTAGCAGAGCAGGTTTTCTACCACCTAACAATGGTATCACGTTAGGTTTTACATACGTTTTGTAGGTATCTTGCAACAATCATGGGAAAGATGAGCAGGAAGAAATGACAAGAGGAATGAATCCTAGATGCAAATTCACATTTAGCATTGCAGAACTAGCATGAGTTAGTTCTTGAAAAAAATTGACAGCTAAGGGATGAAAATCAAAGGTTGCAGAGCAACCTTAGCCTCATCATGGAGCAGGTTATAGAAATGTAGAAAAATCTTACTTATTTTGGAACCCCTATTGTCAAAGGATTATGTCAAGCAGAGGAAAGATGCAACCAATTTATCCACAAGCTTCAACAAGAACTTGTTGAAAAAGATGTTTTTTATGACAAAATTCAACAAACTCTTGCCATACTACAAAATGAAGTTGAAGCAATGAAAGAAACGAAACCACTTATAAAAAATGCACTGACAAACATTGAGGAAAATATGATATGTTAATCTAATTTCTCACAATCTCATCATTCCCTATATTTATTTGGTAGTTTTGAAAAACACAGCAAAGGAATTGGCTTCAAGAGGTGAATAAAATGGGATACATTGTTAAGGTCTTGGCAAAGATGGTCACAAAATTAAAAATTCTCTAGAGGTAGAGACGAGGCCCACAAATTTTGCTCTTGGATATACCGGAGAATCTCTCTAAGCCACTAGGGGTTCAACTTCCATTGAAGCAGATGTTTATACAAATGTAATAGACATGGAACAAAACCTTAGTGTAGACATCTTTCCCACACAAGTAGAAGGTATATGTTTCATCCTATCGCTTCCAGTTATTGTGTTAGAAGAGGTTATGATTCTAGTTGGTGTTAGATTCTTCATCCTTGTGAATTGTGTAGGAAGCGCAACCACCATAATTCTACATATTGATTTTTTGGCATCCCTGCTTTCAAATCTTTGCACGTGCAAAAGAATCATTTTTGCATTGAGAAGTTTACGTTCATAAAAGATCGGAACTGGAAGCAGTGCACTGCTTCCTAAGTGGGGACAATTTATTTGGGTGGCAATTTGGAGCATTTTATTTTATGTATTATGTTTATTTTTATCTGCGCACTATATTTGACATGAAATAACAAAATCAGTTTTATTCTCTATTTTTATGAATCCTACATTTTTTATGTAAAAAACCATTTTGCTTTTACTCTATGTTGTTTGGGTACGGGTACGGGTACAGATACATGGATGTCTCGGGTACGCGGGTACGTCATTTTTCAAAAACCTTGATTTGGATACGTTGTGGGTACGTCTGTGTATATATATACATATATTGTATATTACTCATTTTTTTAGTAAAACACTTGAAACTACATAGTGTGAAAATATTTGTCTATAAATGATAAAACACTTAAAAATATATAATATTCATTCATTCATTACTTCAAAGACAAGATGTACATTCAAATCTAGAATAAATCATCTTGATTGTCCACAAAATCATGAATGCCACTCCCATTATTTTTCAACTTTATCATTTACTGACACTTTCTCTTACAAGGGCTCATCGGTGCATTGAATCTCACGAGTGCATGCCTTAAGGGGTGCACAGGGAATGGGGTGGGATTGGCTTGTGGCACTTTGCCAGAGATATTCTCATACTATTCTATCACGCATACATCCCTTCATGCAGCCTTCATACCTCCTATGATGTCTCCTTGAAATCTTGAAACCCTGAAAGATGGCTAAGTTTGAAACCCTGAAACCCTGGAATCTGACTAACTCTGAAATATGACAGGATCCTCCAAAACCTAGAATTTGCATTATAGCTCCTAGCAGTTTGAAACCCCTCTCAAACATCCTAAAAGTATATAAATAAAATATAACTTAAAGTATAAGTTTATTATACTTAAATGTTTATTTTATTTCTATACGGTTGGGTTCAGACTGGATTTACATTTAGGGTTGCTTAGTTTTTAGGGTTTTTTTTTTAAGGATTTTCTGAGTTTTTTTTTTTTTTAAATTCGCCATTTTTCTGCCGGAATCCCTCGGGTACGCGCAGGAAACGTCCCGGGTACTCCCAGAGGCGCCGACGAGCGCCTCCGGGAGTACCTGGGACTTTTCCGGCGTGTACCCGAGGGATTCCGGCAGAAAAATGGCGACGGGCACCTCCGGGAGTACCCGGGACTTTTCCGGCGGGTACCCGAGGGATTCCGGCAGAAAAATGGCGAATTTTTTTTTAAAAAAAAACCTCAGAAAATCCTTAGCACGCTGGCGGGCGCCTCCGGGAGTACCTGAGACATCCCCGTGCTAGAAGCGTCTCCGAACAGGGGGCGTTGGGCCGGGGGGTGTATCCCCACAACACAGCTTTTACATAATAGCGTTTGTGTAAAAAAACAAAGGGCTCACCCTAAAATAGTAGGCCATGCTGTCGTTGACCATGACCCACTATTTTAGGGTTAGCCCTTTGTTTTTCTTGCCTAAACCCTCATTAGTTTATAAATTAAAAAACCCTCATTAGAGCTAAAAATTCAACTTTTTAAATAAAAAAATTAAAATGCCGTAACCTTATACTAATTTTTTTTAGTACGCCTCTGCTTTTACTTCTAAGTGTAAAAAGGAGCAAAAAAAAAGACAGGTATATATAAAATATTTGAGAACCATTTGTTTGAAAAACTTTGGAAACAACATGGCAAATGCTGCTGGTCCCTATGCTACTCTGCTCAATACAAAAAATTATCAAAAATCCAAAAAAATTGTGTTTTGATGAGTTTCAAACTCTCTTAACCTCTTGGGGAGTGCTTGTCCAATGGCTTTTCTGATTCTAGGGCAAATCGCTTCATTTTCTGTTTTTAAACTTTTCATTCTTGTAAAAATAGCTATAAAGGAATTGTCATTGGAATGTCAAAAACAAAATGTTGTAGTACAGTAGAGAGAGCTAAGTGCATGGTATGGTAACTTCACTTCTCTTCTTAGAGATTGCTACTTTGTCATACGAATTGAGACTAATGGCTTGTATCTCTTCTGAAAAATATCCTTACATACCCCTCATATGAATGTAGTTAATTCTTTTATTTAGAAATTGTTCTGTGTATCCTTTTGTTCACAGTTAATTTAGTTACAATTCCGTAATTTTTCCCATACTACAATTGCTGTAATTAATTGCTACAGGCGATATTACACTAATTTCCAACAATTCAGTGTGTTGTCCGCCGGATGGCTTATCAAATCTAGACCAGCTTGACTTTGGACTCTAACATGCAGTTCTCTGGGGAATTATGTTATTAAAATCCAAACAACAATGCTTTTTTGGTAAATATACCTAGGGACCCATAAAAATACAATGTGAAAATACCAGTCATCGATAGCATACAGCTCCTCGGGACCTTAGATTACAGAGGCAAATTATCTTGCCAAAAAATATACCCGGGGTCTGTTTCACTTGGCATTACCATATCAACTGCTCGATACTGGATGACCATCCTTCATACAGCTTCTCCATCCAACCACTGACTTCTTTGAATGATTGGCCCCTTATTTTGTTTTTCTTGCCAGACTTGGTTACCCTTATCCATAGGTAGGGATATTTTGTCTTTCTTTTCTGTTTCCTGATCATTCCTTACACATATTTTGAATTGAGATGAATGTTGTTTCCTTCCTTCTCTCCTCACACAAAGAATACGAAATAAAACTAGAAAATATATTGAACTCGTCTCTATTTGAAAAATGTAAAAACAGAGCAGCGAAGAGCCTTACCTTCCCCATCTTTCTAAATTGTTTCCTTTTGCCTGAGTATCTATGATCGCAACTCAGTTAAATGCAATCATATTACATTCAATTGAAAGACAGAGGTACAACTGCTATAACTTGGTCCCATTAAAAGAGAAAAGGGAAGGATTGTTATTTTTATTTTTTATCAACCTATTGTTCATTCCAAAAAACAAACTTCCAGACTTGACGCTTTTCATATTTCACTTCTGGTCTGCTGTGCAGAACTTAACACATACATTTTGGCTGGCACCATTGGTGGAAAATCAGCCCCTTCAATAAAACAAAGCAGCCTTTAAACTTATAATGTCAGAGTTTGCAGACAGCATCTTACATTGGCAGCCATGCACTAAAACCATCCAATCCGAAAGCTGAGACAATCTAATCTATCACTACCATTTTATCAGTCCAGCTTCTCCATTATCTTCTTGGTCAGAGTCCACTTCATCAAAGACAGTGGGTGGTGGGAGAGAATACCTAGGGCATTGGTGATGGTTTTTGAGCAGGTCTACTGGTACTTCCGATATTCTACAATCTCTTGAAGACTGCACCTGGTTTTACCATGGTTAATTCTGCTGTTTCCATCTTGCACCACCATGTTTCTGTCGAGATGAATGGACGTGCTTAGTATCGCAATCATAGCAGTTGTCATGAATGGCATTATAGACATTGTTGCATCCATAAGTAGTTCTAGGGACCTTCATAATCTTACTATCTCTCTCGTGGTCTTAATATCATCTCCATCCACCTCCATAGCCATTCTTTGAAAATGTTATCGGAGTGGATGCTAGGATCTCCGGATCAAGTGAGTGCACGGGTTTGTGATAGGTACAAGACAAGCTAGTACTCAACACAATAGCTACAAGCAAAATGAAATCACCTACAAGAGAATATTGCACAAAGCAAAATAAGAGCCAAATACCAACCTTCCATTACTAAAGCTCACAAATGTGAGATGTACATATAGGGGAGTGCATGTGTAACTCCTCCCTAGAAAGCTCACGAAAAGTGGTTAAAGAGGCAAGAATAGAAGAGTAACTCCCATGCTTGGAATAGCCGATCAAGGGAGTTACTTCTTATTCCTCTGGTTAAATTGTAACTCCAAGTATACCTGAGCAAGCTTGTCCATAAAAGTAGGAAAACTCCAAGTGAGGGGAAAAAATCATTAATAAATAAATATGGGAAAATAATAAATCCCTACTCTAATGCCCCCTGTGGACAAAATAAATGAGTCTTGGCAACAAGCATTGATGAGGTACCTATGAACAAAATAATTTCTCATAAAGTAGAGAAAATGAAAAAACTGCCCCCCAAAAGAGAGACATAAGGAAGATGATAGAAGGCCCCCTAGAAGATGATGCTGCAATATCTCGAACCTCAAGAAGAGCTCACAAGTGAAGATATTTGCTCTCCGTGAAAAGTTTGGTGAAGATGTCTGCTGTTTTTTTTTTTCGTCTAGCAATGTCTCAGATCAATGATTTGCCTATGAATGAGCTCTCAGATGAAGTGCATATGAATCTCTATGTGTTTGGTCGGTTGATGTTGAACCAGATTCTTGCAAATCTGAATAGTACTTTGGTTGTCACAGTTGATAATTGTAGGTTGTCTGAACTAGATACCAAACTTTGTGAGAATCCTCTGAAGCCAGATAGCCTTAGTGGCAACATTGACAGTCCCTCTATATTTTGTCTCAGTAGATGATAAAACAATAGCATTCTACTTCTTGCTTGACCAACTAATTGGACCTGAACCAATGAAAAAATTGTACTTTGAAGTTGACTTGCGATTCTGAATATCGCTAGCTCAGTCTGAGTCAGTATAATTGATCAAGTCGATGTCAATAACAACTCTGTAATGAATTCCAAATCTATGTGTGCTCTGAATGTAGTGCAAAATCCTCTTAGCTGCTTTTCAGTGCAATTCGTGGGGTTCCTGCATGAATCTAGTGACTAGGCCCACTGCATATGATATGCTAGGTCTAGTATGTGTCAAGTAGATAAGACTGCCAACAAGTTGTCGATACAAGGTAGCATCAACCAAAGATGAAGTACAATTTGCCTCAAACTTGATTGCAGATAGAAAGGGAGTGGGAGTTAGCTTACAATTAGCCATGTGAAATTGAGAAAGTAGATCGAGAGCATACTTAGGCAGTGCAAGATTGATTCCTGAGTCAGATTGAGAATTATGGATCCCAAGGAAGTAATATAACAAGCCCAAGTTTGTCATGGAAAATTTGTCTTGAAGAGCCTCTTTCACCGCTACAATGGATGAGGAAGAGCTCCCAGTGATCAAAAAGTTGTCAACATATAGAACCTGAATCAAAAGTGAATCATTTTGTTGCAAGAGATAGGCTTTCAGATTTGAATGGCATCGAGTAAACCCTGTAGAAAGAAGGAATCCATCTTGGCATACCAAGTCTGAGGACTCTGTTTGATGCCATAAATGGATTTCAATCCCGGTCGCTGTTCCATGTAAATCTCCTTAAAATCACCGTGAAGAAAGGCACTCTTCACGCCCATTTGATGAACATCCCAATGATTGGTTGCGGCAATTGCAAGTGTGACTTTGATGGAGTTCATTTTGGTGATTAGTGCAAAGGTCTTTGTGTAGCCGATTCCGGGGACCTATGAGAAAACTTTGGCGACCAACTGCGCCTTGAACCTTGAACTTGTCAACGGACCTATCTACTGCATACTTGGTTCGATATATCCATTTGCATTGAACCATTTTTCTTCCCTTAGGAAGAAGTGTCAAGTCCCACGTGTGATTCTTGATTAAGAACTCTCCATGCATCGCAGAATTCCACTTAGGAATACCCGATGCCTCTCGAAAAGTATGCGGATATGAGGTAGATGCATAGAAAGCATGTGCCCCACTTTGGAACTCTAAATGTGTCCACCTGTCATCTAAAGGATCTCCAACCTATGTACCTATGCTGTGTAGTGTTTGCCTAGCCCAAAGAGGACCAAAAGTGGATGAGTCAGGTAGAAAAACACCATCCTCCGAAGTGTGGCCAAATGCAGATGTAGATGAGTCCCCATTATCGCTCCGGCTATTAGATCTGGAAGAAGTGTCCTCAACCTCTGGAATGTGCTTAGGGTGATCTGAGTCATTTGAATCAAATCCAAGTGAGTCCAATGAAGTGGGAGAAGTGTCAAGTGTTGAGTTTGTGGGACTTTCCTGAAAGTGAACACTTCTCTCTATGAGCAACTCGTGGTCGAATGAAGAAGGCAGTTTCCCTTGACACCATCTGGATAACCTATGAAGATGCGAGGCTTACTATGAGTTTTCATAGCCTTACGTTTCTTCTTAGGTATACAGGCCATCGCTGGAGATCGGAAGATTGAAATGCTCAACTGTGGGTTTCCTACTGTACCAAGCTTCAAAGGGAGTTATGCCTTTTAAATCTTTCTGGGGAACCCTATTCAGAATGTAACAAGCATAATTGATTACTTCGGCCTATTACTGTGGTGTGACTTAGAGTGAATCATACAATTAGCCATTGCTTTCAAGGACTTATTCTTACGTTGAAGACCGTATGGAATTGTACGTTGCAAATCAACCCCCTCTGCTGTGCAAAACTGTTCAAATCTGTTATTGACATACTCACCCCCATTATCAGTTTTGAGAACCTTGATGCATTTCTCAAATTGTTTTTCTACAAGAACTTTGAAGTCTCGAAACTTGTTGAAAATTTCAGATTTCTGCCTAAGTGGACCCATGTGTACCTTGAGAAACAATCAATAAAAGTGAGAACATACTTAGCCCTTGTGAAAGATAGATTGGGAGAATGGCCAGATACATCACTGTGTACTAACTCCAATACCTGTGAAACCCTCCAAATTTTGCCTTTGTCAAATTTCTCTTCAGGATGTTTCCCAAGGGTGCAACCCTCACAAAGATCCTTGGAGAAATGGTCTCGAGGTAATCCTGTGACCATGTCATTTTTGCTGAGTTGTTCTAGGTAGCGGTAGTTGAGGTGGCCAAACCGCTCATGCCATAATTTGCTAACTTCATCTGGATGAGTCAACAATGCAGTCAGAGAAGAATTAGGTGTAAAATGTGAGAAAGTATATAACCTGGCTTGTTGATCTGCGCTTCCCATTACTACTGTAGGATCGTTATGCAACTCTCTGATGATAAATGAATTTGATAAAAATTTCACCCTCATGCCCTTAATGATATGAGTGATTTGGTACACTTATAGGAGATTAGTTGAAAGAGATGGAATATTTAGAACATTATTGAATGTTCTTCTTTCCATTTCAACAGATCCTCTCCCTAAAACTGACAAAGACGTGTTGTCACCCAAAGTGATTGAAGACGTGTTACAAGGCTCTAATGAAGAAAACTCAACCTGTGAAGAACCCTTGTGGTGGGATGCACCCAAGTCAATAACCTATGAAGATGTTGGAGCTACAATTGCTACAAGAGCCTTGCCTTTTTTCTTATTTTTTCCTTTGCCTTTTGCCTTAGAAGAATCTTCAGTTGATGAATTCTACTTGATAGACTGAGGAACACCTATGTTCTTTTCTAGAATATGTGTCAAGTGGTCAATCTATTTCTTCATGCACCTGTGTTCATCATGTCCATTTTTATTGCAATAGGCACACATAACCTTCTCTTTTTTAGGTTTATCATGAGAAAATGAGGTTTTATTGGTTGTTTTGGCAAAAGTTTATTCTTTCTTATTCTCTTGATCCTTGTTCTTTATCTTCCTCTTTTTATTTGAAGTCTTTGTTTTTCCATTCCTAGCAATTAGGGCTTGAGGTTTTGAGGACTTCAATGTGCCCATCTATATTTACTTGTCTTGCTCCCAAGTCAAGTCGGCAACAAAGGCATCTAAAGAGAGCATTTTCCATGTAGTGCCTAGAGCACTTTTAGCAATATGGAAAGTAGAGACAAATACTGAGTAATCAGGACCTAGCTTGGGGGGTATAGAAAGAATAAGTTCGTCTTTCTTCGCTTTTACACATTCTTTCAATTGCAATTTCAAAGACTTGAACTTGGTGAAGAAATTCTGAAGTGTGTCAAAGTTGCTAGGACTTAGGTTGATAAGTTCGTTTTCTAGTTTGTGACCTCTCATCACATCTTGCTTCCCAAAGAGCTTTTCCAAAATGGTCCACACTTCATTGTGTGTTTTGACAGCTTCTATATGAAAAAGGAGATCGGAGACACAAAAAGACACAACCCATAGGCTTCA
This sequence comes from Torreya grandis, assembly GCA_037957365.1. Classification (NCBI taxonomy): domain Eukaryota; kingdom Viridiplantae; phylum Streptophyta; class Pinopsida; order Cupressales; family Taxaceae; genus Torreya; species Torreya grandis. The sequence goes on from JARHVA010000949.1 coordinate 353,636, forward strand.
TCACTACAATTGTACCACTTATTTTTTCATCTGCAGTTGGTTCAGTTTCTAACCCCATCGTAATGTGATGTAAACTGTTGCTTCTTAGAATAATTTGCATTTTGTTTTTTCATTCATAATAACTAAATGGTGTTAGAGGATTAATTGAACTTGTATCTATTGTGTAGAAATAAAGAAGTTGTAGTAGTAGTTGAAGTTGCAGAAAATAGAGAAATGCAAGAAATGTGGAAGAAAAAGATGAACCGCAACACAACACCTCCCTTGAAATTAGTTTCGATCACTCCCCCAGATTTGGCACTTTATACTTTGTGTGATTACAAAATAAATGACACCAATAGATGGGGCACGAAAAAATATGCATTTTTTAACAAAATGGTACTCGATTCTGGTTACTGATCAAAAGTTACACAATATATCATTTTCCTGTCTTTAATGGCCTATTTTAATTTAAAAAACACAAAATTTAAATGCACTAAAGGCTTAAAAACCAATATAGCGTTATATATAGGGGATGGAATCGAACTAGTGACCTCTCTAACGCACTTTGCAAGACTTTACCAATCCTCCTATGCTTTTGCATATGCTTTACAAAGAAGAGAAACCTATTTGTCCTTGTATTTAAATCAAGCTTTTTTGAAAGTAATTTTAAAATGCAAGATTAATAAAAACTTCTAGGGAAAATATGTTTTAAACTTAGCTTGTTTTGAAAGACTATATGCAGTGAGGCGCCGCTATGGAGAGAAGATTTCTGGCCATTGGAGATCTGCTCATGCCAATGGAGAAATGCCAATGGAAGAATGAAGCAAGGTCTGAATCTTGCCAAAAAAAAATGCCCTTGGAGAGAGCCACGTAGGTTTTGAGTCTGTCGTTTGACTTGCTTAGGGTTGTGTTTTGTCCAGGCCCCCATTTCTCAAGCTTGAAGGGTCACGTAGTAGTGGTTTTGAATACACCACTATCAACCAAAACGTGAGTAGGCGTGTTGAGAGCAAATTAGGCCGTGATGACTACTACCGAGCCATGGAATGGCCGTGTGGTGGATGACAGGGGATAACCAGGGCGTGTGGTGTGGAGGCAACTAAACGACAGAGAGAAAGTGAGTCAGATCTGATGGCAATGAGGACAACAAGGTGAAAATCTCATGTAATACAGCTGCCAAGCAAATGCCAAACAAACCAGATAGTATTCAATTTCAATAAGAGTCATTTGAATGTTGTAGAATAGGTTTTAGACTGCGTAAAGTAGGGCTGTAAAATGAAGTACCAAACCTGTACAAAAACCACCTCCTAAAAACAATAATATCTTTGATTTTAACAAATCCCGAGGTTTTTTAAAAAACACCCCGGAATTTTTTTGTAAGTCCTAAAAAAAACTCATAGTACACTGCAAATAAACTCAATACAATAAAACTAGATATTTCAAGTAAACTAACAATTAAAAACTAGACAAGCGTATAACAGCTTGGCGCTATGATACCATATTGGAGTAGACACCAAGATCTCTTGATCAAGCGAGTGCACGGGTTTGTGATAGGTACAAGACAAGCTAGTACTCAGCACTATAGCTTTAAGCAAAATAAAATCACATACAAGAGAATATTGCACAAAGCAAAATGAGAGCCAAATCCCAACCATACATTACTAAAGCTCACAAATGTGAGATGTACATATAGGGGAGTGCATGTGTAACTCTTCCCTAGAAAGCTCTATGAAAAGTGGTCAAAGAGGAAAGAATAGAAGAGTAACTCCCATACCCAGAATAGCCGGTCAAGGGAATTATTGCCTATTCCTTCAATCAAATTATAATTCCAAGTACACTTAAGCAAGCTTGTTCATGAAAGTAGGAAAATTCCAAGTGAGAGAAAAAAATCCGTAATAAATAAATATGGGAATATAATAAACCTTTACTCTAACAAATGTTTAGCTAAACTTTGATAAAGTCATTTTGAAATAGGCTGTGCAAATGAGAGTAGAATTCTTCAGTGACATTTTTTTGCATTTGGCCCTACCTCCTCACCTTTCTGACGGTCATTTCCAGTCAGCTTTTTCAGACCCATTTCAGATTTTCATTTCTCTATCTCTTCTGTTTTTGGCTGATGGGGTTGCAACATCACGGCTGCATAGATTACACTTAACTGCTTTTGATGGTCCTGCAAAACAAAATCAAAAAATATTTTGTGAAAAAAACTGGTTACTGTTTAAAAAACACTCTTTCTTACAATTCCATCATTCATTTCATGGATGTCCCCTTTTATGCCTTTTGTCTTGCTTCATATCCATCAGTTTTTAATCTCCATTTCTTATAATTAAGCATTTGATGCTTTCTTTTCTTGAGGCATACCTATTGTGATTGGTTTAAATGCCCAATTTACGCAGCATCATCTTTTAACTTTTAAGTGAAAACAACACAGGATTTAAGGCATCTTACCAGTTCTATATTCGGAAAGGGTTGAGGGCGGTGGAGTACCTGCTTGAGATGCCTGCATTGCTTCCACCTTTCCTACTCACATGCTAATTCTTCTCTCTTCAATAATGAAATTGCATTAAAAATTCTTTACTTGCTTTTTCCTTTTTAAATTTTAAGCTCCAAAATTTCCATTTCTACTGTTGAGTCAGAAATAACGAGTCAGGGTGCAGCACATATGAAGATTATTGGGAAGTTTGGGATGATAAATTCATTATCACCAACTTGAGATGCTACCTTCTCTCGTCAATTCCCTTGCTTCTCCCTTTTCTGCTGTCTCATCAATTTATCTCTCATGATTGTAATTCTGATTTTTCTCCCTTTTCCTTTTTTACCCCACACACACACGTATTTATTTCTATACATGTTTGTATACCTGTGAAATGGGGCTGTGAGAGCTTTCCATGGATTCAACAGAAAGGGATTTAGAGCTTGGAGGCATCCTCCACCAGAAGCTTTTGAAGTGGACTTTGAAAGACAGTCTTCCACATTTTTTAGGGGATTCCCTCCTTGTCCCAAGTTCAACACCAAGATTTGCAGCTAGGATTGCCACCTTGTTTCCCTTTTTGTTTTGAATGTACGTTACTCTGTTTAACTTCCTTGATATTTCCTTGATCTCATCTATTACCTCCTTGAGCTCCATCCTCTGACGAGGGAAATTTGGACTCCTTTCCTTCAAGAGAACAAGGGCCTCGGCTATGTTGTTTGTGTAATACTCCACATCCAGAGCACAGATTAGTGTCAAAACAACAGTGTTACAGCTATTCACCTTGAAAATACTAATTTTACACATTCTAGGCTTTTCCAACAAACAGAATTCTCAGAAGAGGCTTACATTGATAAGTGAATTAAGATGTCATGAGCACAGAACTTATAAATCCAAGTTTAAAGTCGGTCCCACTAATATATTAAGGATTCAAGCTATGACCATAGAAAGGTCCCAGAAGATTTGTTTTACAGAAATACTCCTCCATGTAGCGAGGCAGAAAAGTTCAAGTATTGAGAAATACAAATGTCTTATCAGAAACTAGAACAGCTACAGGGTTCTAAAACAACATAAGGAAAAGTAGAACACACAAGAAAAATTAAAAAGATGAAGACTATTAGAACCAGACAACTTGGAGAGCAGGGATATGCTAAATCTAATTGGAGAACTTTTATTAATTGTCCGTATGCTTCTTGTAACAATTAATGAAATATTTGTCTCTTTTAACTATCCCTCTAACATCAGAAGTTTCTGTCATATGTCTTGGTAGTAAATTTTAAAGTTCAGTTCATTATACCATTGGATTTTTCTTTTTTCCAACTAGTTTCCAGTTTAACCGAGTTCTCAGTTGATAATCTGACATATCAGAAACCATACTGTTTCTGATATGGGTTGGTTCCTCATGATCTGTAATACCCTGCAAGGCTGCTTTCTTTTTCCTTTACTAAAGCTTTATGTACTTATTTTGCTATTTAAATTTATAGTTCCCAAAGTTCCTAAATGAGAATCTCCAAGAACGATATTGAAAACATCCATAGTTATGGCATAGGCATTGGAATGCAAAACTTATTTTCCCATCGTGAGCTTCGAATCCTTCTTGAGCCATCTCACCATATACGTGTGTTTCCTAATCACTAGGATCTATAGAGACAATGTCAACTTCATTTTGAAAACATTCTTGTACCTGTGAATCTGAAGAGTCCTTGGATGGAACATAGATTTTAAAAAAAAAAACTTTCCTCAACTATATTTTATGTGTTGGTTTCTTGATCCAAGTATAGGGCTGAATTATCTTCTTCATTTTCTCTACAAGATTCTCAGGTTCTGTTTGTACTTCCCAACTAGCTAAAAATACTTTACAAGTTCTTCCCAAGTAAATCAGTATCTATGATTGAGGTTTAGTCCCCAACCCTTATCTTCACTATTTCACCATCAATGAACACGAATAGATTATATTTCCAAAACCTAGTCCTAAAATGTTTTTAAACAGAAGGTCCCAAATCTGAATATCGATAACATCTTCAATTCCAGAAAACACACCTTAAACGAATTTCCCATAATCACAGTTGATGAAATAAGAGCGAGGGATTTAGGGGTTTGAACTTACAATGGATGTACCAATATAGAGAGAGATCTGGAGCTGGAAGCTTAAGAGGGAAACAGCTGTGTTTTTGCTTCAATATCTTTTATGTCTGGAAACTTATAAGGTTGAAAAGTTTCCTTGGATATATGTGGATGGTAATTTGATGAGATTCTCTAGTTTCACCACTAAGCCAAACACTCATCTCTGTGGTATCTGCTTTTCGTTGATAGGCTTAATTTTCATTTTTATGTTTGATTGTGCTCGAGATTTGACAAGTTTCCACAATCTGAACTTTTTGGATCTCTTTGTAAATTTCATAATTTCTGAGTACAAATTTGTGAATATGTTTTATTATTGGTATTGACAGTGGAGTTAAAATTCCATTCTTATTATGTAAGTGATCGGGCTAATTATTTTCCTGGTTTGGTTGTGGTTGGATTTCTTTCTCCTTTTAATAGTACCCCTTGTTTTTAACAGACCATGGTTCCTGTTCTTCCAAATCTCAATGTGTACGTTAGCACTACATATTATAACAATGGTTTTATTTATTTGTCATATACAGAAATTAATAACTTAAATTTACTTCGTCAGAGCCTATTCAATCTGGTTGTTTTATCCATTTGCTTCATTTTTGGTCTAAGTGCTTCAGATAATGCCCTGTCAATTATGGGAAAGGATCAAGTATGGTTATTCTCTCTGTTTGAGCTGATGCTTGATTGGGTAGGGAAACCTCTCTTGCCAGTTACGCAGATGTGAGACTGTTGTGATTTAACTGTCTTCAGGGCTGGGTGATTGAGTCCTGTGATTAGGTGTAATCTACGGGTCAGCAGGATAGCCCACATAAGGCTATCAGTGCATATCCCTTGCTGAAGATTTTTTCCATTGCCAAGCTTGATCCCGGGCTTGTCAATAAGCATGTGCTAGTGTTTGAGCCCTGAGCCTCACTAGCTCAAAATCAAAATCTGCTTAAGTTTTTCCTTAAGATTATGGCATCCATTCTGTTATGTTTGTTTTAATTTGTCTTATCGTGCTTCAGAAATGTTCTCAAACTGCTATTTGTATTGCATTCTAATCTATGTTACCAATATGGATATGGGTAAGAGAATCGGATACGTGGATACAGGGATTTTTATGTTCTCAAACTGCTTTTTGTATTGCATTCTAAACTATGTTACCAATACAAATATGGGTTCGAGAATCAGATATGTAGATACGGGGATTTATTCGGGGCCTGGATACGTTTTTGGATACGGCTGTACAAAAATATATAGACATATATAAAATTTAAAATATAAAAAATATAGCCATATAAACAAAATTAACCACATATAGAGGAAACAAAATAAGTTAAATAACCACAAAACATACTAAAAGAAAAATATACATCTATTATATTTTAATCTATATAATTAGAAAATATATATGAAAAGAAAATCTATAAATAATAAATTTTAAACTATTAATTAAATATATATATATATATATATTATAAAAATAATTAGAAATATATTATATTATATTAATAGCTTAATATTTTATAAATTATAAATATAATATAATGTATTAATATTAATATTTAATAAACTACTAAATATAAATATAAATACATTAATAAACTATTAGCATTAACACTAAAGCAAGATAAGATATGATTTATTAAATATTAATGTATGAATAGTTAAATACATTAAGGTTTGATAGTTTATTAAAGATTTAATGAATGGGTATGTCGTGAAAATCTTAATAAATCTCAAAATATTAATGCAAGATAATAATGAGGGTCAGCCACGTGGGAAAATACGATACAAGGGCAAAAACATAGTAAGGACACAATGTTGAGTGAGAACATAGTGCTGAACGAGAACACAAGCTTGTTCACTGCATTACATAGATGTTCACATATATTAGTATTAGTGTGTTGTATATACATAGTTACGGAGTTTCACAAAAACGGTGAGAGTAGAAGCGGCGACGGCAGGAGAAAGACTGATGCAGTCATTAGGGTTTTAATTATTTTTTGAAGTCCACATCATTTTTTTAATGAATTTGTTTTTTTTTTTAATTATTTTTTTTTCCTGTGGATACGCATGGGATATGGGCATGGTGCGCCCTGCCCCTTGTGGATACGCCCAGATACGTCCCCAAATGTATCCCCTGGGGGTAGGGTGTACTCTGCTCGTATCCCTCGTGAACCATACTTGGATCCATATACTACACATATCGTATCGTATCGTGTGCCCTAAACAACAATATCCGGTAACATAGATTCTAAACTATTTGTGGTATCCTTTACCCCCAATCATTTTTTTCCATTTATTTTCAATTGTTTCTTTCAAGGATTGGTTATTGCTTCATCCGTCTCCCTTCCTTTTGGATCTCCTTGATTGACAAACAAGCAACATTAGGCTAAAAATATCATGATATTATTTTTGGAATTTGGTGCTTTTATAGAGTTTCACCTTGGGAATTGTTGGCTGCAATTTTAATTTAAGTTCAGGGACAAAACACTAACTCATTTTGCGTGCTTTTTAGTAGTTTAAAAAGTCTTGTTTGATTTGGCATATGGTAGAACGATCTTTTCATGTATAGACATATATTGGTAGGTATGTATGTTTGTACCACTTGCCACACTTATAATGTGTTATATATACATTGTTCCTTACAAGTTAGTGTACATGACACTTATGCATATTGCAAAGGTTTGGGTGGACCTGACCATGGTTCGAACCTGTTTGAACCAAACTCTGAGTCATTTTTTTGTTTTTCTTATTGAAACTAAAAAAGAAAAGAGACAATGAGCTTATCTCTTAAATAAAGAGCCAGAATAAAAAGTAAAAAACATAGATCTTCGTTCATAAAAAATGAAAATGTTGTGATTTATGCAAAGTTTAAAAACTCGTACTCGATAACCCAAAATTTTGATCTGTACTCAAGACTCGACAATTACTCGGCAACTTGATTGCTACTTTAAAATAAATTCATAAAATAAACTGAAACACATAAAAAATGAAATGAATGTAGAGAACACATAAATCAAAGTCATAAGTATGTTTTATATTAGTTTTTGATCAAATAAGAGTAAAATGCTTAATTTTAAACAAAAAGAAGAGTATAGTGGTCGTAGCCTAGTCATCAATTCATCTCCAACTCCTTTGTTGTGCCCTAGAAGTGGAAGCTAAAGTTTCCGCCTCTGGAACATCATCCACAAACACATCATCCATATTTTCACCAACCCCTCTGGATGCCTCAACTTCCACTGCCACTATAACTTCTTCTAATTCCTCTCTAAATTTGCGACCTCTTCGATAAACATGGACTCCTACACATCCTCAAATTCAACAATCTAGTTTGTGTATAGATCAATATCATCCAAGTCAATTGCCTTTTAAATATCTTGCCCTTCCACTTGTCTTACATGAAGACGAAGATTGTACCGCACAAAGACAATGTCATTGAGGCACTGTATTGTCATTCTATTGTGCTTTTTTGTGTGAATGGCCTCAAACATGCTCCAATTTCTTTCATATCCAAAAGCACTACATGGTCGGGACAAAACGTGGATGGCTAATTTCTGAAGATTTGGTGTTTTTGCACCATAATCTTCCCACCACAAATATGCAAATAGGACATTTAGAACTTTGTAAGTCAACTAAAAGTGCATTTATAAATATATAACGACACTACAATCAAAGGACTTAATTTGAATTTGTTTTTTACTTGGTTGATGGGTCATTCTCTTTCGAATGCATAGAGGTGAAGAAAGGATCCTCCCCTCTGCATTCTTGTAAATCTGCATCTTATCCACAATGATGTCTCTAGTGGTTTCTTCAGGGATCATCCTCTATATGCATATGTTTAGGCCATCCATGACCTCTTAATCGGCCCTAAATTAATCCGTGAAAAAAAACACGGGGTTTAAGTAGTAAGCCACTACATGTATTTGTTGGTAGAGTTGCTTGTTTCATCTATATGATCAATTAGGCGCCAAATGGGCTCATTTTTTTTTTCTCCATAATAATTGGCTATGGCCAACTTGGCCCTATTCGTGGCCTCATACAAATACTCCATCAGATTTTTTTCTCCATTCGCCAACCGTAGAACTCTAACCAGAGGCTTTGACCCCTATAAAAGGAAATACCTTATAATTTTAAAATTAAAATTAAGAGAAATTTGAGCCATATTAAAAAAATAAAAATAAAGGATAAAGAAAAAATAGTTAGGTCTAAATTACCTTGATGACCTCATCTGTGGTCTTTGCAATCACATCATCAAAAATGGTCTTCATGACCCTTTGCCCTTTGACCAACTTGCTATAGAGAGACTCCAACCACTGTGTGCTGAAAAGCATTTGCTTAAGAGATGTTAGCAAGGCTACAATGCTTTGTAATGTGATGAAGTTTGTGGAAAATCGTCTGGCTCTCAATAGCACAAGTTTCTTTTCATTGGTGTGTTATCTCATCAAGCTCATCACCAAGGATGATTGTAGGTGTACTTTGTGATATACCTCACCTCTTCAACCATAGTTTCATCCGTGTTGTCTTTCATTTTGTCCTCAAGTAGGAGATCAATGCAATGGGTTGAGCATAGGCTCCAAAAAAGTGACTTGTGTCTCTTCTCAAGTAGTCTCTCTGCTATTGCATTGTCGGTCACAACTTGGATGGCATTCTCCACACCCATCTCCATGACCACCTTGTCTAACATATCACACAGTCTTTGTTTTTTTCCTTTTGTCAGAGGCATCAATTGACTTCAAGAAAACCAACTGCCCACTTGGAGCCACTAGAAAATTAATCAAGGTGCGGTTCCTTCTATTTGTCCACCCATAAGACAAAATGCTACAACTCTTGCGCTATATTCTTCTTTGCTCATTTACAATAATTTTTGTATTTTTAACATCCTCCAACATTGGGCCTTTCAAGTCATGAAGAGTAGGGACTTTGAATCTCTTCCTAGCAATGGTCAAAGAAATTACCAAATTCTCCCAGTATGGGCTTTTCGCCACATTGAATGTTGTAGTACCAGAAGTTTCCAACAACCAAGCTTGCTTCATTTGACTATTCAATGTTCCAAGCCATACCTTTGAGTGAAGGTTGTGGCCCCAAGGTATTTTGAGGAACAAAAAGGACGTGAAAGTGAACTTGAACAATCTCCACTAGGTGAGCCCCGCCCCCTAACTACCCTTTGGACAACAGAAGAGCCAGATGCTCCTCACTCATTAGAATCAACTCTTGCTGCCCCACTATTCATCACAGTTGGAAGTCCTTCAATAGTGTTTTTTTTCTTCATATGCAACTAGAACAACAACCATCTCTCTTTGAGCCTCAGGGGGTGCTTTGTCGCATAACTGCACATCATTACCTGGAATTTGTGCTATGTGGTATTTGAGGTGATTCGCCCCTTTGCACTCATCTTAAACCCACAATAATTGCCTATGACTGGGTTGCTCTTTGGGCTATCATAGCATTGTTTCCATGTTGGGTCATTAGAGTTCTTTGGGCTACGAGAACCGGATGCCATTGGAAGTTGCTTTTAAGCTTTGTATTAAAACCCGTGAGCAATATATGATCAATGTAAGCATAAGAGTAACATGCGCCTAATGAGCAATATATGATCAATGTAAGCATAAGAGTAACATGCGCCTAATGAGCAATATATGATCAATGAAGCATACCAATAGTATGCCTCAATAGATGCATGGTAGAAACCATGATAACGTAGGCAAAACATTATGTAATCAATCAAAGAACATTGTGCATGATATAGATCATGGCACTAATCATACAGTATCATAGAGTAAACAAATCAAGTAAGGAAAACCCACAATAAGCACACAACACTCAAAGTAAATAGGAAAACCAAGCAATCAATGACACACAAAGCAAATGAGCACAAGCATGTGACACAAAGTATACAACAAAAACATCACTCATATGGAAGACGAGAGGCATGCCAAGTAGCAAGCATATGAAGCATAGGCATTAGATAGAGGGCAAACAAGAGAGGCACACTAGACAGTAAGCATACAAAGCAAACATATCAAGCACTCTAAAAATCAAAGCAAAAACAAAGCAACACTGAAGGCACAAGAAGTACGATAGGGCATGAGCATAGGTTAAAACGATAAGCATTCAAGAGACATGATAGATCAGGGTATATAGTGACATGAAAGCTCAATATGATAAAGGAAAACACGAAAGATAGAACCTGAAGCTCTGCTAGGAACCATCCTCCAGGATGCCCCCCAAAGCGAACATGAGGAAGCCCTTGGTCAATTGTGAATCCATAATCATATGTATAAACCTCTACATCCAACATCTAACTCAATAATACCATCAATAACACATGCATGAAAGACAAAGAAATTGCAAAAGACATGAAGCAGTCAAGGGGAAGTGAACCAAACAAAAAGAATCCAAGGAACAAAAGTGAGAAGAAGAAAGTTGGGATCCCTGTTAACCTACAACTTCACTTAGAACTGTGTGTGCACTTGGAAAAAACCTTTGCTTACACTTCGTGACATACAACAACCTTTATGAAGTAGAATCCGATGCTGCTTGATTTGTGTTATGTATATTTCCGGAAGAAAGGGAATTTCCAGTCTCTTATGACTTTGAAGTTTCGTCCTAAACCAAATTGAATTATAGCACCTATAAGACAATTCTACACCCTATTTTAAGCACTTAAGCATTGGTGACACTTTCTTTTTGGTGAGGGTACTATCATTCATGAGGATTAACAACTGCTGCAATTCCCTTGTTCTTATTCTAAAATCCGAATACATTGTTACATGAAATGGCCATCCTACGTGCAACAACTTTACCTCGTGATTAAAAAAAAAGATGGGACATACAACAAGGTATTGGTCCTCAATTGTGCTCGTACATGTGCACTTACTAGCATGCATATGTCAGGTGCAGAAATTATGATCAGAACAACTAAATTCTCTGAATCCACATATTGCACCAATTGTGTCCACATATTACACCAATTGTGGCAACTTGGCAGTAACTGACAATTACTTATGTTTGCTGGATGTCACCTGCTGTGTTTTTCTTGGATTATATTCTTCAGTATGGAATGCTGTGTAAGACGAATAAACTTATGTATTCTGGTTGGCTCTGCACGTGAGCTTATATCTGTTATCTTTGCTTCTAGTCTAAACCTTCAAATTGGATACATGACCTGTATCCGCCCCTTCCAATACTTTCTTAACCATGTTACAGATTTCTTCAGTGGCTTAACCAAGACATATCACCATAATCATCCTTGTAGTAACACGTCCTTTCTCTAAGACGACCATCTTCTTTCCTTGCACAAAAACCATGGATGTTGCAAATCTCCCGAGATATGAGATATTCTTCCAGCATATGCTGTGAATAGGACCTTTATACACTTTATAAAAGTTATCATGGTTGCTGGATGCTATGGGTTGCCACTCACCGCCATTTTGGATCATGACCCCAACTCCTTAGCCTTTTTTGACAATCATTACAGAGTATGCGTGGCTGTTAATTATGGCTTTTAAATTTATTTTCATTGTAGAAGAAACAACTAGAATAAAGTTGTGAATAGGACCTTATGTATGATTTTTGCATATAACGGTATAAGGCAAAGGTAGTTTTTAGGTCTCAGCCAAGCCTGCTCTCCAATGTGGGGTATGAGACCTTCCTCGTGGGAACAAGGGGTATTTTCCACTTTACCTTATTTAAATTTTAAATTGCTCAGATTTTGTAGCCTTTGGATTTTATGTCATGACCAAGCTTGGGAGCAAATCGGGCGTTGCTAGGAGGTCACATGTTGAATTTAGAGGGGGGCAGGGTTGTATGACTTGTTGAACAATAGATAAGATAAACGGAAAAAACTTTTCCCTTGTGAGCTCCCATACATCAAATTGGTGTCTCGCTTGGCGGTGACTTAAAATATTACCTTTTAACTTTTTTAACCTTTACAAAGTTCCATGCGGAGGAGATGACTTAAACTCATGCTCTTCTAATATCCATTCTAAATGCCTGGTCAATAATTCTAAACCATGACATATATGTCCTGTAGGCAATGGGATAAATACCTCTATATTAAATATGGTTATTACACTTTTCCTCTTGTAATTCTTCTTTCGAGCTTTCTACAAATTTCATCACCTTCCACTGTGGTGAGCTTCTGGTTGCTCTCTCTTATTCTTTACAAGTCACATGAGCAAAATTAGTAGGACAAAGCCATTTCCTTTTTAGAGCATTTAGCTAAGACACATATCAAATTAAAGGATATTGTTCTAAAGACTCTTAGCTAAAAAGATTGATGGGGAAAACATAGGGTTGCACATAATTTTCAAGGGGGTTATAGAGTCTGGCTACACTTGAGACAGTCTTAGGTTCAAGAAGCTACAACTCCACATTAAAGATTATAAGATTTTTGCACGTATACCATTTGTCAGGCCTTTGGACCAAATGCCTTCTGCTTTGAACTTACAGATCATCAAGGAATTTGTGATGTGGTTTATATCTGTAACCTCAAATTATGCGAGGTTCCACATTAGAAGAGGAGGTTCTTGTTGTGCACAAGACACCATCCCGGGCTTCAAGGCTTCCTGTCTCAAAAGATATATGGCTGGAAGGAAGTTTATATTTCACATTCCTCGTGTATTTCATTTCATGAAAGCACATCCAGCACTTAATATGGCTTTTAGGATCTAGTAATGGTTATAAACCTAGCACTATTAACTACCATGTATGCGTAACACTTTTAATTAATGAGTATTTATTCCTTAAGTTGGAAAAGACACATGCATGACAGGATGATGTAATACTTCTATAAAGAACTCAATCTTCTCGCATGACCTTTTTTTCGGGGTTAGTGAATGTACACCTCAACATTTTCAAACAACTCTCTTGCCTCTTTTTGCTTACGATCCATTTTTTGCGGTAGTTACTTGAGGTCGTCCGAGTTGTTTTTTGCATGACAGAAGCATCACTCCGTCCAGACCTAGGCATTAAATCTACAAGATCTCAAGGATCAAGTGACATATTTTTGGTGGAAGTTTTACATGAAGAGAACTTTTTTCTTTTATAGAAGAATAAACATAAGGTGCATAAATATTTTAGAAGAAAAAACTACTAGTTTTAAGTTTTGGCAAATACATTAATTTTAGGCATATTGGACATAAAAAGTTTGTCTAATGTTCTAGCAGCAAATTGCTCATGGTTACCCAGAGACAGGTATGGGTACTCGTACTGGTACGGGAGACGGGCAAGGGTACTGGTATGCCACTTTTAAGAAAAATATGAGACGGGTACTACGAGACGGCAGAAATGAAAGAGATACATATTTAAGTAGATATATAAAAATTGGGAAAAGAATATTAGTATACCATGCATAAAAAACTTTAAAAAGACGATGCATAAAAGAATAAAAAATTTAAAGCTCATAAATGAGATTATGGCGTAGGGGTTTGTCAATTAGGGTTAGGTATTAGTCAATTGGCCTATTTTTGATCATTTTTCTCATTTTCATTTTTTAATAGTAGTCTGCAGCTTAAGGCAGGACACTGCACAAGAGATGCAAGGAGACTTGGAATGAAGTCTATGGGTATCAAGAGACGTCTTGGTACCGGTCTTCAGTCCCGGAGTCACATCTCTGTCTCCAAGACACATTTCAGGTCTCCAGATATGCATCTCTTGGTATCACTCAAAGTTGGTTTCCAAGAAACTTGGGAAAAGATAGCCATTTGAAAAAATTAATAGCTTGCATAAAAAACTTCTGGCAAAAAACTTTGGGGCAAAAATAGCTTGTAACCTTTCCTTGTTGCATTTCTTTAGAGGCGTTGAGTTAACTGACACTTGATATATTCATCTCAAACGATTTTGCTAATGGCTTGGATTTTGATTACAGACAATTACACAAAGAAGGTTTTTGAGCTACTTGTGGCTGCATACTCCACCATAAGTGTGGCTGACACATCACAGTTCTTGGGAATGACAGAGGCAGATGCAATAACATGTATGTTCCTTTCCCTGAATGGAAACTCTGTCAGGTTATTAGCATTAACACAATAAACAGTCTTTTAGGTTGATGTAGCCAAAGTTAGAAATTAGTATTACTATTTGGAGGATCAAACATTACGGAGCAGTAAGCATGCTTTTGACTGCAAAAAGAGAATATAATGGGTTGTTTTTTTTCTTGTAAAGCTGCAAAGCCTCATTAGTTTATGGTGTGCTTTTTAGGCCTCTCTTGTCCTATCTGTGATTGAAAACATTATTTGCTGATTAATGTATCATGATCTCTGCCATGCAGATGCATTGCAACAAGGTTGGACTCTGGATCAAGAATTGCAGATGCTTACTGTAAAACAAAGCCCAACAGCTGTCGACCAGAAACTAGATTCTAGTAGACTGCAAAATCTAACAGAATATGTTTTCCACTTGGAACATTGATCTTCTATCAGGGGCCATATCTTTATTGTGATTCCCCCATTACAGGAGGTTGCATTAGGAATTCCAAAGAACCAATTTAATTTTTTTTTTGCAAAATTGATAACATGGGCATTTCTTCAGGTCGGTGAATTTTGCTACAATTTTCCCCGATGACCCTGATATCTAGGAGGTGAGGCTATATGGTACTGGTTTTAAGATTCTTAACCGGGGGTTGGATGTGTTTAAACAAGCTGTCAGATGCTCATTATCCGGCATACTTTGGTGGTTTCTGCATTTACAAAATTTTCCTTAATTAAATGAATGAGATTATTTGAGACTTTAACTGTTGATGAAATATAGATATGATTAGCCTGAAAATGTTTTAATTAGTAATTTATATTAGTATGTGGTGTTTTTAAGTCTAAGCAAATTGATCAAATGCAGGCTTCCTGGCATATAATTGTTTGGTGTACATTGCTGTCATTCTTACCTGTGCTCCTTGGTATTAGGTATACGTGGTGTGTTGGTATTTGTCAAGAATGGGATCCATGTTTATTTATCTTAGGATACACTGTGAACATCTTACTGCAAGGATAATACGCTTTGGGTTGTTAGATCTTTGCCTTACGTTGTCAAGAGTTTGAATTTTTGTAATTAGAAAATGACGTGTACATTGTAGTTTGTCCCCACTATCTTGTATATAGAAAGCCCTAGAGGAGTTCATTTTTTCTTTCAGATAACAAAATTTTATTTTGAAATAAATGGGGGTCTTACTCAAAGATTTATATCTGTCATAACATTTAGGCCCCGTAGATGTACGCTGTTAACATTGATGACGAGATCATAATAACAAATTTCAGAAGCCCACCAATACCTCCCCTCCCTCGCAAATTCTCTATAAATTATAACTGCACAACATAATAATTGTCTTTGCCTGATTTTCAATAAGGATTAAAATGTCACGTTGGAGAATTAGATTCTAAGTGACTTTTGAAACCCAAATTTGCCTTGTGTTTGTGAAACCTAAATTTTTATCTTTGCTGTCGCAAATCTTAAAAATGTGTTCTCAAATGCTAGTGCAAACAATAGTAGGTACATACACCATAGGCTAAAATACAAAGTAAGCTCTGATTGCCTTGTCATATCCCTGATCAATCAAACGCACAAAGCATTAAAGCGTTGAGGATTGAAGGTGAGTGGTTGATTTACCTTGAGCCTAAAATGCATGCATACATACCCCATGGACTTAAATACAAGTCAGCAGATGCCCCCGAGGCTAAAATGCAGAGTGAGCTATTGAGTCCCTGCGAAATCTTGATCAATAAATTAAACATATTAACAATTCAAACATTGAAGGGAAGGCTAATGGTTGTTTTACTTAGAATTTAAGTTATCGTAAAAGACTCCATTGATAATTCAATTTAGTACTTGGAGCATTCAACACATTGCTTCCAGGGATATCTTGCATGATCTGAAATGGATTTTGACTGAAAATTCAAATCTAAGAAATCTAAGATGTAGTCAATATTTGAATACAACAAAAATATGGTATCAACGTATGGAATGAAAGACGTTTGCCTTATTCAAGATGGGTGCGTTTAAAGTTCTTGTTAGCTTGGTTGATTCCTTGGGCATTTGGGTGTAATGCTTAAATCATTGGGATGCGGTTAACTAGACTCGAAGAGTCTTTCTTCACTCGAAATTTGAATTTGGATTAATAGTTGGTTATCGTTGAGCCACACGTGCTCGAAATAAGGAAATAATTTCCATTTAGGCTAAGGTCACCTACAAGTGATTTCAAGCGCAGAAAGATGCAAAACAAAATGAGAATGACAATTGGAACGTCTCTCTTGAAATAAATCTCTGACAAAACTTGCCATTTTTGGGTCACTTTAATGGGCATTACTTAACACAAAAGTTGAAAAAATTCAACAAGGTGGTAAAATAATAATGGTAACTGAAGATTAAATAATATATTTACGTTAGGAATTTTGGAATTCTATCTTTAAAATTTGTTGTCCATTTTCATATTGTGGTGACTCCCTTCCCATCCGCCATCCCCTCCGTGAAATGAATTAACATGACTAAGATTGGATTTATGTCACTAAGTATAACTATTCTTGTTATAGCAATCCATGGATCTCATAAAATTATGATATATGAGCAATTGTCAACTTCGCCTTCTTATGCAATACAAAATAACCTTATCTATCATATTTATGTATATTAAAGATGATGGTAGACTTTGACTGATAGGTTGAGGAACTTAATTGAGAAACAAGTTAAAGGTATTTATGTTCTTTTTTTCGATGCAGGGAGAGAGTTTTGGGTGGGGCTAATTAGTTGAGGGTGGGATGGGGGTTTATCCATAGGTTGGAATTCTGCATCTTAGTGAGGGATCATCTGGGAAGAAAAAGAGATTGGGAATGAAAATGGAAGAATGATGCTAGTAAATGAATTATTCCATTATTTTTTCCTTTTGATTCTATTTGTTGTATTCTCTTATGAATGAAACCAACCTTGTGTTTGTTGCTTTACCTTAATGTTTGTGTACTCATTTTTCTCTCGTTGGTCCTTCCCTTTGTCATGCTTTGAACTTTTCAAATTACAATATATTCACAATCTCCAATGCTAATGCACCTTTGCTCTATCAAATCCCTTGAACATGGTCTAATCACGAGGGTTCTATTCCACCATGGTGTCACTTTGATTTTACACATTCACGTTTCGTTATTGGGATCAACCCCATAATGTACCAAAAATAAGTTGGGAACTTAATTTTTGAAATTTGTAGACTTTTGTGAAGCTTGAACAAAGAAAAAGTAGTGGGTTGAATAATATTTTGAACAAGCACAAACGTTGGCATTTAAGCTCTCAATTGACACAAGGGCTTGACCATTGAAAGAGCACTTGGCGGATAGGTCTAGATAGATCGAGGGCCTTTAGGCACCCCCCATGACGAAAAGGCTCGACCAACATCCTCAGTAGGCATGTCCTTTAAGCAATCAATCAATAGATTTTGGGGAGAGTAATTGAATTTCAGATCAAGGGCCTCTAGGCACTTGATATTTAGGTCGACAATGGGAGAGCACTCAACCTTTATGTCGAGGAGGATGAGGAAGAGTAGGCCACCGTAATGGAAATAGAATGTGATAATTCAAGATGCAATACTAGGCTAACATTTTTTGTATGCTTAGCGATAATGATTTCTCTTTAGTAATATAAAATGAGATTTGAAAAATACAGTAATATCTATGATTTGGGTATCTTAATAGGATTTCTAACCACATATTATTAGGATTGTGTGCGATTTAAATAATTTAACACCTTAAATAAATTCAGTAGCCTACTTCCTTGTTGATCCTTAAGAAAAATAATTTCCCCAACTACCCTACCACTTTCTATAATTAATTATGTTTTCCAAAATTGTAATCTTCCAATAAATGGCATAGAAACAAGCCAATCACAAATCTTTTCTATGATAACCCCTGAAGCCTTAAGAGCAAGGAATAATAACTAGAGGAGGTTTAAGATAATAAGATACTAATAATTAAAGGAGGCTTAAGATAATAAGATAATAATGTATGTAGGATGAATGCGATCAATAATGTAAATATACTCTAATATAGAAAAAGGGAGAAGACCATACTAGATCCAACATACGTGTAAGATGTCATGACACAAAGCAGGGCATAGATGTAATCAAAATCTGTATACAATGGGGGTATCAAGGATATAATTAGGAAGCCTATGCAAGGGATTGATGAACAAAGACTCACCTAGATCCAAGATATAAAAGAGAATACTCCTCTCACCCTTGAGGAGTCACATTGTAGCCCCTGTGGTGGCCACCTTAGCGGGGAGGTCATCATTCAACATATTATCGACATGGGCTACTACTGGGCCACTCTTGTTAAGGATTTCTTCCAATATGCTAAGAATTGCAAGCTCTATCAGCGTACTAGGGGTGTGATGAATGCCATTGTTGGCTCCTTATGGTTCATTTTGGCTCCGTGGCGTTTCTTCGCTTGGGTTGTCAACTTTTTCAACAAGTTCAACCCTGCTTCCTCTGATGTACATTGTTGGTTCACCAAGTGGGTTGAGGTGATTCCCTTTAGTAGCATGTATGGGCATACAGTGGCAAAGTTTATCTTGAATCAGCGCATCTGTTAATATGGGGTTATCGTTGTAGTTATGTCTAATAATTCCCGAGCTTCCAAAGCCCCAAGATGCATGAATTGGACAAAAAAATTGGTTTCAAGTTGCACTTCTCCTTGACCTATTATCTACAGGATAATGGTCAAATTGAATCTTCTAACAAGATGCTTAAGAAGATTGTCCTTCGCACTATCTCTGAGTTCAAGAGGGATGGAATCTCATGTTGTATCCCACTCTGTGGACATATTAGACCAATTTTCGTACTACCATGGGGGCAACCTCGTACTCGCTAGTGTACGATTTTGAGACCATTTTTACTCTGGAGGTCATAATTCCTTCTTTGTAGTTCAAGATGTTCAGACCACTCTCTGACGAGGAGGATCACACCTCTCAACTCGCTAAGTAAGAGTAGTTGGATGAGTGTTGTATAGATGCTCTTGAACACAACTGTGCTTATCAAAGATGCCAATATTAGCTATTTAAGAAGTTGGTGCAACCTCATCCATTTTGTGTCGGTAATACATTACTTGTCTTAGATAAGGAGTATTGAAGGAAAGGTAAAATCACTTACAAGTGGTTTCAACCTTTTGTGATCACTAAGAACCTAGAGAAGACATATATCGTCTCTCCACCCTCGAGGGTGATGACCTCATACACCCGATTAATGAGTTATGCGTTAATATGTTTTGCATATGAAGACTCTCGATCAACGAGTTCCACCTTAATATATTTTGCACATAAAAACCTTTTCTCAAACAAATTTTAAAAGCCCCTCCTATAATAATGTAGTGGATCTCCTCTCTCATTCACCATTAACCTATATGCCACATGTATAGGTGCACGTAGATTTATTATTAGCATTTTATATGTTAATCACATATACTAAAGTCATAAAAAATTAAAGATGCATCAAGAACATACAATCATACACACATGTATTGATAATATGAAAATACGCGCGTGTATATATATATATATATAAAATTGTTGGTACCACTGCGGCTAGTACTGGCCCTCCTCCCGGTTTGCCTTGCCCTCCTATCTATGCTAAGGTCTAATGCCATTTGTGTAGGTATGCACCCTCAGGACCATATAACTATTTGTCCCTAATTTGCGCATCCACTGTTTTGTCCTCTTCCCACACTACTATGACTTAGGGGCCGTTGACGTCCGTACGCCACACATTATCCTTATAATTTGTGCATCCACTGTTTTGTCCTCTTCCCACACTACTATGACTTAGGGGTAGTTGACGTCGGTACCCCGCACATTATCCTTGAAGACATTGTCATCGGACCTCTCCCATGAAACCTTGATTCCGAGACGACATCTGTAGACAAGTCTAGATAGTCCCATGCGCTGGGTTGCAATCTCTGACACAATAGGGGTAGCCTGTCATAGGCCTAGGCCTAGATGAGCGTAGTGCATGTGATACATTTGCTGCCTTGTCAGTGAACCAGATCCAGCTAGAGGCATGTCCCACTGAGGTTGTACTGGCCTCTTGCATGGTTCTCTCCGCCCTCGACACTGTATAGGATTAGTCCAGTATAATGGGAGGGTCATTATGTTATGGTCACTGTATAGTCTGCCCCAAACCCAAGCAACTATCACTAGCCTTCATTGTGGTACCCTATTGTATCCTCTCGATGCCCACCCCGTGCATGGTGGTTCTCCGTACTGCTCTTCTATTAGTCTCATCTACTCTACACATGGTGATCAAGAGGTGGGGAAAGCATCTTGAAGCTGACATTCAGTAGAGGTGAGCACGCATTATAACGCTCCCTGTGGACATAATTTCAAATAACATTATAGTTCGGTACCTTCTCAAATTAACATCTATTCAATTTCTTTTAGGTGGCATCAATGCATTTGTAGGAAGTCAATAATAAGAATAGTGTCAGAAACGTGTGAGAAAGTATGCAAGCCTTGGTTGGGCTTGGGCAGCAGTACGGCATGCTGCAAGTTACATCCGGCTGAGCTCACCTACGCCCTCGAGCACGCTTTTTCCCTGCATGTAAACAAGACTTCAGTGCGCCATAACTATGGAAGACCTTGAGTTTAGGTCCTAATTGTAATGTGTGTCTATGGAAGACCTTGAGTTTAGGTCCTAATTGTAATGTGTGTCTATTTGGATCCCATGCCAGGACCAGTGCGTTCAACAGGTTCTTTGTTGTGGCGCACTGAGACTACACTCACGAGTCTCCATACGCTGGTCGGTTTGAGTGTGGTCTGGTTTGCTGGTGATAAGGCAACTGCCTAATCTACTGTCCATTTGGGAACCCTCTCACGATTCCAAACCTCTCAGAAGTTTGGTAGAACTCTCTATGTGTCGGAAGTGGGCTGTGGCTGACACTGCCCCTTTCCGCCTCTCCGACCTTCTACTCCTTGTGTCTACGTCAAAACATCACAAAAACAATTTGGTTAGTTCTGAAAGAAGACTAGGAATTGTGAACGCTAACTTTTTTAATTTTCTGGCTCTTTGTTTTCTCTTTGCTGCCTTCTTGCGACTAGGTCGCACGTTTCCCTGCAAACTCGTAGCAGCACCATAGTCTTCCAAAAAAAACCCCAGGTCATTGTTTTTTTGTCCTTTTGGGACTGCGGCCTTGCGGCCAATCGTGGTAAAAATGGCCAGCTCATTCAACAAATATTTTGGTATTTTCTTCCAATTTTGTAAGCAAATTTGGATGGAATTGACCAAAACGTCACGTCATTAGGTGCAAAAACATAAAAGTTGACTAGTTTTAGGTTATGAGAGGTGTCACGGGGCAGCTCTTCGGAGTTGGGCGGTCGTGCAGCACCGTTTGTCCTAACTCGATCCCTCATTGCGACGGGATCTTACAAGAATGCTTTCATTGTTTACTTGCACAAGTAACCCACAAACACAATGGACAACAACTTGTATAAAGAAAGGATTAGCAGCGGAAAGACAAACACACACTTGCAAAGATCGGGAAATCGATTCAACACACATGAGCATTCACACAATGCAAGAAAATTGGGACTAACGTGTATTTTATTAACTTTTTAGGACAATCTGGTCCAAAGTACAATAAACGGGCCAACTGGCCAACATACACAACAACAACCAAGTCGGGCTCAGTCGATAATGCTCGGAACCACTTGAATGATTACAATGAACAATTCCCTCCCCAGGTCTGATTACTCTCTGCCTAGGACAACCCAGCGCTTGCTTCACGAAATATGAGACCAACATAACTGCTCACAAACACCCGCATGATGCTTGCACGGACACGTGCCCACGGTCCACATAAACTTGGGACTGACACACCAGTGTCACAATGATTCGGTTTTCACCACTTTGAAAGTTCAAACTTGCATTCACCCAAATCACTGTGCAAAGAAAGCTCACCATTCGTTTGATCAAGGCAAACCAAACCCGTGAATGTAGTTAGGGATGTTGAAGCAACACATCCCTCATAGACTCCCCCATTTAAAAATCGGTGACGTCCTCGACGTCGACACAACTCCACTGGCAGGTACCCATGAGGGCTATCTTCTATTCAGACTCAAGCCGAAGTCAAAAGATTAGCACGTCCCTTCTTCAGACCCATTCCAAGCCAAGAGGCCAACACTTCCCCTTTCCAGGCTCCATCCAGAATTCAGAGTCAAGAGACCACCACGTCCCCTTTTCAGACCCAAAGCTAAGAGATAAACACATACCCTTTTCAAGCTCCCTTCAGAGTCAAGAGACCAACCCATCCCCTTTTCAGACCCAAAGCTAAGAGAAACACATCCCCTTTTCAAGCTCCATTCAGAGTCAAGAGACCAAAACAACCCCCTTTTCAGACCCAAAGCCAAGAGATCAACACAACCCCTTTTCAAGCTCCCTTCAGAGTCAAGAGATCAACACAACCCCCTTTTCAGACCCAAAGCCAAGAGATAAACACACCCCTTTTCAAGCTCCATCCAGAGTCAAGGAATTAACACGCCTTCTTTTCAAACCCAAAGCCAAGAGATAAACACTTCCTCTATTCAGGCTCCATCCAGAGTTAAGAGACCAAGGCCAAATTCCATGACCTTAACTTTGAGGGCTTCAAACTACTCCCAGCTTGCTGAAAAACACCATTCCAACACTACTAGAAACTCCCTCTGCTTCAAATTGCCAAGTAACCCATTGTCTTCACCCCAACAAATTGTTCCAACTGCCACTTCGATTTTACCCATCACACACATAGAAGGGCGCTTAGGCGGGAACCATCGTTGGTTCAGCTTCATCAGCGACGAAGGAATCTGACTGGTTACAAAATTGAGAAACACACTGAATCTTTGGCAACTTCCGCACATAGACAAAGCTTGCCTATACAAGCTACACCAAACCAATGTAGCTTCGCAAGATCACCCTGATCTTGCCAACCCCCAAACACAGGGTGGAGGAAAATGGCTCCTGATGATCCACCTCTTCAAGAATCTGCAAACCCAACAAAGGCTAAGTGACCCCATCGAACTTTCCCCCAAAACAATACTGAAACTCTAAGACAAGAGTATAACAGGGAAAGACAACTCATCAGATCACCACACCCCAGGCCCAACAATAGGAACGGAGTCCTTCCCAAGAACTCTCCTCTAGAACCAACGCGATGCACTTGATCAATTATCTTTTCTGTGACACAACAAGATGATGTTTCCTTGAGCATACCAATCACTGTGAAGAACCCACCCCACATCAACGGGAAAAATGAACTTGCTGCCCCTTCAACATCCCAACTGCCACCAAGCAATACAAGATACACTGAATCCTCACCAATTCTTGCACTCTTCTGCAAACTCAACCCAACACCACTTTCATCTTCCCAATCCCACTCCTCTGCACAATCTTCACCAAGCACGTCTGCAACGGATCCGACACAAAAAAATTCAAGATGGGAAAAAACTGTCACCTTACCCAACCTGGGTGAACCCTGTCTCAGCGCAACACGGATGGCTTGTAACTACTCTAAGCCTACTTGAATCCTTGGAGGTCTGGAGGCCAAGTTTCCAAGGTTAAACTAGTTGAATTTCAATTGCAGAACACCCGAGTCCGCGAGCACCCCTTCCACAATAATCAACCCCAACAAGTTACAATGACCACCTTCGAACCCAAGCCTTACCTAGCGTTGAGCTTACCCTGAGCACACACATAGTCTACTCACACCGTTCATCCAGATCCTCCTTCTGAACTGCAAACACCCCCCTGTCGCTTCGAACAATCTCGCTTGTAGTGATTCCCACCACACATCCAACACTTGAAACGGGACTGCTTCCCGCTTGTCTCTCCAACTAGTGACTTCATCTCGCCACCCATGGAAGTGCTCCAAGACTTACAAGATCCCTCTGATGACTCCAGAGTAGCCTTCCTTCCCTGGTCACCCACTAAATTCCCTGAAGACTTATTCAACCCTTTACCAATGCCTCCCCACATGGATACGCAAGGGCCCAAGGTGTTTTTGGATGAATAACCCTCTCTACAATCCAAGAGACGGTCTGCTACAGTAATTGCTTTGTTAACATCAAACACTTCATGGCGATGGAGCTCCACCTGAGCCCATGATTGAAGACCATGAGCAAAATGAAACAACTTATCCGCCTTTGACATGTCGGTGGCCTTCAACAAAAGGCTTTGGAAAGAATGGATATACTCTCCCATCTCCCCCACTTGCTTCAACTGACTCAACTAGGTCCTAGCCAACCATGTTGCATTTTCAAGTCGAAACTGAACCCCAAGGGCTTCCTTCAGATCCTCCCAAGAGTCCAACCTCCACATAGAACTCCTTAATGCAATGTCATTAGCCAAGGTTCTATACCAAACCTTTGCCATACCCGTGAGGTACCTTGTTATAGCGCGCACCTCCTGTGCGCCTGGCAAAGCTCGTAAACTTATTAGAAACTCCCCCATGCTCCAGAAGAAACTATCTAGAAGATGGTCATCTCACTCACCATCATAACATTCTGGTTCCTTCAATTTGGGGAGTCTCACGATTGAAGAAGAACTAGACCCTGATGCTTTCACCAAACCCGATACCGCTAATCAGTACAAAGCCACTTCATCCTGTAACTCTGTTTGGAACACCAAGCTCTTCTCCAACCTACCAGTAAGTTCCATGATCGTCTGCCCCATGGTAGTCACCTCCTCAAGCTCGCTGAATCTCGTACCCACACAGTCCCCCATCAATTGGAACTGGGCACCAACTCACTTAACAAGGCCTTCACCCACTCTAGCAACTTTCAACTTACCAATGTGGCAACTGCCACCGCCTTCACCTTCACCTTTGCCTTGACTTTGGTCTCGACCCCTGTTGGCTACTTTCTTGAGCAACATCCTGGACAGATCCCCTGCCATATTGACTCAGACACAACCAGACACAACATTGGACTGACTTGATAGGGGAAGGCACAAGATTGTTTAACTTTAGGCAAACACAATCCCACAAAATACAAATCATGTGCTCTGATACCAACTGTCATGGGGCCATCTCTTCAGAGCTGGGCGGCCGTGCGACACCGCTTGTCCTAACCCGAATCCCTCATTGCGAAGAGACTCCACAAGAACCACAGACTACGCCTTTAGTGTTTACCTGCACAAGTAACCCACAAACACAGTGGACAACAACTTGTATAAAGAAAGTATTAGCAGCGAAAAGACAAACACACACTTGCAAAGATTGGGAAATTGACTCAACACACATGAGCATTCACACAATGCAAGAAAACTGGGAGTAACGTGTATTTTATTAACTCTTCAGGAAAATCTGGTCCAAAGTACAATAAATGGGCCAACTGGCCAATGTAAACAACAACCACTGAGTCGGGCTCAATCGATAATGCTCAGAACCACTCGATTGATTACAATGAACAATTCCCTCCCTAGATCTGATTACTCTCTGCCTACGACAAACCCGCCCCTGTTTCACGAAATCTAAGACCACAGAACTACTCACAAACACTCGCATGATGCTTGCAGGGACACATGCCCATGGTCCACATAAACTTGGGACTAACACACATGTGTCACAATGATTCACTTTTCACCACTTTGACAGTTCAGACTTGCATTCACCCAAATCATTGTGCAAAGAAATCTCACCATTCATTTGATCAAGGCAGATCAACTCGTGAATGTAGTTAGGGATGTTGAGGCAACACATCCCTCATAAGAGGTTACCTAAACGTCATAGTTGATCTCTACTCGCTACATTATCTTGTAGCTCTCTTCTTCGCTTGTGGGGCTTTTTGGGCTCTCGTCTCGCAAGTCTCATGGTGAAAATGAAATCGAAAGTGACCTTCACTTTTGGTACTATTTAATCATTCACTTTTCCTTCTCTTATTGATGGGCCTTTGTAGAATTTGACTTCGTTATTCATTCGGTAGCCACAAAAATTATTCTATAGGGGTTTTGGCCCATTTTGGAGGAAATGGTGGAGTTTATTTCACCTTTCAACGCACGTAGGTCCTCCATTTGGCCACCATCACCTCTTAGGGATCATGTTGCACCACATTTTAGTGCTATTTTGGAGCCATGTAACTTCTTATTAGTGGGCTCATGCATTTCCGATCTCAGCTTGGTTTTTAATTAGTTTATCGATCCTAATCCTTACACTATTTTATGTCCTAGTGTCCCAGGCTGCCTGTTTTAGGTTGCTTTGTGACTTTGTGGACTCTACTCTCATGCTTGCCATGCCGAGTCCATGTCTCCTTTAGCTCCCTTGGTTCATTGCTAGATTTTGGGTTTGTCCTATCTGGGCTTTCTTCTCTGAGAATTATTTCTTGAGTTTTTAGGCCTTTCTTAACACGTGGCCCCTTTGGAGGCACCCATAGATAAAAGTAGTTTCTTTGATTCCTTATGTCAATAGTGTCTTTACCTTTCTATTTTTAATCCTTCATGATCTTCTATTGACCCGTATTTTACACTACTTTTATAGGTTAGTGTGTGACAATTTTTAGTCCTTGAGACCTTTATCTTACATTTCTTGGCCTTCGTCGGTCCCTTGCATTCCCCATTGTTTCTTCATGAACTTTTGTTAAGGTCTCTTTAGCATTGGTTTTCTCCTTCCAATTGTGACTTTTACTCATTATTTGTCTCTCTTAGTGCAACTTTCTTGTTATCCCCCACTGTCACGATAGCCCTATGTCATTCACTGCCTACATCCTTGACCCTAATCATATTTCATCATTCAGTGGTGATTGTTACTGATGGTGGTAGTAGAGGCTAGGACTTGCAATCACTACTTGGATTATTGATGACTCTTTTGGATAATGAGATTGCTACACCTAGTATCCTTTTCCCTCTTGAGATGAATAATGTGATCAAGTATACACTTGTTGGAGCTTTGAATGATGCCCATGGGAAGGACACGTCCTATATGTAGTTGTTCTTCCACTCACTCTTGGATTTTTCTCATCTCATTAGGGTTTGTAATGTTCTTAGCATTGAGTTACTCCCCTTCTTCAAGGTGGTGCATGGTTTCCTTTCTCATTTCGAAGACTTCTATATTTCCCACATTCCTTAATCAGAGAGCACTAGAGGTTGCACTTTAGTGAACACGATCTTGCACCATCTAGGGTTGTGGGCATTACTTGCCCCCTTATAGGTGCTAGAGTAGGAACTTAGAGTTTCACTTTTTGGATCGTGACTGTCAAGACTTCAACCATCGTCATTTGTCATAGGTAAATGCAGGTATGATTTCTAGTCCTTTTGCATTTTATGTGGCTTTTGGTACTTCATAACCTTGTGTTCTCATGAACGTTGACTACTTAATATCTCAAGGGTTGATGTAATGCTCATTTTACTAGATTCCTCCTTATGATTACGTTTCAACTCTATATGGCATCTAATTCACCTACCAATGCTAAGTATGCTTATAAACAACCCTAGAGAGAGAAATTTGTCGACATAGAATTCCATTCCACCCCTTTATGGCTAGGTCATGATTGTTTTGGAAAATTTGTGGTTTGGTTGCTCATTTTCTCATAAATTTATGACTTGGCCACAACATCTTGTTAATAACCATTTGTATACCTATTAGGGTTTCCAATGACTAGTAAAGCCTCTTTTTGACGAGTTATTGCCCTGATTTTACTTATTTATGTGACCACTTGGCCTCCATTACACTTCTTGATCATTTTATCCACCTAAACGCTATTAGACTAGTCATTTTCATGCTCCATTATTACATCGTTACTCTATGAGTTTTAGGATCTTTGTACCTGATTTGTGCACTCATCGTTGCTGAACATCCAATCTGCAATCATCATCACTCATGTGCTTCTCTCCCTCTCTCTGGGTTGTTTCGAACGCTGAACAAGAAAGGATTATTTTGAGGAACTATGTGTCACTTGTTGAGGTTGCAGATCCTTCTCCACTTTCCACCTCAACTGGGCAAGCTAGGATTTTGGGTTGGTAGATTATATCATCAAAAGAATGATATGAGGCTACCTTGCTAGCAAGGTGAAACTTTGTTTTAAGCTTTGATATACTACTAGATTAGTATATTTGTATGCTAGGTTAGATTTCATCTAAAGAATTAAAAAGTTTTCATTCTAAAGCAACATGCATATTTCTGAATCATTATTTCATTTTGAAACAACACATATTGCCTTATGAATTATATGCCAATTCTGAGATAATACACTTTGCTTTGTAAATCATATTTCCTTTCCAAAACAAAAACCATTTACCTTAGAAATATTTTTTCCTTTCAACATTTAATTTCAATTATTATGACTAAAATATTAGATGCATTTATTATTATTGCTTTCACTAGATTAGTTGTGTATGTATTTAATTCTACTCACCCACTTAACTCGCCTAATTTCATCTAATATTTTATCCATCTTGCCTAATTAATCCATTTAAATTATTCCCATGTCCCCTTTCTACATGCTAACTCACCCCTCTCACCTTCTAAATTAATTAATTCCTAAAACCCCACAATAACCAAATATTCTTATTTTTAAAATGTCAAAATCCTAAATATTCCCTCCACTTTCTAAACGCATGTATCCCAAAAAAAGTCTAGAGAATTCTGATCTCAATAACTTTCTCCATTCTAGAGTCATCCTCCTTTTGAAATTTGAGAGGGAAATTTTCCCTCCATTTCACCCACCAACACTTCTATAAATGCAAGATGACCCAAATATTTGGGGCAATCTAGAGTTGGAATGTGTCTATGCTATCAAGATCATCTCCCAAGTAGCCATTGTCATTATAGTCTTGAGCACATTTTGCAATCCCATATCCAATTTTAGGTATTCACTTTGTCAATTGGGTCTTTAAGTGATATTATAGAGTCTTGGAAGGGAGATTCAAGAGCAAGATGATGGTAAGATATTTCCATTATACGGTGATTGCTCTCCTTCTCTTTTTCTTTTGACGATTTTTGGATTTGGATATATTTTAATAGTTCTTTGTATGTTAAATTTGAGTGTCCAAATTATTGATCATACATTTGGTGACCATAGTGGGAGCCCTCCTTTTAAGCTGACCCTTTTGTGCTTTGAGTGTTTGTAATTAGCTTGCAGGTCAGATTGAAGAAGAATTAGTGGCTCAAAAATCTCAAAATTTATGTCTCGAGGAAGTCGTAGATTTGATATTGGTAGTTGTGATTGTGAAGTGGTGGAATTGTGCTCGAGAACTATGTTATTGATTAGTTTTAATTTTTGACCGTTGGCCATTAATTATCCTCTTTGTCTATGTTATTTGAACAAAATCACTTTTTGTCGTCATAATATTGCCTTTGATTAGTTGTGATATTGGCTCAGACAAAGCGTAATCGCTAGTTGTTAAGCTGAATATCTCACAATTGCTAATGGCTATATGCATTCTAATTTGTAAGTTTGCTCATCTACTTGTGATTTTGCTTTGTATCCCCAAAATGTCCAGATATTGGATTTTTGATCAAGTGGTCTAATAAATCTAACTCTTCTAGTTCTGTGTAGGCATATTTTTGTCCATAACTTTATTTTGCAGATTACTAGGATCTTGGAGAGGATTCGTCACAAGCATTGATAATTTTCCTATCCCATTGCAAGATCGAAAATACCACAATTGCAGTTTTATTAGAAGTACTAGAAACTAGTATAATATGCTTTGATCCAGTCATAACACCTCTTTCTAACTTAGAATGGTCTATGTCATGCCTAAGCAGGTTCTAATCTAATGGTCTGCGTGATGCGTGATGCCCTGAAGCAGATTCTTTATCAGTGATCTTGCCTTTTGTCAAATTATGGTTAATTAATCACTTTGATTTCAATACCACAGTCATATATAGTCAGTCGATAGGCATTCAAAGGGTTTTGATCGATGGATATTGTGTATATATAATAAAAGCTTGTTTATATAAGATCCTTACTACATAAGTTGTGAAATATGTTGGTTCATTTGGTCAAATAGGTACATTCTATCAGTCGTTCTCAGTGGCTTTTTTGTATAAAATCACTAACATATCACTGTTTGATCAGTTTCTGGTTTCTAATTTTTAGAGTTGTGTGTAATTTTTTTGGTAATATCACAAGTCTTGAGTTTGCTTTGACAAACGATTCTGAAATAGATGGTTTTCTCATTTTTTTGCAATATCGATTTTGTATAAATCCTGTGATTTTGATCAACTTGTTTGTGATTGTGGGGTTTCAAACCTTGAACCTATCATGTTAAAATGACTCACGGGATTTGTAAATTCCATGGCTGTCTAGAGACTTCTACTACGTCCAATTGATCTGGGACCAAAATTGTGTTGTCAAAACATTTTTTTATTAAAGTTCATAAATATTTTATTTTATAGTATAGTCTTATTTTTGTAATATGATAAAAAGTTGTCTTAGTCTAGTTAATTTTTTTTTGAATGTATACAATCATAAGTTTAAGAAGTCATTTTAAATAAAGAGTTTATTATTATCGTTTTGACAAAATTTTGTAAATATAAAATAGGTTGGATTTTACATAAATTGAATTTTTGAAATGGCTTTTTATTCGTCTCCAAAATTGTCTTTCTTTGTTTAATGCATTTTTTTAGACAATTTTGGTGAATTTTGAGTCAGTCCAAACTACCCCTTAACCTCGTAAGGGGCGTTGTCCCTTGACCCTACTGGGGGATACCACCCCTAAACCCTCATGTCTTGGCCCCCCATTCAAAAATTTATAGTATAAAACCCGTAATTTTTTTTAGTGTTTTTATTAAGGCTTATTGAATTGACATTTTGTTTGGATTTTCAGAGGGGTAAATTTAGTGGCAATTTTGTCTCACCTGATTTTACCTATCAAATTAAATTACACGTGTTGCAGGTTCGATCGGTCCAAGGCAAAACATTTAAAATTACTAATGATGTTTGTACAGGGTCAATTATCAAAGTTGCCAACTTGAAAACTATTAAACCATTTGCTTGTAGGACGATCGGTCCAAGGCTTGGCAAAAATCATTTTTATATAATTATTTATTATTTGTTTGTCACTTGTTTACTTCTTGCTTGCATTAGAATAACAAACACACATAAATTAATCATTTATAAATCTTTTTTGCTTGTCTAAGTGTCACCCGAGTGCTATAATGGTGTATGCTTTCCTCCTTGCATCCTTGTGGCGATTCCTGGAAGATAAAAAACTACTAATAGACCCTCCCTATTTTTCTTTCTAGGGTACAACGTGATTATGGAAGTGACATCCATGTGCTTGCCATTAGTCTATAGGGGTCAGAGATGTGAATTTCATCACCACGCACTAGACCACACTCTGTGTTTTGGTGGAGTATAAATATCAGGATAATTGTCGTTAGGCGCTAAAGCGAAATTCTCCATAAAAGGTTCTGTGGAGTGGGGGGAATTTTAGATCTAATAAACAGTGGTTAAACAACATCCTACATGGATTTGGGCCCCACCATACTTAGCCTATATCAAGGACTCCCCTAGTGAACCTGTATAAACCTAGAATAAGACCTTCGACTGTAACAAATGACTTGCTACCGGAGTCAATATCAATGCCCATTATGACTATTATTTGCAAATAGAGTTGGGAGGGTTTGAGAGATTCCATAACAGGTCACCAACCTACAACCTCATCCACAAAGCCATTAGATGGTGCAGTCATCGAGTTACACTCTTGTGTTAATTTACTAAATTTAGGTTTGTGGCTTGTGTGTGACTTGTTTAAGTGTTGTCAAAACCAATATTGTTTGTGAACCAAAAAGCCTAAAACCACTTGAAAGCTAAAAAACACTAGTTTTAACCTTATAAAAACCTAGTGCTTGTCCCATTCCCTCAATTTTCATAAACTGAATGCCATTATACATTCATCATTACCCATTTAGTCATCCACACATAAAAACCATCACTTAGATACCATACTCCTTTGATCGCATCACCAAAACCTACCCTCAAAACACTTACATCATTTCATCATCTCCATGCCATCACCTCGAGCAGTTAATTAAGTTACTAGAGCTAGTCCCTTTCTACCACGTGATATCCACTCTATTATCACCTTCAACCATCCTATCACTATTTGTATTGCCATATTGCTAGTGCCTATTACCCCATCGATTTTCAAACTTGGCATTCATCTTATTGTCATCCCATCATTCTGTTGGATTTGAGATTAGCAGTTGTCATCATCTTGTCATCTCACTAACTCAAAATTTGGCAATCATCAATTTCCCATCTCTCTACTAGATTGAACCCAATAACTATTGACACCTTGTTATTCTATGCCATACTGATAGTTCCTATCCTAAAACCTTCATTGTCATCTCAAACCAACTCATCACTGCCTGTACTGCCATATTACTAGTACTTATCACTCTATCTATTTTCAAACTCGACATTTGTCTTTTTGTTGTCCCATCATTCTATCAAATTTGAGATTAACACCCATCGTTATCTTGTCATCTCGCTAAATCAAAATTTGGCAATCATCGATTCCTCATCACTTTGCTAGTTTGGATCCACATTCATTGATATCTTGATAGTATATGTCATACTGATAGTCTAAACTACTGACACATATAACCTAAACAAAGATATACCCATTTATCCACAACTTGTCGAACTAGCTCTAATTTTTTAAGCAACCTTGCTCGAAGTTTTCCTATCACATCCATTTGATCCCTTCTAAGCCAATCACTTTCATTCGATCCACTTTTATTAATATGATAAGCATATAATTTATACCTACCACCAAAATTTAAATGGCATCCAACAATTGTTCCCAAGCCATTAAAATAGGACAAGCATCTAGGCCAACAAATGACCTATTAGAAACCTTGGGTGAATACCTTGTTGATAATGAAGAAAATCAGAGTGATAAGCATACCCTGAGGGGAAATGAAGGTAACTCAAATGAGTTTTTGGATAATCATAGATCCAATATTGAAAAATATATCCATGACCATCAAGAACAACTACTCATGCACCTTCTTGAAATTGGAACCACACTACCACTAGATTTTAATGTGGACCTTTTGAAGAATCTTGTCCAACCTCAACCCAATTCATTTCACAATCCTCTTCTCGTTGCACTAGAAGAAGAGGAAGAACAATAATTGGTTGAAGTTGAAGAATAAGATGAAGAACCACACTCTCTACCTACTATAAATACCAATAAGGTTAAAGCTAGCAAGGAAAGTGCACTTTGGAGAATCAATTCGAAAATGATTATAAGCAAGCTATGCTA
Organism: Torreya grandis; assembly: GCA_037957365.1. Taxonomy (NCBI): domain Eukaryota; kingdom Viridiplantae; phylum Streptophyta; class Pinopsida; order Cupressales; family Taxaceae; genus Torreya; species Torreya grandis. The sequence goes on from JARHVA010000949.1 coordinate 387,382, forward strand.
GACTACCTCAACCAACTAACCTAGTAAGTTAATTAATTAGCATCATAATTCAATGCTGAACCTATGAAGCCTAACCCAACTAAAAGATGCACAAAAACCATTTTGTCATCCACCCATCTTGATCAGAATAAGTCAAAATATAAACCCTCCATCTCTAATTCATTGATCGATCCATATTTTGCCCTCGAATGACAAACTATGAAGGACACTCTTTAGGGCCTCGACACTTGATCTCACACCAAGAAATATCATTATGAAGATTTATGCTCTTATCCCCTAGATATAAACATCCTTAAAGTGCATTTTCCAACACACTTTAAACCTCCTAAGTTTGAAAAATATAAAGGAAAAGGTGACCCACATGAGCATGTCAAAGAGTTCTTCATGGATTGCCATGAGGTAGCATATAGTGACACATACATGCTCAGATTATTCCCTCAAAGTGTTAGAGGTCCTACCTTGGAATGGTTTATGCAGTGGCGAAAGGGATATGTAACATCATCCGAGGACATGACAGAGAAATTTGTGAAACATTTCTCTTATAATGTGGAACACAAAATAATTGTGTTAGATTTGTATGACACTAAACAAAGAATTGGGAAAAGTTTAGCATCATTCTTTTGATGATGGTGTGGTCTTACAAGCCGCTTCCCTTGATTGATTATTGAGAGGGAGTTAACCAAGATATTTGTCAATAATCTTAATTTGAATTGGGCCACCAATTGAAGCTTCATTGTATCTTGAATTTTGAGGAGTTTTTAGAGAAAGGGATTCAGATTGAAAAGGCCCTCATTGAAAATGAGATAATTAGAATTTCTTATTGAAATAATTACCATCAAAGTAATACCCCTTCTGAAAAACCTAAGTTCTTCAATAGAAATAAAAATGTTGTTGGGGATGGGGTTACTGAATTTAAATTAGTGCAAACGGTTCATGGCTCTACCTCATTACCAATATCACATAACGCATCCAATGTTACTATACCAAGAGGAAGGCCTAAGGCTTCCACTAGGAAATGACACTGGGCAAATCGATAGAGGATGTTTTAATAAAATTAATAGCCATAAAGATGATCGCCTTACTAGAGATCAAGACCCTTGAATAAAATAAACTTTGCCCTGATTGGTTTAATGAGAATGAATTTTGTCATTACCATCAAATACAGGGGCATGATACTAAACGATGCAAGCAACTGAGGAATCTGATTCAATATTTCATTGAAAAAGGGAAAATAGATACAGAAGGTGCATAAATATAATATTCTACAAATAAAAAACTAGGAATTTATCAAGACATTTTTCTAAATCATGATCAAAGTTAGAAGGTTGCAAATATGAGACCAAGGTCAAAATCCATCCAAACATGTTGATTACTATCATGCCCCTTATCCCTATACTAATCACATAGCCACCATTAAAATTATGGCCAAACTATAAGAACCCCAAGACCAACAACTTCTCGTTCTCAAAATTCAAAGGAGCATCCTTTGATTGTGCCATCACCACTCGACGAGGAAAAATAAATGTCTTGGGGGAACCTCCTAAATCCTCACCTCAATAAACTTCTCTCAAGCTCAATGTCACCCAGAAAACCTCTAACATTCCTAAAGGAAGCTACGATATTATCCAACTTGAGAAGAACCCTACCCAAATTTATATTATAGATCTTCTCAAGTCCTCAACAATCCATCTTGACATCCTAAATAAAATCCTTCAATAATCTATGGTGCCTACAAATATTGATGCTAGTTTGTTTCAAGCATTGGTTGGCCACCTATTACAAACCCGATATTGGACCCCAAATTTTGGTTAAGTATTGTGGTATTTTGGCATGGAACCGACATGACACAGAAGAAACATAGTGAAAAAATACTATGGTGTAGAACTAGAATGGCATAGAAGCACCATGGTATAGAACCAACAAGGTGTGACAAGACAAGAATACGAAAGCACCAACACGAGAAGACCCAGTCAAAGAGTAGAATTAACCATGTGGAACCCAAGAACATAAGGCTTGAAATAGTATCAAAAGACTCAGGGAGCACATGGGAAGTGAGAGATAGTTAAGGAGTGATTCTCAAGGGTCACCCAGACCTTATCCATCAGGAGTTTTGCACCAGCCTGCAAGGAGATAGACACATGGCAGTAAGGATCTAGCATAAAATGAGTATATAGGGGTGCAAAGGCCCAAGTCCTTAGGAGAAGATAGTTAATAGACCACCATGACTCTCAATTTATATAGAGTTCATTTTCCAATTACTCCTATCATTTATGTTGTAAATACTTGGTCAGGGAAAAATCAGTATAAATACCCCTATATGAAAGCATTATAGGTGACACATTTTGGATATCATTGTGTTGAAGCGTAATATAAGAGTTATAGATATTATAATCATTTTGATGTCCATGTTCTAGTTAATTGATAGTTATGCATCTATGGTAGGTTTGATTTGAGTACTTATAGTTAGAACTTAATATGATATATATGCAAACTTTTACCTTTTTTGAGTAACAATCTTTGAACTCCATGTCACTTCTTTGAATAATTATGGTTGTTGAGATTAATGATACTATGATCAAAGTATTATATCTCTTTTTATATGTAACTTATAACCAAATATAAGTTTAAACCCAAAGAATATGACTAATATGTTACTGTGTAACATAACCAATGGGAATTAGTCTTTAGCTGCACACTTCAGGTGAGCATGCAAGACCACAGTCTTGCGTGAAGGGCCAATGCGGTAGCTCATTGGGGCTACACTTCAGCACCTAAAACATTATTAAGAATAAAACCCCAACATTTTAGTTCCATTGTCAAGACCCATAGTGCTTGCTGCACAATAATGGAAGATGCTTGAATGTATTACCCTTGAGAGTACTGAGCAATGGATTACTAGGGTTGAGGATAATTTTATAGTTCCTTACCTTGAACCAAGAGTTTTTTCATGTTAGTGGGTAGAATAGAATATCTAAAGTGCATTATATGAAACTTTGTTTGTTGAAACCCTGGTTCATTTGCATTCTTGGCTATCTGCGTATGCTCAAGGATAATCACAAAACTTTGGGAGAAGATAGTCTTGGATGTTATAATGACAAAGAGCTTTAACATGACTTAGAACACCATGGACATGATCTGTTAACATCTGGTGGAGAGGAGTTTTGAATAGTTACATTCTAGAGTATGTTGTAACTAGCTATTCTTGTCTTAAAGAAGCCAAGTTCCAGTTCTTCAAATAACTACATGGTCGATATATTAGACATTTCTCATTAGAAATCAAGAAGTTGTTTATTGAATGTGGGCTTGAAACTATGCCAATCGAGAGATAAATACCTCTTTGCATGAGCCACACATTTATATGGGAATAGATAAGAGTTGGTAAAAGATTTTAGGTTCAAAATGGTAGCCAGTTAACAGGAATTACAGAAGCAGAAATATGATGAAACTCAACAAAGGATCATAGGAGTAAGCGACACAAGAAGGGACTAAGAGAACTCCAGAAGTGCTATTAGGATCCACAAGGAAGCAAAAACACACAAAGAGGATCCCATCACTTTTAAATCACACCCATGCTACTTTTATCATATGAAGGAGAGACTAGTCAGACAACATAAACTGAAGAACCAAGTTTGAACCAACCAAGCTCCCCAACCATAGTACACACTCATGATTTTGAATAATATGAATTACATATACATAATTGGGATACAGATAACATGGAATCATAAACTGATCCTATAAGGGATATTTTAACTAAGCTAATTATAGCTTATATGAAATTAATACTTTATTTCCCTCTTCAAGGGAATTTCATGGCACAATTTGGGATGCTTGGAGGACCTGACATTCAAAGTGGATAGAATACGGGCCCAAATCTAATTAATCAACCATCTACCATGCACCACATCATGTGCATTTATACTAGAGGTGGACTAGGAGGTGGCATGGGAGGAAGTGGTGGACTTCCCCCTCAAGAGATTAGATCTAGGGGTTCTCAAAAACCACCAGTGTAAGTACCTCAATTGCCAATGGTATATTATGAAATGATGCTTTACCTACCTAAACATCGAGGCATAGAGAATGCTGTAGAACATTTCAATAAGTGTGAAATTATTTAGAGGGTGCGAGGCATCACCTCTTTTGAGTGAAAAGCCACATAATTCATGACTACACTTTTGGAGGGAGACCATAACTGGTATATAAAGTTTGACCCTCAACAATTAGTGGTTGACTATGATCAACTCAAAACAACATTCCTTCAGGAATTTGACATTCCCAAATTTGAGCAAAAAAGTATTGTTGTGTTGAAGGATATAAAGAAATAATTTATTGAAAATGTATATGAATATGATGCAAGATTCAAAACACTTTTTTTAAAGATATCATTAAAATTAATGTTGCTCAGCATGCATAGTAGTTCATGGGAGGTTTGTTACTTCTTTTTTGATGAACAATATCCCAAAGACTTTTACTAGCCTGTGGGAAGCTTTGGAAGCCACCCTCCATGCTGAAGCTATTGGTAGTATTGACATTGGGATTAGTCTCTTCATGGAATCCCAAATAGCTTCAATGGCATCATAGATTGAAAAACTTACTACAAATAATGCATATGATACTTGTAATGGTCTTTGGTGCACTGATTATGAGTCTGAAGGACATAACTGGAGTAATTGCCCACGTAAAAAACATCCACACTGTACTGAAGTAGTCATGTGAAATATACCATAAAGAGCATGATGTATGTTCCTATCCTATTTTACATTAAGCCACACATTCTAAGGTGTCTGAATATTGTAAAATATGTGATGCCTACACCCATGGCACAATTAATTATCAGCTGATTAGTGATATCCATGAAGCACATGCACACGGTACGTGCCAAACCTATGTGGCCAAAAATTAGGATAATGGTGGCTATTGGGGTCAAGGTAGAGGGATGGGATGAGGAGGTGGTTGTTTCCCACCAAGAACATGTTATAAGTGTGGATCAACTAACCACTATCAAAGAGATTGTCTAGTTTATGCTACATGTGATTTTTGTAAAAAGGACCATCGGTTAGAAGAATGTTCTAAATTGTACACGACCATCACTAAGGAGAGAAATGAAAAAGGTGCATGTATGATTCAAATTGATAAACCACTTTGGCACGCATGTTCAAGCATCCTAACAACTCAACAAGTGAATATCAACATTTATAGTGGAAGACAATCTCAATCTACATCTACTCCTATTGAGAAGGTACAATGTGAAGAGCCTCAGGTGAGGAAGTAACCTAATGCCCAACAATATAAGGATATGCTCCAAGACACTATGATGATGGTATGATAACTACAAGGAGAAATTAAATTTCTTAAGGACCAAGAAGAAACACAATGTGCTGATATGTAGAAGGTAGCAGAGCCTCAAAACGTGGCATGAGATGATTTCCAAGAACTTTACAAGCGTATGCTAAATGAAAACATTGTCCCACAATTAAGCATCAGGTTTAAGAAATAGGTACAAGCACGAATTGATGATTATCCTCAAATGACTTGAAAAATTGAGGATCATCATTTAAATCATGCTCATTGACAAGATACCCCTAATCCTCCTAGCCCTCCAGAGGACAAATAGATACTAGTGAATGCTACCAGTGATTGTTGGGTAATTCGAGACATCTTAGTTGACATTGACACTAAAGTTAACATCCTCACTAAATATGCATGGCATAAAATGGCTAGTTTGGAATTACAACCTTCACCACATGTATTGTTTATGGCTAATAAAACTTGTGCTCTACCAATTTGCATCCTCAAGAATGTAACAATGGATATTCTTGGAGTACCTTTCAAAGCTGACTTTGAAGTTCTCAAGTTAGCAGAGGATGATGAATTTATAGCTCTATTGTGGAGACCCTGGTGTTATGAAAACAATACAAACTTAAGTTTCAAAAAATGCTACATTAGTTTTGAGAATGCTGATCAATGCATTGTTATTCCCTTAAATCAAACACATGGGCCCCCATATGTAGAACCTGTTAATGTGGAATAAGATATTAACCACATTTATCATGTCACTACCAGAGATGGTGAACAATGTGATCCTACTCCTAATGGCATCCTCTGATGGATGGACACTTTGTCCCTATCTAATACTATAAGCAATGCTTATAATTGTTGGGTGCACGATGACTATGACCTCACTGGAAGAGTGTGTAGTGCCATTGGTATTAAAGAGAATGTTCTATGCTAATACCATAAATGCCACATGTTTGTTCACCTTCTTACCAGTCAATTCATGAGGGGACCAATGATAGATGCACCCTTAGAAAGACTCGATGCATCCCCTTGGTTTCATGGACAAATAGAAGTCTGTAACTTTATCCAACTCCTTGAAAAATTTATCACTTTGACAATGATTGTATATGATCCTTGGTTCACCTCTTTGATGGTAGAGCTACAAGATGCTGGTGAACCCATAATGAGAGACTTCCATAGTGAGATCAAGTATGTTTTGCCTTGCATCACTGATTCCATTATGACAACCGAGTCAAGGGAACAATCAACTATAATAGAGTACAAGCCCCTAAACCCCATAGAGAGTCCTATAAATTAATGTGGAAAGATAAAGAGTCTTACTTACCAGAGTATCTGTGGGCACATGATTTCTATGGAACTTTAAAACCTAGGAAATGGCATGGTATATTTATGAGAAATGACATATGGGAACCCATTTTTGGAATCTATTAAAGGAAAACATGAATTTGACACTATCTTAATCTTCTTCAAGAATGGATTTGTGACTCACTCTCTAGGTCATGCATGAAGCAGTTGTTGGTGACCCTAGTCCCATTGAAGATCACCTAAGATATATCCATAATGTCCTATAAGAAGGTATAATTATCTTCAATGAACCATTGGCACAACTTGCTTCTGCACCAGAACTAGTCCTTGATCAGGACCAACATGAAGAGATACATTTAGGAAAATAGAAGCTAGTGTTTCAGGTAGAATAAGGTGAAGAGTCCGACCCACTTGACCCTTTGTCAAATAATTTAGATGTTCCTACAGACTATGGAACATGAGATATTCATGATATTGGTCCCGATATAGACCACCCTTACTCTGGACCAATTCAAACTATCCATCGAAACATCAACACAGAGTAAGAACCAAAACTAGCTATTGTAGGTAATTACTGGACTGACACAAAAATTTCAAAGATATTCGAGTCATTAAAGGAATACCAAGATGTCTTCCCAAAAAACTATGTAAGATGAAGGGATTTCATCTATACCTAGGTAAGATGCATATTAAACTAATTGATGGTGCTCGACCAACTAGGAAAAAGCCATATAGGATGAATCCTAATCTACGAGCATGTGTAAAGGAAGAAATTGACAGTATGCTATGTGATGGAGTAATCACCCCAATTGATGAATTTGAGTGGGTCAGTCCCATGGTGATAAGTATAAAGAGGGATGCATTTGAGTTTGTCTTGATTACTAAGTAATTAATGCTTCTTGCATCATTGATCCCTTCCCAACACCATTCATAGATGAAATACTTGAAGGCATTGTTGGTTGTAAAATTTATACTTTCATAGATAAATTTTTTGGGTACCATCATGTCTAGGTCACTGAGGAAGATCAACCTAAGACTACATTTTCCACTGAATGGGGATCCTTCATATATAATATCATGCCTTTTGGGTTGAATAAAACACCAACTATGTTATCACGTATAGCTATTGAACCCTTTAAGGATTTCATCAATAAGTTTATTCAAGTCTATTTGGATGAATGGATAATCTATGGCTTGATCAAGGACCATTACTCTAATTTACGACTCATGCTTGAGCATTGTCGAGTCGTACAAGTATCATTAAATCTAAATAAGTGTCTATTTTCTACACCTTTAGGTGTTCTTATAGGACATATTAATTACAAGGATGGACTTCTGGTAGACCTGACAAAATTATCTATCATTCTTCACCTTCCAATACCAAGTATCAGCGTGAGGTCTGTGCCTTATTAGGACATATAGATTATTATAAGAAATTCATATGTGGATATGCAAAGATTGCCATGCCTCTGGAGGAACTATTAAAACATAATGAGCACTTCAAATGGACTTGCTCATGTCAAGAAGCCTTTGAGGCCTTAAAGGACAAACTAGTTACTGCTATGATCCTCTAGTTCTTTGACTTGACAAGCCCATTCCACATCTATGTTGATGGTTTTGAAGTGACAGTTGGTGCAATCCTTACACAACTAGGTGAAGGTTACCTTGATCACCTGATCTGATTTACTAGTAGGAAACTTACTCCAGATGAATATAATTACACCACCATGGAGCATGAAATCATTATCAATTGTCTATGCTTTGTAGAAAATTTGACAATACTTATTGGCAACTCCTTTTGTAATCTATATAGATCATGAAACTTTAAATTATCTAGTCAATAAACCTATGTTGTATGGATGCATCTATTGTTGGATAGTGTTATTCCAAGAGTTTTAATTTTCTATCATGGTTAAACCTAGAAAAACCAATTGTGGCCCTGATCACCTCTCTCAAATTGATTCCAAAGAACCACCATGTGCTATTGAAGATGACTTGCCTGATGTTCAACTCTTCTATGTTACTCATGTACCTGAGGAGTTGGAAGATATTTTAGCCTTTCTAACTACTAGCTCAATGCTCAACTATTTAACTTTGTAGGCCATGAAATAACTCATGGTCCACACCGTACCCTTTCAAATCATAGGAGGGGACCTTTACAAGCTTGGCTGTGATAAAATTCTTCGGTGCTGTGTCATGAAACATGAGCATTTTGAGTTACTCCAAGAAGTTCATGAGGGAATTGCAAGTGCACACTATGATAAAGATGCTACCACATGCAAGGTTTTGTTGGCTAGATTATGGTGGCCTACTCTTTTTCAAAATGATAAGTTATATGTTAAGAAGTGTGACATTTGTTAGCACATACAAAAATTTAATCACTGGGATGCCATGCCCTTACATCCAATTCTATATCAAGAACCATTTAAAAATTAGGCCATAGATTTTGTTGTCCCCATCATTCTAGCTAGAAGATGAACAGGTTCCTGGTATATCATCACAATAACTAATTATCTCACACGCTGGGCTAAAGCTGCACCAACAAGGGATTTTACTAATTCTACTTCTACATGCTTCATTTGGGAACATGTCATAACTCGATTTGGATACCCACTAATTTTTTCTATTGATTTTGATATCCATTTCTTAAATGAAACTATTTGCATCTTACTTTCTAAGTTTATGATTGCTCATCAAAAAACAACACCATATCATCCACAAGTCAATGGAACTACTGAGGCCTTCAATAAAATATTAGGCACAACACTAATGAAAATTTGTAATATTGGCCAAACTAATTGGGATGATAGACTATCTATGATAATGTGGGCTTACTGAACAACCTATAAATGCCTCAATAAGAACACACCATTCAATTTAGTATATGGCAAAGAGGCAGTCCTACCAGTCATGTTTTTGGTACCATCTCTTCATATTGTGTGCATTAGACAATTGAATGATGAGGAATCCTTAAAATCATGTTTGGATACTTTGTTACAACTAGATGAAGTTCATTTCCTTGCTCATTGGAGTCAGGGTGTGGAGAAGCACAAATAAAAAGCATGGCATGATCGACACATCAAACACAAAACATTCACCCCTAGAATGAAAGTTTTAATCTACGACTCCAAGTTCACGTGCCATTTTAGAAAACTTTGAATTTATTGGGATATCCCCTTTGTAATTCATAGAATTTGACCTATCGGTGCTTATCGATTATGGAGGTTAGACAACCAATTCTTTCTTTGGCATTACAACGGAAGCTGGCTCTAACCATATTTCACCTCTAAATAGTTAACATTTTGTAACAATAAGGCTTATGCCATTAGTCTAGGAGTTTCAATTTTCACTAAAAGCACTACCTTTGTTGCACGTAACATTTATTTTATATAGAATAACTTGAGTTTTTATATTTCTATTTTTGTGGAGGACCACAACACAGTTTTAATGTGGGGTAAAAGGTATCTGAATTCATGATTAAAGATAGGCACACAAGTTAATTAAGGTGCACAAGTTACTATTGACCAAATTTGGTCTACATACCAAAAAAGTACATAGTCCAAGAGTTCAGTGGAAGGAGTAGGATCCTGATTGAAGAGTGACATCAAATGGAGATCATGCAGAGTGCAAAGCTTTTGAAACACTTTAAGTTCACTTAAAATGTAAGTTGTCAATTTATAAGGGACAAATGTATAGGTTGTAGATACCCTATGGGATGTCAAAAGTGCTTGGAATAAGTATGGAAGTGCATAACATTCATTTGGTCCTTCATTGTGTTCATTTAGACATCTTGAGTCTAATGATAGAAATTCTGAGTAGGATATTTGCTAAAGACATAATTGACATGCGTGGATGAGTTAGATAAAGTTGGTCATATGGTTTTGTTCATATCTATGCCAAGTTTATATGTGCCAAGTTTTAGGTCTTCCACCAAAGCACATCAAAAGTTATGGAGATCCAAAGTTGGCCTCTCAGCCAAATTCATCTATTTTTTTCCATACGTAGCCATTTTCAAAGAAGTTCAAATAGAGATAAGTGAGCATCTTCACAAAGCTATATCTCACATGTGCGACAATTACAAGTGAAAGTGGTCACATGGGTTTGTTTAGCTTGGTACCTAGTCATTACACATTACGTTTCAGATCATCCACCAAAGTGCAATAGAAGTTGTCCATTTGCAAAGTTGGATCCTCAGTTAGATTTCACTAAGTTTTCCCTACTTAGCCAAATGAGCTCAACTATCACCAAGATGTCACGTAGGATCAAAAGGACTAGTTCACTTGAGCATTTTATATCTTTACTCAGAAGGATCCTGGGAACAATGGATCAAATGGGTTCATCCCTTTCTATCTCAAGAACATCTCTAGTAAATTTGACCTCTCCATGATCCTCACGCTTCAAGGCATAAATATACAAAGTTTATCAAAGAGCACAAGATGTTTGCACTAATGTCAAGTTTTAGACAGAGCAAAGGAAATCCATTTGATCTTAAATTTGATAGTCAAGTGAATGTTAATGATGGTCATGTGAACATTATTTGATGGGAGTGAGGACATAAATTTTAAAATCATGTAATATCCATTAGATTTCAACCAACAGATCAATGATTAGAATTTAATCAAGTATTTAGATCTAACAATGAGTGGAGGTTAAAGAGGTCAGTGAATATAAAAAACAAATGCACGCATGATAAGTGGCATAAACACTTTCAATTGGTAAAATATTGATGGCTCATGGGCATCCATGCACAGATAAATCAACAGAGTGAGGTAGAGTCAACAAGTTAATGTATCTACAGATCCAATAAACATAAAGATAGTCAGGCAAGATGTAGATGGTCCAAGTTGGCAATTGAAAACAAATAAGCAAAAATGAGCTTGGGGCATTTTTGATGAAATTCAAAGAAGTTATTTTGGGACCCAAACAAAGTAAATATAAAGGAGTTGAGCTCGAACCAAGGCCACATTTCAGAGACCAAGCATCATCAACAAAGCTCCATATAGGTGACATAGATCCTTTGGGTCTAATACAAAAGTCAAAGATAGATCAGTGATGGTGAAGCAAGGTCAAGCAATTTGTAGTTTTTTCATAGATATTATGACTATGTGAAAACTAATGGTCTAAGATTGGTTTCCACACATAGTGGCCCTATGTCTCACCTCATCATGGTTCACATTTTTAGGTTTAGATGGCCACCCAATGCAGATGTGGCATTTTTTATTAAATTTCAAGACATGATCCTCGTCAAAAGATCAAGTAGATGATATCATGGAGTTCCAAGAAGAAATATGGTGGTTGGATAAGGGCAATGGACATTGAATTCTTTTACATAATTTATTCCTTGTTAATAAGATCATGAGTTAGCATCCTTGAGAGTGTTAATCCATCGAAATTAGTTGGGCCTTTTCCAATGCATAATTTTTTCTTTCTTTTTCTTTCTATAAGTACACGATTTTAAGCCTTAAAATTGATCTCTCTATCCCTCTTTTTGGTATGACCAGACTTTGTCAAAATTTGTACTGTGACACCTATTTGATGCAATAAAGACTAAATTCCATCCTTTTCTAAGCCATATTGAAGTGTGTTGTATGAATTCATGCACTATAGTTAAGTGAATGTATGTTCCTTTCTTATGTGTAAGTTTTTCTCACCTTTAGAAAGTGCTTAATAGTTTTCACAGGTCATTATAAGTGTAATTTACAGTTCATTGTCTAGCTTGAAAGTTGATATTTGCCCTCTCTTGCTAATTTGATAACTGATTATTGCCTTATTCTAAAATATTTATGTGAGATTGATATTATTTGGTCTTAAAAGTGTTTCATAGTGTGTTTTGAGTGAGTTGGAGTGATCGAATCATTGGTGCATCACCATTTTTTACATGCTTTATAAGTTATTGTCAAATATCTCTTCCTTTTCCAAGCAAGTGCTAGTTTAGGTTTAGTGTAGGTGATAGATCCATAAGGAAGCCAACCTTATCTACAGGTCTGATCCAATATTAGGATACCCACAGCTAAGGATCAGTCCCATGTTGGACTAGGTTTGAGTAGGGAGATTTGAACAATCCCCTTACTCGGCTAGGGTGCAAATCTAGAACCCCAATAGTTTTGGCATGCCTGGTGGGACAAAGTTTTTTTTGATACAATTAAAGTATGAAGATTAAGAATAAGGGATTGCAATAGTAGGAGAGATATACCATCATCAAGAGCTGAAGATCCTTCAAGTTGTAGAATTTATAGCATCTTCCAGATAGTGCTTTCATGTCAAAGGTTACAAAAAGATCACCAAGTAAAGGTAATCCTTTAGAACATATTGAATTATCTTCTACTTCTTATAAAAGATCAAGATTCAATAGTAAAAGATTTTATCTTCCAAAGCAAAATTCATCCTCTGGTCATTATATTTTTTTAGTCCAATCTATTATCCCCATAAGCCAAATCTATTTTGACCAAATGGTTATTAGGAATCAAGTGTTTATCTCATTTAACAAGGGTAACCCCCTGAATTTGGCTGAATATGATGACATTCTTATGTCTTCCCTAAAAGTATCCCTTTCTTCTCTAGAGAATGGGATAAAACTATTGCTATTGAGCATATCCAAGATGTTGCCAATCTATGTTCTATTCATAATGTTACTGAAGATAATGTGGCCATCAGATTTATTGTTGCTTCCTTTAAATGAAAATCATTACAATGGTATAAGAACCTCCCTTTGACTTCTATTGCTACTTGGGATGAGTTAGGTGCAACCTTAGTTAAGCAATTTGAAGAAAAATATGATCATTTATTTTTGGTTGAACAACTGACTACCTTTAAAAGGTACCCCCATGAATTCATGTTTGATTTTAACCTCAAATTTTAAAAGAGATGGACTAGGATCCTTGCATTGGTTAGAACATCCCCAAATTATGCATTTTTTTACTATCTTAAAGCCTTTAATTTTGATATAACTGTCATGATATAGTCTATGGGTGGTAATACCTTACCAAATGCCTATGAAATTGCTATTAGGGTAAAAAATAGCTTAATAAAAGTTGGTAAACTTGCTCCAAGGCCTTTAATGCCCATATTCCCAAAATTTCAACCTATTCCTCCTCAAATTCCTCAAATTCCAGTTATAGCCCCTATTCCATCTCCAAAAGTCTAAGTTGTAGCCCCTCCTAATCAATCTAATGATATTGGCGATCTGAAAAGCATGTTACAAGCTTTTGGAAATGAGATTGTTTCACTCAAGAGGTAGTAGTACTAGGGTAGACCTTATCAACATCAAAACTAGAGTACTTATCAGTGTTTCAATAACCAAAGACCTCCTTATCAAAATCAAGGAGCCATAACCCAAACTAAACCATATGCAACCCTTGATCCCAATGTACCTTCTAGTTCAAAAGCTATTATTTCCCAAAATAACTTGATGCAAGATTTAGGTTGGTAGCCTTCCAATCCAAATGACATTTAAAATCAAGCCTTGGTATCATAAGAGATTACCATGCCAAAAATGAATCAAGAAGAGTTCTCTCTTCAAGGTGGTTATTATCAAGATATGAATATGGTATTCCAAGGAGAATCTCAACAAGTTCCAAGGTAGTTTGATGATATCAATGTTAATTGACATTTGGATGATCAGATTGCATTCAACCAAGTTGGTTAAACTAGCAACATAAATGGTCAAGTGGTAGCTCTTACTAGAGCTAAAAGAAGAGTAGTTGAGGAAGCTCAAGATGTGAGTAATAATTCTACTGTTCCTAATTTTGTCTCAAAGAGTGTCAAAGATCAAGTTGTTCCTGTAGCATAGAAGATTCAGAAGACAGAGATAGTGAAAGTTTCCCAAATGCCCCTAACTAGAGAATAGCCAATGGATCAAAAGTTACAGCCAAAGGTTAGTGGAACACCTTTTAGCATTATAGATCAAATAAAGAAATCAAATGTTAGTATTAGCATGTGAAATTCCCTTGCCATTCTAGGGTAAAAGGGCATGCTAATTCAAGAACTTTCAGATCTTAAGGTATCTAAGGAACCAATTGAGAAATAAGGAGTTGTCTTGGCAAATTCAGACTAAAAAATCAAGCAACCTGATCAGAAGATACATAACATGACAAAGGTGGATAAATCCAATGCCAAATCAAACAAATCCCCTCCATTTTATCTCTCTTTGATAGTAGGTAACTGTTTAGTCCATAATTATATGGTAGATAATGGAGCTAGTAACACTGTTATGCCCAAACAAATTGTAGACAAGCTTGGTCTTGTCTATGATCCAAATACCAAAGGTGTATTGAAATTAGATGGATCATCAAAAAAGATAATATGCATAATCAAATGCCTAAAATTGACATTACATGCTTAACCCAATATTGTTATTTAGTAAGATGTAGTTGTAGTGGACTTGCCTCCCTATTTTATCATGTGTCTGTTAAGAGACTTTAATTCAAAGATTGGAGGATATTTGACAGTTGATTGGACCTATTTAATGTTCAATACCAGGTATGGTACTAAGGTATCCATACATTCTAAACCTATTTCAAGATCTCATTTGGAGCCATATATGTCAATTATGGTGAATACTAATTGTGTTAATTAATGATGAAGTCCCAAATATTTTCCTTGATGAATGGGAATTTTATTTGCATGGATATAATACATACAAGTTAATTAAAGAAGAAGGACTTGTTGTCTATGGTCTTCATAAAAATGATGCACCAACTCCAACATTGATGAAAGATGATCAACCTAGTGAAGGACTGTGGTATCCATATTTTGATGGATACAAAAACAAACATGGCACTAGAGCTAGAATGATGTTAATTTTTTCTGATAATCAAAGGTATTTATCTTCTTTCAAGTTTCATTTTGGTTGTTCCAATAATTTTACTGAATATGAAGCACTAGTGCATGGTTTGCAATGGGTAAGAAAGATGAAGGTCAATTCCTTACAAGTCTTTGGAGATAGTGAACTAGTAGCTCACCAAGTAAGGGGAATTAATATATATATATATATATATATATATATATATATATATATATATATATATATATATATATATATATATATATATAACCCACTATTTAGGTCTTATAATCATAGAGTATGGGACATGGTTGAAGAATTTCAAGCCTTAAATATTTTGGCCATATCAAGAAATTAAACAAACATGCAAACAGGTTGGCAGCTATTGGGTCACAATTCAGTATCCCAGATGACATAAAAAGGGAAAGGGTTCAATCACACATCAATATAGTTGTGAGACCTTCTATCCCAAAAACAAAAATGATAATTGGCAAGTATTTGAAAATGATAGTCAAATTGTTAGATTCTTACAAGAAAAAGTTGAATTCTCCTCAAGGAACCAAGGGAAGCATTTGCAACAGTATGATGACCAGATTGTGTAGTTGAAGACAAACAAGTTACCTAAAGGGCTGGTCACCCTTGAAAATATATTTAGAAGAGATGATGAACTGAGAAAAGAAAAGTTTGGTTTGTTAACCAAATAAAAACACTATACAAATGTGGAGATTGCTAGGTAAGAGTTTAAAGCTAGGCAAAGTTTGCACATCTTCAAAAAAAGAAACTTTTGTTAAGTTATGTTCAATTTTTGCAGATGATTTTGCATGGTAGTACAATGACCTTAAAGGTTTTGATCCAAATCTAGCTCAGCGTACCATTGAGTTAGAAGATGAGACTATGCCAATCAAACAAAGGCAAAGGCCAATTATCTCAAAGCTTGAACCTTTGATGAGAGTTGAACTATACAAGCTCATTGAGTCAGCTATAATGTTTCTAATTAAGCACTCAACTTGGGTGACAAACCTTGTTTCAATATGAAAGAAGAATGGTGAAATAAGGCTATGTGTTGACTTCCATGACTTGAACAAGGGCTCTCTCAAAGACCACTATCTATTTCCATCAATGGAGTAGATTTTATAGCTAGTTACAAGATCAGAGAGGTTTTCTTTGTTAGATGGTTATAGTGGATATAACTAGATTTTGGTAAAAGAAGAAGACCAGTACAAAATAACCTTCACCACAAAGTGGGAGACATTTTTATATTAAAAAATGCCTTTTGGTTTATCCAATACTGGAGATAATTTTTGAAAGGCTATGGACATGGCATTTCAGGGTCTCCTCAACAAGTTTATTCTTGTTTATCTAGATGACATAAAAATATTCTATAATAGTACAGATGAGCATATGATTCATCTCAGACAAGTGTTTTAAAGGTGCAGGGAATTTGGAGTGTCTTCGAAACCAAAAAAAAGTGTTTTCTCTATGCATGAAGGTAGGCTTTTTGGACATGTAATTTCAAAGAATGGTACAAGCATAGATCCTGATAGGATATAATCAATTCTTGCACTTTCATTGCTTAAGCCACTCACAACCATGCTAAATAAGGGTTAGAGTTTCAGTTGGTCTAAAGTAGTAAGAAGTTTTGAAGAGATCAATAAATCTGTAGCAAGTGCTCTTACACACCTAAACCCTATTTTTATAAAAGATTTATTCTTATACAACTATGCTAACATTGACATAATTTTATGTATTCTCATGTAATAGAATAAAGAGAATTTAGAGTAGCCAATAGCCTTCTTCAATAAAGGATTAGAAAATTATGAAATTAGGTATTCTTTTGTTGAGAAGCATGTTCTTTTAGTTATAAGGTCTCTTAAAAAGTTTAGGTACTTGCTGTCCAACAATAATATATATTTGATGGTTGCATATCCAAGTGTTGATTTTTTTTGGAACAAATATGTAAATGACAAGAGAGATGGTTGGATAACCAAAGTCATGGAATATGATATTGAGATCAAAGTCACAAAGATTTTTAGAGGCAAAGGACTTTGTGAACATCTATCCCAAGATTTGTAGGAGTCTAATGAAATAGTTAAGGTGTCAAATGATCAAGAAGTTGCAAGTGATCAGACCTCATCTTCCAACTGGTTCCAAGATATGGTAATATATCTACTGGATGGTGTTTATCCTTCTAATTTCACTCCTTCAAAGAGGAGATATTTTATATTGCAATCAATTCTTTTTCTCCTTATTGATAATGTATTGTTCAAAAAGGATCTCAATGGCATACTGCAAAGATACATAGAACCAAGTCAAACACAGAAGTTACTTGAGTAGTTACATGATGGTCATGGTGGAGGACATTACTCAACAAGGATTATAGTCCAAAAGATAATGAGAGGTGGGTATTATTGGCCAAGTTTATTGCATGGATCAGGAAATGCAGACAGTGTGCCATGTTTGTTGAAAAGTTGAAGCTTGAAACCTTACCTCTCCAACCAATTTCAGTTAATCAATCCTTTGTCCAATGGGGATTGGAATTTATTAGTCTCATAAACCCCCTTCAATCTCAAGGCACAAGTGGAGCTTAACTACCACATATTATTTTACCATATGGATATAGGTAGTAGCATTAAAAGAAGATAATGAAACTAGTGTTTTATAATTTTATGCAGGTTTGCTTACCAAATTTGGGGTCCCTTCAAATCTAATTTTTGATAATGCTATGGATTTTGTAAGATCTAAGATCAACCAATAGGTAATTTAACATAGTATTTTCCTTAGTACCTCATCAAACTATTATCCACAAGGCAATGAACTTGCTGAGTATACTAACAAGAATTTGTTGAAGATCATCAAGAGGACTGTACAAGACAATTAGAGATCATGCCATCTTAAATTAAAGTCAGCTCTGTGGGCTGACAAGATCAAATATAAGAGGTCAATTACCAATTTCCATACAAACTAGTATACGGTAAGGAAGCAAGAATGCTTGTTTCTCTTGAATTCCCTACTTTGGAATTGATGCATCAGCTTGAGATTTTGGAGAATGAGCCAATGGAAATAAGATATACTGAGATCATATATCTAAAGGAGACAAGGCATCAGTCAATGTTGGCCATGGAGGCCCATCAAGCAATGACAAAGATATATTTTGACAAAGGAGCTAGTTCAAGAGCTTTCCAAGAAGGAGATTTGGTCCTTAAGTGGGATGAGGACAGAGCCAAGGTAGGAGAGCACACAAAATTTGATTCTCTCTAGAGTGGGATGTATATAGTCTCTAGTTGAAAATCCCATCGTGCTTTCCATCTCACAAGTATGAATGGTGAAAAGCTTCCTATCCTAGTCAATGAGATACATCTCAAGCACTGCTATTAAGGAAGCTAAGTCCCCTGTACAAAGTTACTTATTTTTTGATTTTTTTGTGTTTTTATAACACATTAGTTTTATTTCTATTTTCTCTCAAATAAATGCTTCTATTTGCATAGTTGTTCAGTAGTTTAGCTACCTTTACTTTTTAGTTTAAGTTTCCCTTTAAGTTTGTTTTCTTTCCCTATTTTTGGATTTCTTCTATCTTTCAAAGTCAAAAGACTGTCTTGCAGTTATGTAAATGATCCATTTATTATTTATTATGAGTCAAGAGTCATGTATATGGTCTAAGTTATCAAATCATAGCAGGCATGCTATCCAACCAAGTTGTCAAAGATGTTGAATAAATTTGGTCTACATACTAAAAATGTGCATAGTCTAGGAGTTCAGTGGTAGGAGCAGGATCTTGATTGAAGAGTGACATCAAATGGAGATTATGCAAAGTGCAAGGATTTTGAAACACCTTAAGTTCACTTAAAGTGTAAGTTGTCAATTTTTAAGGGAAAAGGCTATATGTTGAAGATACCCTATGGAATGTCAAAAGTGCTTGGAATAAGTATGAAAGTGCATAACATTCATCTGGTCCTTCATTGTGTTCATTTTCACATCTTGAGTCTAATGAAAAAAATTGAGTGGCACTTTGTTGAAGTCATAATTGACACGCATGGATGAGTCATAGAAAATTGGTTATATGGTTTTTTTCACATCTATGCTAAGTTTATATGAACCAAGTTTCAGGTCCTTAACCAAAGTGCATCAAAAATTATGGAGATCCAAAGTTGGCCTCTCAGCCAAATTATTCAATTTTTTTACATAGCCATTTTCAAAGGAGTTCAAATAGAGATAAGTGAGAATCTTTGCAAAACTATATCTTGAATGTGAGATAGTTGTAGGGGAAAGTGGTCACATGAGTTTTTTTAGCTTGGTTCTTAGTCGTTACGTGCTAAGTTTTAGATCATCTACCAAAGTAAGATAGAAGTTGTACATGTGCAAATTTGGCTCCTCAATCAGATTTTGCTAAGTTTTCCATACTTAGCCAAATGAGCTCAACTGTCACCAAGATGTCATGTAGGATCAAATGGACCAATCAACTTGAGCATTTTATATCTTTACTCAGAAGTCTCTTGAGACCAGTGGATCAAATGGGTTCATCCCTTTCAATCTCAATAACATCACCAACAAATTTGACCCCTCTGTGATCCTCATGCTTCAAGATATAAATCTACAAAGTTGGTAAAAAAACATAAGACATTCACGCTAACATCAAGTTTTAGATAGAGCAAAGGAAATCCATTTGAGATTAAATGTGATAGTTGTGTGAATGTCAATGATGGTCATGCAAACATCAATTGATAGGAGTGAGGATGTTAATTTTAAAATCATGTAATAGCCATTAACTTTCAAACAGTGGGTCCCAACAGATCAATAATTGGCATTTGATCAAGCATTCAAATCTAACAATGAGTGAAGGTCAAATAGGTCAACAAATATCAAGAACAAATGCATGCATGACAAGTGGCACAAGTGTGTTTAGTTGGCAGAAGATAGATGACTTATAGGTATCCATGCAAAGACATATCAACAAAATGAGGTAGAGTCAAGAAGTCAGTGTATATTTAGAGCCAATAAGCATAAAGATAGTTAGGAAATATGTAGATGGTTTCAGTTGGTAATCAACAATAAATAAGCAAAAGTGAGCTCAGGGCATTTTTGATGAAAGTCTAAGAAGTTATTTTTAGACCCAGACAAAGCAAATATAAAGGAGCTAAGCTTGAAGGTGAACTAAGATTGAAACAGGGCTACATTTTAGAGACCAAGCATCATCAACAAAGATCCATATAGGTGAAATAGATCCTTTGGGTCTAATACAAAATTCAAAGATAGATTAGTGATGGTGAAGCAAGGTTGAGTAGTTTGCATATTTTTCATAGATATTGTGACTATGTGAAAACCAATGGTCTAAGATTGGTTTTCACATATAGTGGACCTGTGTCTCACCTCATCATGGTTCAAATTTTTAGGTTTAGATGGCCACCTAATGTAGATGTGGGACTTTTCAATAAATTCCAAGACATGATCCACATCAACATATCAAGTAGATGAAAACATGGAGTTCCACGAAGAAATCTAGCAGTTAGATAAGGGCAATGGACATTTAATTCTTTTACAAAATTTATTCTTTATTGATAAGATCATGAGTTAGCATCCTCCAGAGTGCTAATCCATAGAAAGTGGTTAGACCTTTTCCAATGCACAACTTTTTCTCTCTTTCTCTTTCTATAAGTACATGCTTCTAAGCCTTAAAATTGATCTCTCTATCCTTCTTTTTGGTATGACCAGACTCTACTAAAATTTATATTGTTACACCTATTTGATGAAATAAAGACCGAATTCCAACATTTTCTAAGCCAGATTGAAGTGTGTTCTATGAATCCATACACTATAGTTATGTGAATGTATGTTCCTTACTTATGTCTGAGTTTTTCTCAACTTCAAGAAGTGCTTAATAGTTCTCATAGGTCATTATAAGTGTAATTTATAGTTTATTGTCTAGCTTGAAAGTGGATATTTTCCCTCTCTTGCTAATTTGATAATTGATTAATGCCTTATTATAAAATATTTATGTGAGATTGATATTATTTGGTATTGAAAGTGTCTCATAATGTGTTTTGTGTGAGTTGGAGTGACAAATCATTGGTGCATCACCATTTTTTTACATGATTTATAAGTTATTTTCAAATCTCTCTCCCTTTTCCAAGCAAGTGCTAGATTAGGTTTAGTGTAGGTGATAGATCCATAAGGAATCTATCCTTATCCAGAGGTTTGATCCAATATTAGGATACCCATAACCTAAGATTAGTCCCATGTTGGACTTGATTTAAGTAGAAATCTCTGAACAATCCCCTTACTCAGCTATGGTGCAAATCTAGAACCCCAAAAATTACTGAATGTGCATAAGTTATTTAAGGCATACAAACTACACAGCCCAAGGATAAGGTGTTCCTGCCAAATAGTTTGAAAATTTTAATTAAATAGAACAACTACCTTCCACTCTAAAGAAAAACATGGGACACAACTATCTTCCACTTTAAAGGAAGGTGTGGGATGGGATGTGTCATTTATGTAAAAAAATAGTGGTCAAGAGAAATGTGCCAACGTCATGACAAGATAATGCTGCTAAATGAATTTATGGTGAGAAGTGATGATCAAAGAATAGTGGTAGTTAAAATTACATTAATGATGATAAGTTATGGATGAAAGGAAATGGGGTAGTAAATGTAGGTTAACCCCCTTGAGCCCATAAAAAGACAAGTTAGCTCATTTTTACATTTTACCTTTGATTTCATTTATGATTATAAAGCTGAGAGTGATGAAAACCAGAGTGATTCTAGAGGAAGTAAATGAGCCTAAAAAATCTATAAAAAGACATTGAACCAAGTATGAAGCTATACAATTAAAACACATGGCTAACTCTAAGATATGACCATGATAGGGAAGAATTGTAGTTATAGGTTTAAGGGGTAGATGTCTACCATTAGAGAGTAGTGAAACTTGAAAATATGAAGTTGCTGACACAATGATCATGTATTCCATCAGGAGTGTTGGACAGTCACACCTCAACCTTCAAGTTCCTAGGAGGGTGATGCAACCTAAAAAGAAGGCCTTAAGGACTGATCCATTTCTAGTGATACCATAGGAAGAGGAATCACTTGGGGGAGAGGCAATATTCATCAAATAAGAAACACCTAAAAAACATACACAACATGCAGAAAGAGAAGAAGCTAGTATGGCATGCCAAGAAAAGATGACACGGTCATCTCCACCCCCTCCATTAATGATTGAATAAATGCAATACCCAAAGATAGTGCTTTATGTGGATAACTAGGTTTCAAAGTTACCCACTTGCACAATTTTTGATCCCAACCACCATCAACCTAGGAATAAGGTTGAATTACACAATGACTATCAAGTTGAGCACTATAACACCAAAAACTAGTTGGTGTATGAACTCAAGATATTCAATTATTTTGATGATATGGGGTTGTTCCAATCATTCAATATACCTTACTTTGGAAAACCCATGGAAGCAATCAAGTTCCTACTCTCGTGCATCCATGAAGACTACCTCTGCTTTATCAAGCACAACATTAAGATCACACCTAAGAGGATAATCAAGGTGTCAAGGATATAATGTTTGGGATTGGATGTAGTGTATGACTTGGAGGAATCCAATGAGATCAAAAATATAGTTACAACATTGATGTATCAAAAGTAGGTCCATACTATGCACATAAAAAACCTGTAGGATCTTACCCTCTAGGTTGTGATGTGCACTATAATGACCAAGATCAGTGGCATCAATCATTCAAAAGAGGTAGATATGACCCACCTCAACATCACCCACAAAATTAATGAGGGCTTGAATTATAATTTGGCTATATAATTTTGCCACAAAACCATTGAGGACATGGAGAAGGCCGATCATATACCTAATCATAGGTTTCCATGGGGAGTTTTTTTGTTATTGATGGTGTTTAATGAGATCAGTGTACTGATTACACCATAGGAGCACTAAAGTGGGTATAACCACCCAAGAACAAGTCATCTACTGAGTGCTATAAGGAGTTCACGTGCCTGGGGCACATTACCCCCACCTATAAAATAAAGATGAAGTCTTGGTTCAATGAAATGAAGGAAATATTCAAAAATGGATGGTGCATTCTAAAAGATTTTCCCACCTTCGATGGTGAGCAAGCTCAGTTCAATGTGAAGCAACACTTCTCTCTTGCACACATCAAGATGGTCCCTTTTGGATAACTCTTTACATGACTGAAGCTACCCTATGCTTTTTTTTCATGATACTTCATCAACTTAGTGAACCGCATATACGATACACAACCTATCACTTTGGACGTAGACAAAGTCAATTTGGAGATTCAAACTCTCCAGAAGATGTATGTATATCTAGGAAAGAAGGCCTATAGGGAGAAGAAGGAGATTGACCAGACTAACATCAAGGTTAAACAAATATTGGTGGGAGAATAGGTGCATAATCTATTCTACATGCTGTAGCCCAAGAATAAGAGTTCAAAGGGTGTAAAACATACATGATAAAAGCTCCTACTGGTACCTCCTCTAACAAAGTAGAAGTAAGATGGGCACAATGCCAACACAAGCTCATAGCAAATTCCTCAAAATGGTATAGGACTAACTAAACACTACAACCTATACCTTTTCCTCCTGAACCTTCTCCACCTATACCTTCTACTCCCTGACCTTCTCCTCCTTAACCTTCTCCACCCAAATTTACACCTTTATAGGTCCCTCCACCCGCACCTTCTCCTCCACACATTCCTCTACCTTTGCCTTTACCTCCTAATACAACTTCACAATCATCTTTTCCATCAAGAGATGTAGCACAACAAACCCTAGAGAAAGAACAAGAGTAGGAAGACCCTGTAATTCAAAAGAAATCTAACTTCAATTTTGATTAGACATCCTCCCTAATGTGAGAGGAGGAGGCCACCTTCGAAGACTCATCATTGGACATTAGGGGTCCATATGGAAAATAAGGGGATGGTAAAGATCAACAATTAAGTAGAATGGCTATCGGAAACACTTATTTAGCTATTGATATAGAGGTCAAGATATTAGAGCGTGACCCAAACAAAAGGAAGGAGCTAGTTGGGCCTGAGGAAGAACCTTCCATTGATGCATCCATTATCAAATGAGTATCCCTAACATGATGTTATACTTATGGACAAACTTCCTTCCCCAAGATGAAACCCTAGACACAAGGTAGTATATGTCCTTCCTATTGGACATGTACAATGAAGAGTGCCATTTTGAGCTCCCTCAAGATAGCCTCCTCTTAGGTCTTGATGCTTCAACATTGCCAAAACCACTATGGGTTGATCCAAAAAATATCACTCCTCTGCAAGCCAATGCAACATTTATTTAATATGGATTTTGAATTCATGTGCTAGAATATATTATTAGACTTTGATGCACGTGATGTAGAGAAGAAACATGCTTGGGTGGTGGGTATGTGTGGGAAGGAAATTGCTGCCTGGAAGGCACTCATAGAAGAAGTGGATGATTTGAAAAAATAAATAAAGGAGGCCATGGTGGCCAAGGTTAAAACTTTGAATTTGTGTAAGTGAATTTTGGGCCAAGAGCCAGCACTACCAGATGGAGTGCCTCTCAATAGGGATGTAGTAAATAAACTAGAGAACCTAGTGAATCTTCTTTTGTAGTGCTATAAATAGAATCCCACACCAAGGAATGAGACACTGGTATTAGTAGAGTAGTTCACTGAGGTAGTATAAGTATGTAAGTGTGCCCTTGAAAGAGTTGGGGAAATCATCCCCATCTCGGATGGGATTTTTGAAAGATTAGCATGACCAAATAAAATCTTGGAGGCTTGGATCCATGTAGAGCAATCCTAAAGGAAACAAATGGATGATGTTGACCTCTTAATAAGGGATCATGATGAGCACATAAAATCATTCAAAAATTTCAAAATAATGGAAAAGAAAATAAATGCACATTGCTAGTAATTGAATGCCAGTTTTGCATCCCTTTGAGGACTAGTTTTTAGTGAAGTCTTGACATTAAAAGAAGTCTAGAAGGATGCAACACATCTTTGGATGAATTGGTCAAAAAGGATAATGAGACATATAATCAACCCAAAGAGATGAAGAAAACTAAAGTGGACATTAAAATAAATAACTGTAAAACTTCTTGACACATTATCACATTGGGACAATGTCAAGAAGCAGATTGAACAGATAGGGCTTGAATTTTTGGTGGAGGTTGCCACCGAGACTTAGTTCAAGATGGACTAAGAGCATAGTGTGGGGTGATGTTGGACCCCAAATTTTGGCTAAGTATTTTGGTATTTTGGCACAAAATCAACATGGCATAAAAGGAGCATAACATAGAAAGACTATGGCATGAAACTAGATTGGCACAAAAGCAACATGGTGTAGAACTAGCAAGGTAAAAAAGGACAAGGGTAAAAAAGTACCAATATGAGAAGACCCAATCATAGAGGAGAATTAACCATGAAGAACCTGAGAGCATAGGACTTGAAACAACAATGAAATACTTAGGGAGCACATGGGAAGTGATAGATCTTTAAGGAGCAATTCTCAAGGGTCACCCAAACCTTATCCATTAGGAGTTTTGAATAGGCCTTTAAGGAGATAGACACATGAAAACAAGGATCTAGAATAGAACGAGTATATAAGGGGCACAAAGGCCTAGGTCCTTAAGAGAAGCTAGTTAATAGACTGCCACAACTCTTAATTTATATAGAGTTTGTTGGCCAATTACTCCTATCATTTATGTTATAAATACTTGGTTAGGGAAAAACAAGTATAAATACCCCTGTATGAAAGCATTGTAGGTGACACATTTTGGATATCATTATGCTGAAGCATAATATAAGAGTTACAAATATTATAATCATTGTAATGTCCATGTTCTAGTTAATTGATAGTTAAACATCTGTGATAGGTTTGAGTTGAGTACTTATAGTTGGAACTTACTATGATATCTATGTAAACTTTTACTTTTTTTGAGTAAAAATATCTGAACTTCATGGCACTTATTTATGTAATTATGGTTGTTGAGATTAATGATACTAGGATCAAAGTAGTATATCTCTTTTTATATGTAACTTCTAACCAAATATAAGTTTAAACTCAAAGAATATGACTAATATGTTACTACACAACATAACCCATAGAAATCAATCTCTAGTTGTGCACTTTAGGTGAGCATGTAAGACCATAGTCTTGCATGAAGGGCCAACACGCTAGGTCATTGGGACTACACTTCAACACCAAAAAAATTATTAAGAATAAAAACCCAACACCCAAAAAATTAATTTTCACCCCCATAACCTTCCACCTGATGGCCCTAATCACAATTATCCCCTATACATCAACGTATCGATTGCAAACCACCAAGTTCCTTGGGTACTTGTAGATAGAGGTTCAACAGTCAATCCATACAAAATAAATTTGATCAAAAATTTAAAGTACTCAGAATCATCTCTTAGGTAAAATTTGATGATAATCAAAACATATGATGATGAGAGAAAATCAACAAGCACGATTTATCTCCCAATTGTGGTGGGACTTGTAGTTCACCAAAACCTCATCCATGTTTTCAACTTTAAACTTCTTTATAATATTCTTCTTGGATGACTATGGATCCATGAGATGTGAGTAGTTCCATCCACTCTACAATAGCGTCTCAAATTTCCTCATTATAAGATGGAAATAATAATCCATGGGGACCCACAATCTTTCCATAATTTCCAATAAAAATGTGAGGACTATAATATGTATTGTCCCACCATAGAAACTAAACCATAATATCCTACATCAAAGAAATATATTCATCTTGATGAGTTATTATCCACTCCATTGAATCCTCCCAAATCTACCCACATAAAAATTATTTTAAAGGGTTGAGGGGAATATGAATATCATACATTCAATGTTGCTAATCTACCCCTGTCACCCTGAAGCTATGGGTCCCCTACCATGCAAGAGGTATGACCAATTACCTACACATATGGGTCTACATCATTTGAGAAAACAAAATTGTTATCAAATGAAGAAATAGAAATATCAGATGATTCTTGGCTATCTGTAAAGGGTATTAATTCATGTTTCCATAATCTAGCCTACCCCATAGCTAATAAAATTCTTAAGAATATGTATTAAAAAGGTAGGGGTTTGGGCCTACATGACCAAGGGATTTTAAGACTCATTATGACATTGCAATATAGGGGATGTCTAGGCCTAGAATACAAACCACCTAGTGAGGATCTTTATGATGTCATCTCAAATACTTCTTTAGTTTCTGAAGATCCTCTAATTTATATAGACATTGAAACAAGTTATGTGCATAGTCCCTATGAGGATCTTGCTGCCATAAAAATTTTCATTGAAACCTCTATTTGCACAATTGAACTCAAGCTCCATTAGCCTTTCCTCATCGATTGAGATAGATGCCCTACACCCACATTCAATTTTTTTTAAAATGATGAGGCCATAATTGAATATATGGGAGTTTGCGATCACATGCCATCAGGAGATCGTAAAAAGGGGTTCAAGATCAAGTTGAAAGATTTTGCCTATTTTGGTGGGTATGTCTAGTCGTTACATCAATTTGAGCCAAATAAATTTGTAAAAAGCTTATATTTTGAATTAGAACAAAATCCTAGAGATTTTCTTGGTTCTAAAAATCAAAAGCATACAAGGAGATATTTGGGGAACATTAAGGTACTTTCCAATCGCTTGACGATTATCACTTGCCTTCTCTTCTTGCATATTCTATGGATACATCCTCTTCCTTAGTATAATAGGTCATTGAAAACAATATTAGAATTGAGGAGGATCCCAGGATTATTAAATTGGAGGCAAGTCATATGATGGAAGAAAGAGAGGTCATCATTGCTCTTCTTAATGAATTTACATATATTTCAGCTAGTGTTATGCATATATGCCATGTATTGATCTAGATTTGGTGGTGCATCACCTTGTTGTTCATTCTAATGCTAAAACTATGAATCAAAAACTTCATAAAATGCACCTTAAGGTGGCCTTACTAGTCACAAAAGAGATCCAAAAGTTTTTAGAAGCCAGATTCATTCGTCTAATTGATTAGTTTGATTGGATTTATAATATTTTCCCTATTTGAAAACCAAATGGAGGAGTTCACATCTGCATAAAATTTTGGGATATTAGAAATTCCTATCCAAAAGATGACTTTCTCCTTCCAAACATGGACATGATCATGGATTCCATGACCAACTATGAAATTCTCTCCCTCATGGATGGATTCTTTGGTTATAACTAAATCAAGATTGCACTACAAGATCAACACATGACTATCTTCACCACTCTATGGGGTACCTTTTGTTATCAAGTCATGCCTTTCAGATTGAAAAATGAGGGCACCACTTTCTAAAGAGCCATGAATATCATTTTTTATGATATGATGCATGACATATTTGAGGACTATATCGATGATATTTTGGGAAAATCTAAAACACGAGTTGAACATTCAAAAGTCTGACATAAAATATTTAAAATGCTGAGAGACTATAACGTCAGGGTAAATCCCAAGAAGTGTGTGTTTGAAGTAACATTTAGGAAATTTTTTGGCTTCATTATTTCTCATCATGGCATTGAAGTTGATCTAAAAAAGGTCAAAGCAATTACTAAGATGCATCCACCTAAAAACCTCAAGCAACTACATAGCCTCCAAGGAAAATTACAAGCTATATATAGATTTATTTCCCAGTTGGTAGATCAATGTCACCCCTTTACTCATCTTCTAAAAAATGGAACCCAATTCAATTGGATTATATAATGTTAGAAGGCATTTGATGATATTAAACAATATCTCCTAAAACCTCCTGTGCTTACACTGTCAGTACTGGGAAAGCCTTTGCTGCTGTACATTTCAACTACCCCATATGCTTTAGTAGCTATCTTGGGACAACATGATGAAAATGGTAAATAAGGTGCCATATTTTATCTTATTATGATCCTTGTCTCTTATGAGCTTAATTACACTCTGATTGAAAAGGCCTACCTAGTAGTTATCTTTGCTTCCTAAAAGCTTAGGCACTATATGCTCAAAAATCAAGTTAAGATCATTGCCAAAATTGATCCACTCAAATAATTGCTACCTAAATCAAGTCTTAAAGGATGAATGGAAAAGTGGATTAAACTCCCAAGTGAATTTGATATTGAATATGTGAAATAGAAGGCTATCGAAGGATAGGTATTGGCCAATCAGTTAGCTGAAGCTCCTTTGTCTGACTCATCACCATTAATAACAAAATTTTATGATGAATCGATTATGACCACTATGGAATATCCATCCTAGAAGTTTTAATTTTATAGATACTTCGCATCTCATGGATCTAGAGCTGACATCCTCCTCATCACCCCTCACAGAGACCTTATCTCTAAAGCTTTCAGAATTGCTTTTCCATGTACAAATAAATTGCTGAATATGAAGCATTAATCACAGGTCTCCAATTAGCTACTCAATGGACTATCCAGGCACTTCATTTTTTTGTAGATTCATAACTCATAGTCAAACAAGTTAATAATGAATTCCAGATAAAGGATGATAAATTGCTTCCCTACAAGTAGATGGTCGATACTTTGAAAATGAAATTCCAGATAATATCTTTTGAGAAAAATCCTAGGGGAAGTAATAAATAGGCAGATGCAATGGCTACTATTGGATCACTAATGGAAATGACTTTAAACATGTGTCAAAGTCATTTATTGGTGAAACAATTGGTATTATCAACCCATCAAATTCCCATATCAGAGTAGGTATATGTAATTACAGATCCTAGTCTTCCTTGGTATCATGATTTCTACACCTATCTCCATAATAACATCCTTTCACTCAATGTTAATTAACCCCATTGTAAGACCTTAATCCATAGATATTCTCACTACATTATCCTTGGTAACATGCTCTATCGATGGGGATATGATGGAACTTGTTAAGATGTCTAAACTTTGATGAGGCTCTTTCAACACTCAAAGAGGTCCATGATGGAATTTGTGGGGGCCATGCCAGTGGAATGGTCCTGGCCAAGAAACTCCTCTAGATTGGGTATTATTAGCCCAAAATGGACCATGATACCTGTCAATATATATGGAAGTGTGTCACCTATCAAAAACATGGAGATCTTATCCACACTCCCTTTTAAAAATTACAGCCCATAGTTAGTCCATGGCCATTTTCTAATTGGGGACTCGAACTCATTGGTAAGATTAATCCCTCATCCTCTGATGGTCATAAATTCATTATTAATGCCACTGAGTAATTCACCAAGTGGGTGGAATCCATGCCATTCACTTACGTTACTGGCAAACAAATTTCTAAACTCATTCTTAATCATATAATTTTTTACTATGGAATTTCCACTTTGATTATATCTAACAATGGTACATACTTCAAAAACCAAGATGTCAACTTTATACCATAAATACCATATCCAACATAAAAGGTCCACACCATACTACCTATAGGGCAATGGTCAAGTTGAGGAAACTAATAAAATTATCCTTAATATTATCAAGAAAAATGTCAATAACATTGGTTATAATTGATGTCTTTAGCTTTATCCTACCTTATGGTCCTATCATACCAGTGTTCGTACCGACATAGGTGCTACCCCATACACCCTTATCTTTGAAATAGAGGCTATTTTTATAGTTGAGGTCAAACTCCCCTTATTATAAGTATCACTCAAAGGCATTATTATTGAGGACTCCTATAGGGTTGCTTGTCTACAAGAGCTAGAGCTATTGGATGAAAAGTGTCAACAGGACTTAGATCATATCACAATAGGCTACAAAATTAGTATAATAAAAATGTTTGAGTTCATGCGTTTGAGGTTGGTGACTTGGTCCTTAAATAAAATTATAAGAATACCAATGCAGAATGAGAGAAGAAAGGAAAGTTTGAGCCAAACTGGTTGGGACCTTACATCATCTTGGCCAAGTTTGGGTTTGAAGCATATAAGTTGGCTACTCCCAATGGTAAAGAGTTGGATGAATTGATGAATATCATGCATATGAAATGGTTTTATTCCTAGATCTATTACATCCCATGTTCATTTTGGTATATAGTCTTAATTTTTTTTTGCATCTAATGGTGAAAATTAGAGCTTCTGGCACCTTGAATAAGCACAGTGATGAAAACTAGGTTTTCAACATCACTTGTGAGCAACCTCCATCTATAAATAACCTTTAAAACTTGGGGAAAACCTTTTAACCATTCAACACACTCATAACCCATTCACTTTTTTGGCCTTGGTTTACACATAGTGGGCCACATAGAAGGAAGCACAAGTCATTGGGAATGGCATCACGCGTCACAAAGTAAATTAAATCCATGTCTAATTAGGGTAAAGAGTAGGAAAACTATAAAGAGTTATCTCATGGTTTCCATTCCATCCTCCTCTTTTTGAAACACCTCTACATAATCCATTTATGGTTTTAGTCTACCCTCTTGATTACCCTTGAGGTGGATGTTCCTCGGGCTAGCTTCGACTAATCCCATTCTATAACCCTACCCATCACATGTTATACATCCACCCTCTACTCCCTTCATCTCATCCCATGTCTTTAATTTCCAAGTCCTTTTCATGTCTCCATTTCTACTCAGGGTAAAGAAGATATTATACATTCATGAATGACAAAGTCAAGGGTTGTTCACACACTTTCTAAATTGACCTATTTAATTAATTGAATGCCATTTATCTTTGGTTTTTCATCTTTGTGTGATGTGTATATGGTGTAATTTTTTTTGTAAATGGATTGTATTTTCAATAGTCAATAAGTTTTACTTTTTCTATTATATTGTCACCATTTGTATATATGCATGATGCCATTTTCTTATTTTTCGTATATTTTGATTTTTTTATTCGACATCATGCTATAATGTTACATTGGTAAGTTTATACCAATGGTGCCTTATGAAATATGTCTTATTTTGATATGGATTTTGTGTCCTTAATGCACTTTGGCACTAATGATACCCCAATTACAACATATCTAGGTTCAAATTGACTTGTGCTACATTAACATGGATTGCACAACTTATATGGCTGAAGACATTCTCATTTCACTTTATCCACTAATTCCACTCCAAAAAAATATAAACTTAGCCTTATTTCCCTACCCTCATCCCTTAGGCAGGAGGATCCCACCTATCCATATCATGAAATGAAAACCCTTTACAACATTATCATCCACACCTTCATTATTCACAATTTAAAAAAAATCCACACACCATAACAATATCCAAACAATATATGAAACTAATACAACAAAAATAATAATTTTTTTTGGTTATTATATAAACAACTAATACATAGTCAAATTGAGCCCTTACATCCTTAGTTCATGGACTAGGAGGTACCTCAATAGACCTTGATATACTCACAATCTAACCACCCCACATATTTTCCATAGAGCCAACATCTACCATCTCCCTTCATAGATAATATTGGCTTGAATGACCAACCTATTTGCAGTAACAACACAAGCTGAATGGCGATGATTCTCGAACCACCTCCTTAGTTCCACTGGTTGTATCACCCTATTACCCTCATGTAGGTTTTGCTAGCTTTCAACATCCATGTAGGTCTCCCCTATGAAACAAAGGGATGCTTTCAGATCCCATAGGGCCTTAGGAACATCTTATTTCTCAACACCTTATGTAATAAAATTAATGCATCCTACATTATGATTGGGGACTTTGATCTTTCAGTTGTTATTGTTATAATATCACTTCTAAAAGTTCCATCACTCGATGTAGAGTGTGGAAAACTTGAAAATTCACTTTGTAGATCTGTTCAAGTGGTAGTAATGGCCTATCCTATGAAATTATTTGAGTATTAGACCACCTACACTTCAACAATTACATGGGTGACTTCATAAGACTTCATTACATAAAATCCTCACATCCTTAAGCCTTATTTAACACCCACACCTTGTAATTCATGATAGTGCTTGATTGGACCTATTAGTAGGATGAGCCCAAAAGTGGTCCTTGACCCCTTACCATAGTGTCATCACTCACCAAGTGCCATTAAATCATATTTTGGCTAGCCTAAACATACTTATCCCTATAAGTTGTGACCCCATATACACTCAATAATTAACTTACTAGCTATTAATATCACATCATATTACATCACATCATCACATCATAATCATTAAATGACATAATAAGACCCATCCCATTTCCCCCCATTATTATCATCAAAATCACATACATTATTACATCATATAACATCACATCTATGCTAAGCCTAACCATGATTTCAAACAATCACATAATCATACATCACCTATAACATATTTACACAAACCATTGCCATCATCTATATATAATATTAGTTTATACAACATAATTACACTTATCCTCCTTGTCAACAACATCATATTTACATATTATAATTACATGCATCTATGCTTTTATTATTCACATCTAATGATACATCCTGACTTACATCCCACCATGTGGTGGTGGCTTCGATGTGGGACGCACTAACAAACTATATGACTGGGAACTTGATGACTTCTCAAATCTATTGATCACCCTTTATGATGGAGCCCTTTGTCTTGATGGTATTACTTACTCATATAAGACTCTCCAATATTATGTCTCTTGAAACATCCTTACTACTTAAGCCATCCCATCTCCTAATCCTAGTGCACCCAATAGTATTTGATCCATATTTCTCTCCATCCTAATGACCTATGCCTTTATCTCTCTACTTCAACCATGACTACAACTGCATATGGTTGGCATGTATATACTCCACTTGTTCTTTCATAACCTCAATTTGTGTCTCTCATTGGTCCACTTGATCTCGTAATATCATTACTTAGGCCAATACTTTAGTCATCTATATATCCCTTTGAATAATTTGACCCTACAAAAGTGACACCTAGTATTGTAATCCTACTATCTCTTTTCGAGCATCTATTAATTATTTTAGACAATCCCTCATTACCATGTTATATCCATTTCTTCACCCTACCTTTGTGGCTGGTATACATTCCTTAACCGTTGCCTATGTTTCCATCTCAATGTGCTTCCTGTCACCATCATCACCTCTAGTGCTCGATCTTCCTATCACACACATATAATTACCCATCAAATAGTGCATCTCATGACTTACCTACCCTCACACCAATATAACTCCCCAACCTATGACCTATCTCCCGAAGGCCCTTATTCCCCTAATGCAGTTTCCATTACCATGACCTCTTACGATGCAACCTTCATTCCATACCTTATGACCCCCTCAATCCTATGGCTTCCTCTCACCCATGCAAACCCTACCCTATGCCTCCCTCATTCTTCAAACTCGTCTCTCCATGATTTTATACTCCCCTTACCCTATGATCCCCTTACCCAACAACCTCTACTTTCTTAGGCAAATCCCATCCTCATGCAATCTCCCCATGGATTTTCCCTACTCCCTGAACCCATAAATATCCCATTAACACCTCGTGATCTTCCCTACCATGATTTATTACTAAAACATCCCCTACTTATTCCCAACCCATGGCTCACAAAACCCTAGTTCACCTATAATACAAAAATAAATCCAAAATAATTCCAATAATAAATCCATACCTAGTTTCTATTCTTGCCTTAGTGTCGATGCTCTCACCCATCCTCCTCACCATTACACACACCTAGATTTTTTTCCATATTCCTAAACCACAACCTCTCAAAACATACTACACTAATTTTGTTAGGTTATAGAGCTAAAAGCTTCACTGGGATGCAAACAGGGGAGGAGGTTGCTGAGTATCAGTCACTGGTGTCGGCAGCCCACAACCGACGTCGGTCAGGGATCAGTGCAAAGGCAACCGACATCGGCAGGGATCGGCTGACGTCGATCACCTCCAGTCAGACATGGACCGACATCGGTCACCTGTGCGGTTCCAGAACTGCTTGTTGATGGATAGTCAATTTGTTGAACCGAGAGTTTACATGATAAAGACTAGTTCGAGTCTTGAGCCACAAGTCTAATCATTGTATGCATGAGATCTATATAATAGACTCATGGGCTGTATTGTTAAGTGTAGAACTTGGAGAGTTCTTCCCCTGGAAGAATCACATGTGTTCTTCTAGGTATGTAAGATCAGGTTTGATCTGCAGGGTGTTGCAAGATCATGGAGGAGATCTACATGTGATAAGTAAGATCAGGTTGGTCTGCAGGAGTGTGTGTGCGAGGGTCAAAATTGGATTTGCAAGGGAGCAAGATCAAAGGTGATAGTAACACATCAAGGAGCAAGATCAGGGGAGATCTACTTGGAGTACCAGTTCATACTTAGTTGTACTAGCAGTATTGATATTGACTGGTTGAGGTGAACAACAGCTCTGTGTTTGAGTTGTTTGTTGTGACCTGTATTGAGAGAAGATTACTCTTGAGGGAAGATTACTGTATGCCCATGAAGTGGATGAAAGAGTGTGATCTCTTTGTTGTAATTTCATTCTATAATGAGTTGAATACAATTGTGTGTTACCTCTCATATTCTGTGCTATTTCTTATTGATAGTTACTTGTACTTCTGGTATAATTCTGCATGTTTAATTGCTTATACATTGGTAATCATATGTGCTCTTAAATCTGACAAGTTGTGTCAGAGCTTTGGGGAACCTAGGTCCTGTCAATTGGTATCAGAGCCAAGTTGGATGTTCTCAGAGCGAGTTTGACTAACAGATGGTTCAGATCTGGTTAGTATTTTTTGATTACAGGTTACTCACAGGGGTTTTTATTTGAGTGGGAGTATAGCAATGGCAGAAGAAAGTAAGCTGAGAATGGAGAAATTCAAGCACATGATTAACACCACAAGGTGTGTGGTGGGTAGTCTTCAAGATTGAGCTTGAAGAGGAATACAAGCCAGGATGCAGATTAGACAATGTACTGGTATAGGTACAGGTGCAACTATTTATCTCTAAGTGGGAGATTGTTAGGTTGTGGAGCTAAAAGCTTCACTGGGATGCAAACAGGGGAGGAGGTTGCTGAGTATCAGTCACTGGCGTTGGCAGGCCACAACCGACGTTGGTCAGGGATTAGTGCAAAGGAAATTGATATCGGCAGGGATCAACCAACATTGGTCACCTCCAGTTAGACAAGGACCAACGTTGGTCACCTATGCGGTTCCAAAAGTGCTTGTTGATGGATAGTCAGTTTGTTGAACCGAGAGTTTGCATGATAAA
Organism: Torreya grandis; assembly: GCA_037957365.1. Taxonomy (NCBI): domain Eukaryota; kingdom Viridiplantae; phylum Streptophyta; class Pinopsida; order Cupressales; family Taxaceae; genus Torreya; species Torreya grandis. The sequence goes on from JARHVA010000949.1 coordinate 423,943, forward strand.
GACTAGTTCAAGTCTTGAGCCGCAAGTCTAATCATTATATGCATGAGATCTATATAATAGACTCATGGGATGTATTTTTAAGTGTAGAACTTGGAGAGTTCTTCCCCTAGAAGAATCACAGGGGTTCTTCTAGGTATGTAAGATCAAGTTTGATCTGCAGGGTGTTGCAAGATCATGGAGGAGATCTACATGTGATAAGTAAGATCAGGTTGGTTTGCAGGAGTGTGTGTGCGAGGGTCAAAAGTGGATCTGTGGGGGAGCAAGATCAAAGGTGACAGCACATCAAGGAACAAGATCAGGGGAGATCTACTTGGAGTACCGATTCGTACTCAGTTGTACTGGCAGTATTGATACTGACTGGTTGAGGTGAACAACAACTCTGTGTTTGAGTTGTTTGTTGTGACCTGTATTAAGAGAATATTACTCTTGAGGGAAGATTACTGTATGCCCACGAAGTGGATGAAAGAGTGTGATCTCTTTGTTATAATTTCCTTCTGTAATGAGTTGAATACAATTGTGTGTTGCCTCCCATATTCTGTGCTGTTTCTCATTGATAGTTACTTGTACTTTTGGTATAATTCTGCATGTTTAATTGCTTATACATTGGTAATCATATGTGCTCTTAAATCTGAAAAGTTGTGTCAGAGCTTTGGGGAACCTAGGTCCTGTCAAATTTGGCATTTTATTATTTATTTACACATCCCACATCTATCTTACAGCTTTTATTCTCTTTTCATCTTTTTATTAACCACATCCAATGTTTCTCAAGTGGTGGCTAAGCCTCCACTACCTTCTTCACCAATAACCATGCCTTCCTCCTCTGGGTTACTACACTTGACATTGATAATGCTATTCTTAGTGCCCTAAAAGGATTCTTGGTATAAAGGTATGAGGATAGATGATTCATACACCTCCATATGGAGAGCTTTAATAGGCTCTTCAAATCCTACCATGTATATCAGTTATCATCCTCAACACATAGTGATGATAGCTTCTTGTATAAAAAACCCCTATAGGTCTCAACTTCACTACAATTGGTAAAACACCACTCATAATGATGATGTCCTTTTTCTAAAAATCCTTTATAGAACATGATATATGTCCCCCTCTTAAAACTTGGCTTGTAGTAATAACTACTACCACTCAATTCCTACTGCTTCATTTTGCCACCCTACATTGGCAACCTGGTAACATTCTTCACCTCTTCCAAAGAAACCACCTCCTTTGTAAAAACTCCATTTGTTTTGGTGCCTTCCTCTTATTTTCAATTCCTATTTATCCACCTTTCTCACTAAAAAATTATTCCTCTCAATTCATATAGCATTATTCCCCTCATAACACTCCATTGACCTTTGGTCTTCTTCATACTCCTTAGGTACCTCTATCACATGAGCTACCTATGGTTTGCACAACCATCATCATGCCACCATCAAGTCTACAATCCTTCATCAGTCCACCTCATTTTATACCCAATGTCAGCCATTAATGACATCTATGAGCTACAATAACACTCATCTATCCTCAATTTGAGACACATAGTTCTCTTGAGCATGTGTCTTTTCTCTGAATATGTTAAAAACTCATGTCTCTCTTTGTAACTCTTTTGTTATGATTGATTACCCCTTGGTATGTGTCGATAATCATGACACCATCATTTTTTCTCCCTATGCATGTGTTTATCAGGGGCATCATTGATACCATCAAATTGTAGCTCATCACGTGATGACACTTTAAATCATCTACCACTATTATTTACATATAACTCCTCTATTTCACCCATTCATCATCACATATAATTTTCATCACATAATTCTTCCCATTTTGGGAGAACTACATTGGCCTAAGGTCTCTTCAGACGATATAGGCAACACTTGGTCATCTATGGTGTCTAGTGATAGCTTGATCGCCCCACCCATTTCCTTCCCTTCATCTCCTCATCACTAAATTTACACTTAATATATGTTTTGAATTAAACCCATCATCTTATTTTTGGCCCACCACTCTCCTTGGCATGTGTCCTTGATTTGGATATGTCAAAATCTTGCAACCAATTCACCCTAGTTAGGTAAAATCTATCCCTTGCATACATCCTTGCTTGTGATACATCAAAATCTTGCAGCTAATTCACCTCAATTTGGTTATTTCACTCCCTTGCATGCATCCTTGATTGGGATACATCGAAAGCTTACAACTAATTCCCATCAGTTAGGTTTTCAACTCTCCCTCGCATGTGTCCTTGTCTGGGATATGTCAAAATCCTACAACCTTTTATCTTATCATCATCTAGTTATGATTGGCTCTTATTTGGGACATGTTGACAACTGTGACACTGTCATCTTCACTCCTTGTGCATCAATCTTTGTGAGGGGCATCATCAATATGTAACTTGCTGCTATTAACAATTTCATCTCACACTCCTTGGATATTCACACATTACAACCCCCCTTTATCCTTTTGAGTGGACATCCATGTCATCCCTTCCCACATGTCTCCTCAAGGGGGCATCAAGATTCCACTAATCTAACTAACATCCAAGATCATATTTCTTCTTAAAAAGACCATTACTTCTTTTAGTTGTAATGCCATTTCAAATAAGGGCAGAATGTATGTGTCTAATTCTTCTTGCCCACTTAACTCACCTAATTTTGTCTAATATTTTATCCATATTAGCTAATTAATCCATTTAATTTATTCCCATGTACCCTTTTTACATTATAACCTCACCCCTCTCACCTTCTAAATTAATTAATTCCTAACATCCCATAATAACCAAATATTCCTATTTTTAAAATGTCAAAATCCTAAATATTCTCTCCACTTTTTAATCACATGCATCCCAAAGAAAGTCTAGAGAATTCCAATCTCTAGAACTTTATCCATTCTAGAGCCATCCTCTATTTTAAATTTGAGAGGGAAATTTCCCCTCCATTTTCCCCTCCAATACCTCTATATATGGAAGATGATCAAAGCATTTGGGGAAATCTAGAGTTGGAATGTGTCTATGCTGTCAAGATCATCTCCCAACTAGCCAATGTTATTATAGTCTTGAGCACATTTTGCAATCCCATATCCAATTTAAGGCATTCACTTTGTAAATTTGGTCTTTAAGCAATGTTATAGAGTCTTGGAAGGGAGATTTAGGAGCAAGGTGATGGTAAGATATTTCCATTATATGATGATTGTTCTCCTTCTCCTTTTATTTTGATGATTCTTGGATTTGGATAGATTTTAATAGATCTTTGTATGTTAAATTTGAGTGTCTAAATTCTTGATCATACAAGTTATATTTATATTTCTAACCTATTTCTTATTTGTCTAGCCTTTGACCTATTTAATCCAACAAACTGGATAATAGCTTTAGGCTCATAACTAATCCTCTAGGTTGTAAGCCAATTAATTTTCATCCCTTTACCAAAACCTTATGGTGTATTTGGATTCTTATAGATATATAAAGACACAACACACACACACACACACACACACACACACACACACACACACACACACACACACACACACACACACACACACACACACACACACACACACACACACACACACACACACACACACACACACACACACACACACACACACACAAGAAATTCAAAAAAGTAAACCATGGTACAATAAGAAAATTATAGTATAATAATTATTAGACAAAATTTGGGCACCATGAATAGGAGTCATTAAAAACTTTGATGTATTTGACCTTAACTTTGTTGATAGTCATTATAAAGGTCTTATATTGGTCATTAATGATCTAGGATGATAGGTAGTGTGTCTTCCTTGGTATCTCACAAGGTCATTTAGGATGGTTTAGTTGGTAGTTGAGTCAAGTCACTTTGTTTTGTCATCAAATGGTCATTATTTATGGTCTTCATTATGTGTTTAAAATTGTTTAAGGTAAGTTTAACAAGGTTAAGGTTAAGTATGACATAATTTTAATGAAGAATTATGCTCAAAGAGATAGGGTGGTGATCCTTCCAAGATAATTATGATCTATAGCTGACCAAATTGGTCAAAGAAGCAAAACTAATAAGTTGATCACATTGTTTTTAAAGCAGTTTGAAGAGTTTAAGTTAATTTTGATAATATTAAGTTATTTTATTACTTTAGTCTTATTTTGTATTGCAATGTTGAGATTAAAAATACTAGTAAATAGAAAATGTGAAGGTTTTGTTATTAGATAGAGGTATTTTTAAGTCATCTAAAATCAAATGATGACATCATGCTTGTATGTGTTCGTACATCTTCCACAAGTGTCTAGGTAACCTCTTTTTAATGTTGGAAGTCTCTTTGTAATTATTATTAATCATTTACAATAGCCAAATGGGGGGTTATTATAAGAGTTGTAGGTAAAAAGAGGTGGGAAATATTTTTACACACTCTTCTACCTTTGTACAAGTTAGGGGAAGCTAAAGAGTCACCTGATTCACCATCTCTAATAGTTTCAAAGGGTAAAACAATAAATTTATTGAAGAAAACAAGATTTTGGGGGTGTTTTATAGAAGGTTTCAATTTATGGATAAATTAAAAACTCTTCCAAGGATCCCCATGGTCTTCTCAGATTTAAATATTTATAAAAGGTGGAGCTACAGAGTCAAACAATGCAAAAACCAACTCCATTTTTCCATCAAATTTCTTTACAACTCAAGATAGTCAATAGGTTTTCACTTGGAAGTCTAAAGAGAGAGAAAATTATGACCCAAGATATTGGACATAGGAGGGGAACCTAATTACCTTCCACTTTGGGGAATTTTTTGTCTAGTTAGGCTCCATAACTTTATGAACAATCATCAAGAAGTTAAGGTGCAAAAAAAGGACTCAAAACGCCACCAGTGTTAGTTTTCTTCAAGTGTAGAGTCTTAAAACTAGATGAATGCATGAGAATTATTGGGAAGGGTATCTTAAAAACTCCTTGACTCCTATAATACCATGATATTTTAGGTTTCTTCATTTTCATGATTGGTGTAGTGTCCAATAGTCTTGTTTTACTAGTTTGAACAAGACAATCAATTTACAGGAGTTGTGAGGTGTTTTGAGTGCATTCAATGGATGAAATGAGATTATTAATAGTTTATATAATCAAATGAATATATATTTAAATGTTTTTATGCACCATTTGAGGCACTGACTTTAAGAGAGGTAGGCAACTATGGATGCATAAGTTGAACCATTTGAACTTGCAACCATAGTAGAGAAATCCTGATCAAACATGGATATGTTTTCATTATCTATGATACTTGAATGGAAAGTAAAATATTTAGGGAGAATTTAAGACCAATATCAAGGAGGATCTAGATGACAAACCCTAGAGATCAAGATTCAAGAGTCTTTATTCAGGCTAAGACCAAGGAAGTTTTGTGAATCTACAGGTCTGCAGACTTGTAGGTTAGCAATGGCACTAAAATGAGTATATTATAAGTACATATGAATTACTTAAAAAAATAAATTGACATATTTACTTTAAAATAATATCTAAAATCCTTTAATCCCAATATTTTTTAGGCCAAAAATGAAGACAAAGAATTTCCAAGTAATACCAGGCAATGCAAGCAAGAAAAATTGTGCTTCTATAGGGAACTAACGTCTATGATGTCTTAATGAATTAAATATAACATTATAAAATCACTACATGATCTTTCCAAACTTAAAAAATAGTGATTATAGGTCTTATTTCTTCCATTGGGTCACATTATCAAATGAAGAAATGTGACCAATCTTGCATTAAGGAGGAAGTGTTGTAGGCTTATTTCAAGACCTTAGACACAAAATTCTTTCATAACATCTTGGTGAGTATCTAGTGTTATCTATGCAAGGTATTGTGAGTCATGAAAAAAAGATAGGAACCATTCTCAACCCTAAAAGTCACTTGAAGATTTAAGACATGAATGTCTCTTTCTATTGCCTTGCTAAACAAGTGTGAATACTAAAACTGCAAGGTGACCTCCAATGCTTAAACAAAGGTTCCATGACTTGATGCAGGGCCTAAAAAAACCAAAAAATATGATGGATGTCTATAAATCACAAAACTATAACTTACTTGTAGAATCAAACCTTGATAGCAAGAGAGAGTGTGAAAATGAGTCATGGAGCTCAAGTGCAAGTCTCATATGATGAAGAAGCATTACAAGGGGAGATTTGGCATATAAAGTTCTAAACCATGTAAAATGCAAATTATATGATTTATAATTAACCTCAAGAGGTAGATATGTAACTCAATGAGGAGTTATGATAAAAAAGGCATTAAAATTCCAAGAAGACCTCCTACGTGACCCTGATGAAAAGCTACTCCAACACATGTCCTAGAATGCTAAGAAGGAAGATGACAACACATTATCTACAAGATTGGTGTCACTCTTTATATATTTTTTAACTAATCTGATCATGATGGGCATATAATGAGTTTATCTTATTGTCCTATTCTTCTCTCTTCTTCCAATTCATCTAAAATGAAGCCTTAAGAGGCATTGAATGTATCCTTAAGATGGTTATTTTGAATCCCTACTAATTTTAAGAATTGTACTTGCCTTTGAAATTAATTCAAGATAAGTTATATAATTTTCATCTTTCATACAATGATCTTGAGTTAGTTTTGATGAATGTTTTGTTATAGTGAGAGTACTTCCATGCATTTATCCTTATTTTCATGCCTTTATGTAAGTTAGTTTCTTTTCCACACATCATATGATGTGTAACACAGGGTTTGATAAGTTTAAGTGTTGAAACATCATTAATTTTATACCCTTAGGCCTCTTGAATAATCACATTAGCTATTTCAACAACCATAGTCTTCATATAGAGACACTAATGTGGTAAGAGCTATTTTGAAATTGTGAAATCCCATTGTAACTTGTCTTTTCATAGTGAAAACAATAAAAAGTGAAGGAATCTATATTTTGTGCATCATATCCATGCTTTATTATTAGTTTTCGTTCATTTATATCCCTTTTATTTTTAAGTGTGATAATTTTGTTAGAATTTTTGGGTGAAGCATCAAGGGAGCTAACCCAAACTAGAGGTTCAATCCACTTAGTAGGTCACCCATAACCTAGGATTGCTCCCAAGTTATCATTAATTTAGGAAGGATTGAAAAATCTTATTAGGGGTGAAAATTAGATAGATAATAGTTATAGCACACTTAGTGGGACTGAATTTGAATAAAATTATCAAAGATTGATGTTAGTATTGGAAAATTTATGGTTGCAACAACTTCCTTTATGCAACATCTAGCGACTCCAACAAGTTATTAGATCTTGGTTGTAGACTAGGAAGCTATTTTTCATGAAAAAGATGAAATCAAGGTCAAGGGCCAAAGGTATTCCTCTTGAGTTTTTTTAATTACCTTTAATTTTAATCAAGAGAAAGAGATTTCTCCATACTCTTCCTTATTCCAAGACACCTAGAAAAAAGCTTCATTTCCCATATACTCCAAGCTCTCCCAAGGCTAACAATATGACTATAAATATAAATTTTGTTCCATTCATTGGTGGTTCTCTTCTAAACCTTTCACAATATGATGAAAACCCTATGAAATCCCTCAAGAGTGTCCCATACTTTAGTGGAGAGAACACTATTACACCCATTGAGCATATAAGAGATATGGCTAACTTTTACAATATACATAATGTCACCTAAGAGAATGTAGCCATTAGGTTATTGGAAATTTCCTTAAAGGGAAAAGCATTGGATTGGTACAGGACTTTGGCTCCTAATTCAATCAACTCATGGGATGAATTGGGAGAGAGGTTGAGCAAGAGGTTTGAAGACAAGAATGATCATTTGTCACAAGCTGAACAATTAATTACTATCAAGAGAGATCCATAATAATTCATGAAAGACTTCAATTCTAGGTTCCAAAATACATGGTATAGGATCCCAATTATTGTGAGACCCACTCTTAGTTATGCATTCCTCTACTATCTCAAGGCATTGAATAGTGACATAACTATTATGATATAATCCATGGGAGAAGAGACCTTATTAGAAGCCTATAACCTTGTCATCAAAGCTAAAAATAACCTCATATAGGTTAGAAAGATATCCCCAAGGCCTCCCATGCCATTATTTCTTGATAATAGGCCCTTACTCCCACTCTTTCTCCCATTCCTACATTGATTAGTGATAAGTTGGCTGCCCCTAGTCAACCAAGCAAGTCAAATGATGTTCAAGGGTTGATTAAGACCCTTAAAAATAAAGTTATATAAATAGATCAAAGGAAACAAAATCAATTTAATATACCTTATCAAGCTCCATACCTACCCAATTAGTCATATCAGCCCAATAGGCCACCTTTCCAAGGTAATTCTCAAGGGCAATGCAAATTACCAATATGAAACCATATAGTAGATACAATCCCAATGATGCCTCCACTTCTAGAGCCATGGTACCTAATCAAAATAGCTTGGTCTTCACAATGGGATTAGCCTCATAATCAACCCTCTTACCAAAGTGAAGTGTTTGATCAAGCTTATATGGCACAAAATGGGACCATTCCTTCTTTGACACAAGCTAAAGTTTCAAATTAGGTTATGAACAACAAAGAACAAGTTCAATCCAATGCTACATTGGTAAATTGGAAAGAGGGAGAGTGTTGTGAAATCAATCAATTGAGAGGTAAAAGTAAGGCTAGTGATACCCTTATTATAACTAATACAAGGTCTAAAAAAAGGAGGGTAGTTGATGATGTTTAAGAGATGGGTAAAAGTGAAGCCACTATAACTTATATGTCTCAAGGAATAAGAGATGTTAATGAAACTCATAAATCCCAAGAAAATTAGATAAATCAAAATGTAAAGGGTACTTTCATTCCCCAAACTATGTGGCCTCAAAATAATATGGTAGCTCTTAGAGGATAACCAAGAGTTAGATACTCTTGCATCAATATTGTAGACCAAATAAAGAAGGTGAATGTAACCATTAATATGTGGGATACATTGGATCTTACTAGCCTAAGGGAATTACTTATAGAGGAATTGTCAAAGCTCAACCTTGCAAAGCCATCAACTAGAAGAGAGAGTGCAGTTTTCACAAACAATTATACATCTACTAGTGGGTGTAAATAGTTGTAACTCTAGTTTTGGCATTGTTTTACCATCATCCTTAGTTATATGTATTCACATTTGAATTGGATCAGTGCAAGAAATTGGAATATTATTTCATTCTAAGTTATTCATACTTATGATGCCTAATTTATTTTTCTATAGCAAACACTTTGTGCTCAGGTCTCAAAGTATTAACATCAACATCAACTTCGATGAACAATTCTCAAGAACACTTTGAATAATATAGGCTCATGATATGGAATTAGGCATCTAGATATCATGCCTTTTATCACCTTGACTCTATGCTTAGACATGCATCACTTTACATACATTGTGAGTCTACTCAAAATTTTGTCAATTTTCATCATTCCTCATTCCATTCTCTCCCAAACTTGGGTGAACTACATTATCCTGAAGTTCAGGTTAGAACATGAGTCCATGGAACTATGTAGGTAGTGTCCACTTGTCTATCACATTTGGAGTCAACTCAGCTATCTTTCATTCTTCTTTTCTTATCTTTCATCACTTTATGCATTCTCATATGCTTGATTTCTTATGGCTTTCCAAGCCATTCTACCATCACATGTACATTTGCACCCACTCACTTTAACCTATCTTTTAGGTTCTATCCTTGTGCTATTTTTCTTTCCAATTACACATGATAGGGCACAACATTTGAACAATTTCAGAATCAAATCAGCTCTATAGGGGAAAACCATTATTTATTTTTTTAATCAATGATCAAAATTAGCCCTATTGGGGCACAACTATTTTATAATGATCAAATCTACCATACTGGGGCACTTCTTATTATCTTATCTTTGGAGACCCTGTTATAGTGGTGCTTCCCTTCCTAAAGTAGAACATTCTCTCTTTTCCTCTAATTCCAGTCTCTCCACATTAATGCCCATGATGGCAATATTTTAGTGTGCAACTTGTCTTAGGATTGATCAATGTTGTAAGTGCATAGATTAAACTCTCAAATTGGGTACATTTAAAGTGTGTCCCTTACATTTATGGATCATATCTTTCCCATGTACCTCTAATTATATTTTGATCATTGACGGTAATCACATGTAAAAACATTAACTTATTTGGATATGATCTACTCCATGGGTTACTCTCTCATTATCCCTCTCTTTTCAAGAGTCCATTCTTCTCTTTCATCCTAGTATGTCATCTTAAGGGGGCATCATGGGTCTGCTCCAATTTCTTATTGACAACTCTTTTCTTTGAAAAGACATTTCTTTTCTTAAATTTCTCACTACACCTTCTCAAATAGGGGTAAAATGTAGACATCTAATTCCTAACACTATTTGTGTTGAAATTGTCAATTTTACTCGAATTGCACTCAAATGCACATTTTAGGTCAAAATCCATAAAACATGCTAAATGGTTTGAACTTGTCATTTAAAAATGTCGATTTAGGCTAATGTATCCCTAAATGGGGTAATGTAATTTATGAAGCAGCTAACTTTGATCAATTCGTTTCGAGTCAAAATGGTGATTTTGCCTTTTTGTGCTCTAGATCACTCTTTTTTTCTAATTCATTGGTACATGTCATGTACCTTTGTTATTTTTTGTTGGAAACATCCTAAATGGGAATATGGTTCCAACACATATAATGCCACCTTTTAATTGTTATCGAGTTAAATTATGACTCAGTAATATGACTTTCTAACTATTTTAATTAATTGAGGGCTAATTTCCAAATAATTGCACAAATATTGATTAACCTTGTTTAAGGCAAATTGATCTAAATCAAGAGCTTAAGTGGGTTTTCCATGAGAGTTGTTGAATATTTATTTTTTGGAAATTGATTTTTATTAACTGCATCACCTAGTGACATCATTTCTTGGAAAGACATCCCTAGGCCATAAATGCCACAAATATCAAGATAATGGGTCTCCCATGCCTCATTAATGACCCTCCATGCCTATTAAATGTCCGTTATTCCAAATTCATGATGAAGATAATTATAGATTTAATTCCAAATATTGAATAAATCCTTAACCACACATCTTCATCTCAAGATGGACAATTTAGGTTGATTCTGGTCATTCTTAAAAAGATATAAATAGAGAGGCCTCGCCTATTGAATTTTAAGCTTGATTTATGCAAGTTTATTATGCTAAATTATCTCCACAATATTTTACATTTGATAATTTATTTTGTATGCAAGCTTCATTGATAGGCTAGTTTAGTGATTTCAAATCATGAGCCTAGGTTTTACAAGGAGTTCTTGAGACATTGGAGGAGTTGGCCACCATTGTTGTTGAAGACAAGAGATCTTGATCAAGGGAGAACATGATTTTGAGCCACATTGGTATGGTGAATCCATTTTGGAAGGTAATATGATGTTGCTTTCTTTCATATGTTTCTTTCTATCCTTTGTAATGCCCACTTGAATATATAGGCTTAATTTAGTTTGTTCGTATGCATTATTCTTTTGATTTATTGGAATAATGCTTGACTAATCATGTTATGGAATCCTCTCTACAGAGGTAAGCTAAGAAAATATGATAAACTACCTCTTTTTTATGTTTTAGTGATTATTGGATACTTCCTAGTACAAAATTTTATGATAGATAGTGGGGAAATTATCTTGATGATGCCCAAACAAATAACTGATAAGTTAGGCCTAAATTATGAGCCCAATGTTAAAGGTGTATTTAAATTGGATGGTTTATCTACAAAGATTGTGGGTGTGATAAAAGGTTTGAGCCTTACTCTTCATGCTTTTACTAATTTTTATATTGATAAATATGTGGTTGTAGTTTATCTTCCACCATACTTTTCTCTTTTCTTGTCAAGAGATTTCATCACCAAGATTGGAGGCTACTTATCTTCTGATTGGTCATACATGGATTTTAGAACTAGACATGGCACCAAGTTTACAATCATATCTGAACCTATGTATAATTTTCATCTTGATTCATACAATAAAAACATTTATAATGTCAATTTCACCATAATTACTGAGGAGGATTATCCTAATGATTAAGAACCAATTATTCCTCTTGACGACATATCAGATCTCTTCCTTGATGAGTGGGGGGAAAAAATTATGAGTATGATCCATATAAAGGTGTTGAAGAAGCATGTCTTAGTGTCTATTATTTGCATGAATAAGGTAAAACCATACCCTCTCTCTCTAAGCCAAGTGAAGATAGTGATGGCTTATGGAAATTATTCATTGATGGCTCAAGAATCAATAATGGAGTAGGGGAAGGTATTATGATAGTTTTTCCATCTAATGAAAGGTACTATTATGCAATTAAATTTTAGTTTACTTGTACTTGTAATGCAACTGAGTATGAAGCTCTTATACATGGGATTTAATGGGAAATAAATAAAGGAGTGAAGCAAGTACAAGCTTTTGTATATAGTGAACTAGTTGTACACCAAAGTAAAAGGTAAGAGTGATGCCAAAAATTTATTGTTGGAGTACTACAAGCATAGAGTATTGGACCTTATTGAATATTTTGAGGCCTTCAATATCCAATCAATTCCAAGGAAAAATAATCAGCATGTTGATAGGTTAGCTTTAGTTGGAGATAAATTTGACATCCCTAATGATGTTAAAAACTCAAAAAATCAACCACATATCATGGTGGTAATAAGGCCATCAATACCAGATAATGATATCAATTGGAAAATGTTTGAGTGTGAAAAAAAAATAACATGTTTTCTTCAACAAGAAGCTAAGTTTTCTTGTAAAAATTAGGCCAAATTTCAAAACCAATATGGAGACCAAATTGTACAATTGATGTTTAATAAGCTTCCCAAAGGGCTGGTTACTCTTGAGAACATATTCAATGAAAGTGACTAAATTGGAAGGGATAAAGTAAGCTTTTATACCAAAGAGTAACATCATGAGAGGGTATCTGTCTTCAAAGACAAGTTTATTAAGCTTGGAAAGGTATGTACTTTAGCAGAGAGGGATGCATTTGTTGAGTTATTTAGAGAATTTTCTGATGTCTTTTCTTGAGATATAGTGATCTTAAGTGGGTTGATGCCACATTAGCCCAATACACTATATAACTTGATCCAAATTCCAAGCTTGTAAGGCAAATGAAAAGGCCCAATAATCCTAAATTTGATATGCTAAAGAGAAATTAGCTAATCAAGTTGATAGAATCAAGAACCAGTTTCCCTATTAAGCACTCTTCGTGGGTTTTCAACCTAGTTCTTGTGAGAAATAAGAGTGGAGAGATCAGATTATGAGTAGATTTTAGAGACTTGAATAGCATGTAATTTAAGGATCATTATCCCTTACATTATATGGAGCAAATTATTCAAGTGGTTACAGGTTTTCAACACTTCTCTCTCTTGGATGGCTATTCAGGTTACAACCAAGTCTTGGTGAAAAAAGAAGATCAATAAAAGACAAGTTTTACTAACAAATAGGGTACATATGCCTATAATATAAATCAATTTGGGTTGTATAATATAGGGGATGCATTTAAAAGAGCCATGGATAGGGATTTCCAAGGTTTGATCAATCAAATGGTGTTAATCTATCTTGATGACATAATGGTTTTCTCAAAGAATGCTAGTGACCACCTAACTCATCTTATATTAATTTTTGAAAGGTGTAGACAATATAGAATCTATATAAACCCTAATAAATGTGTTTTTTTAGTTTTTGAGGGTAATTTATTAGGCCATATTGTCTCCAAGGATGGGCTTGTTATAGATCCTAAAAGGGTGAGTGCCATATTGGCTTTATCTTTGCTCGAGCATAAGAAATATTTACAAAGTTTTATTGGTAAAACCAAATTTGTGAGAAGATTTATACCATGTTTTACTAACCTTTTGAATCCTATTATATCCATTTTTAATAAGCACCAAGCCTTTATTTGGAGTAAAGAAGGAAAAAATAGTTTTGAGGCCATTAAGCAAGCCATTACACAAGCACCAACATTGATTAATCCTGATTTATCTATGGATTTATTCTTATATGACTTTGATAACCTTGACACCATCTCATCTATGTTTATGAAATAGAATAATGAAGGTCTTGATAACCCCATTGCTTTTTTTAGTTAAGGGATATAGAAGTATGAAGAGAGATACACCTTCATTGAGAAACAAGTGTTATCAATCATAAAGAGCCTTAAGAAGTTTAGGCATATGGTGTCTAACAAAAATATTCATGTCATGGTAACCCAACCAAACATAAGAGACTTATTTTTGAATAATAATTTGAATTAAAAGAGGGCTGGATGGATAACCAAAGTCATGGAGTATGAGGTGAAGATTAAGGCCAATAAATTGGTAAGAGGAAGATGTCTATGTGAACACTTAGAAACAAAACTTAGAGAATAAAAATAGGTTGTTTTGGAATTTAAAGATGATCCTAATTCATATATCCCTTCACTCTCAACAAGTTGGACACAATATATGATAAGATTCCTTCAAATAGGTGAGTGTCCTACAGGTTTGGATAAAGCAAAGAGAAGATACTTTAAATTGAAATCCATACCTTATGTTCTTATGGATGGAGTTATTTTTAGAAGATATATTAATGTTATATTGTTAATATGTATTAAAACTGATCAAATTGATAAGTTATTAGAACAATTCCATGATGGACCATATGGAGGCCACTTTGCACCTAAGACAACATCAACAAAAGTAATGAGGGCCAGGTACTATTGTCCTAGTTTTTTTATGGATTAATATGCATGGGTAAAGAAGTTTTCAAAGTTATCATTTTTTAAGGTAAACAAAGGCTTGAAACCCTTCCTCTCAATATTATTCTAGTAGACTATCCATTCATGCAATGGAATCTTGATTTCATTGGTATGATAAATCCAAATTGAAGTGCTGGCCATAAATGGGTGCTTACAACCACTGATTATTTCACAAGGTGGGTGGAATCCATAAGTTTCAAAGAGGCTAGTTAAAAATCAGTTCGTTACTTCTATGAAGGCTTATTGACCAAATTTGCAGTGCCTTCAAAAATAATTTATGATAATGCTTTAGCATTTGGTGGTGCAAGAACAATTGAGTAGGCTCTCATGCATGGAATTTAACTAAGTTCTAATTAATACCATCAAGGGAATGGGATAGATGAGTTGACTAATAAGAAATTGATCAAAATTGTTAAGAGTACAATGAAAGATAATCAAAGAGCTTGGCACACCAAGTTGAGGATAACTCTATGGACTAATAGGATCACCCTAAAGAAGGCTATTAGAAACTCACCCTACATGCTTATATATAGGAGAGAAGACAAGATACCTATCTCTATAGAACCACCAACCCTTGAAATAGCTCATAAACTTGAGATGATGGAGAGTGATCCTATGGAGATAAGATTGACAGAATTGATGGCCTTAGAGGAGACAAAAATCATGCTATGTATACCATGGAATATCACCAAGCCCAAGTAAAGAGGACCTTTGATAAAAGGGATATTTAAAGAAAATATAAAGTGGGAGATATTTTACTAAAATGGGATGAAGATAGGGCCAAACTTGGTAATCATACCAATTTTGACACATTGTGGAGTGGGCTCTCTAATTTTATTAGTTACAAATAACACAATGCTTTTTAAATTACAAGGCTTGATAGAGAAGAGTTGAGTATCCCAATCAATGGGATAAATTTGAAGCCATGGTATTAAGGTCAAATTTGTGATTTTGTACATAGTAGACTAGGTATTTATTTTCTCTAAGTTTGTAGTGCATATGTTGCTTTCTTGATTTTGGTTGTTGTCCTTCCTCCAAGTGTCCTGTGACACATGTGTGTGTGTGGTGTGTGTTTGAGTGAGTTCAAATTTAGTTTTTTAAAGGTTATTGTCAAGTCTAATTTTTATTTTGCATTCAAGTCAAGTTTCATTCATGACCACATAACCCAATGGATTGTCAATGCCACTAGTCTATATGCATAGTAAGCATGCAATCCTAGGAGGTCACTAAAGATGTTAGCCAAAATTTGGACACCATGAATGGGAGTCATTCAAAACTTTGATGTATTTAACCTTATATTTATTCATAACCATTATGAAGGTCTTGTATTGGTCATTAATGATCTAGGATGATAGGTAGTGTGTCTTCCTTGATAGCTTATAAGGTCATTTAGGATGGCCTATCTAGTATCTGAGTCAAGTAACTTTGTATTGCCATCAAATGGTCATTATTTATGATCTTCATTATGTGTTTAACATTGTTTAAGGTAAATTTGACAAAGTTACGGTCAATTATGGCATCAAGTCAATGAATAACTATGCTCAAGGAGATAAGGTGGTGATCCTTCCAAGACAACTATGATCTAAAGTTGACTAAATTAGTCAAAGAAGCAAAACTAGTAAGTTGATCACATTATTTTTAAAACAATTTAGAGTGTTTAAAGTAATTTTTACAAGATCAAGGTATTTTATTACTTTAGTCTTATTATGCATTCTAATGTTGAGATGATAATTACTAGTAAATAAAAAATGTGAAGGTTTTTTTCTTAGATGGAGGTATTTTTAAGTCATCTAACATCAAATGATGACATCATGATTGTATGTGTCTCTACCCTAATTGTCTTGGTAACTAATTTATAATGTTGTAAGTCTCTTTTTAACTACCATCTATCATTTACAATGGCCAAATGAGGGGTTATTTTAATATTTGTAGGTAAAATGAGGTGGGAAATATTTTGACAGACTACTTTACCTTTGTACAAGTCAGGGGAAGCTGAAGAGTCCCCTAATTCACCATCTATAGTAGTTCTAAAGGGTAGAACAATCAGTTTCTTGAATAAAGGAAGCTTTTTGGGGTCTTTTATAGAAGGGTTCATTGATGGAAAATGTACAAAATATTTTAGGGGTCCACATGGTCTTCTTAGATCTAAATTCATACAAAATGTGGAGCTACAAAGTCAAACAATACAAAAACCCATTCCATTTCTCTATCGGGTTTTTTAGTAGCTCAAGATAATCAATTGATTTTCAATTGGAACTCTAAAGAGATAAAAATTTGGGACCAAATATATTATCCATACGATGGTAACCTAATTCCATTCCACTTTGTGGCATTTGTTTTCTAGTTAGGCTCCTTAACTTTATGAACAATCATTAACAAGTTAAGGTGCAGAAAAGGACTCAAAACCCCACCAGGGTTAGTTTTATTCAATGCAAAGTATTGAAACTAGATGAATGCATGAGAATTATTGGTAAGGATATCTTAAACACTCCTTGAATCTTTTAATACCATGTTATTTTAGGTTTTTTCATGTTTATGATTGGTGTAGTGTCCAATAGTCTTGTTTTGCTAGTTTGAATAAGACAATCAAGTTGTAGGAGTTGTGAGGTGTTTTGAGTGCATTTAATGGATAAAATGAGATGATTAATAGTTGATCCAATCCTATGAAGATTTAATTATACATTTTTAGGCACCATTGGAGGCATGGAATTCAATAGAGGTAGGAACTATGCATGCATAAGTTGAACCATTTAAACTTGCAACCATATTGGAGAAAACCTGATCAAATGGGGATATGTTTTCATTGTCTATGATCATTAAATGGAAATTAAAATATTCATAGATCATTTAATACCACTCTTAAGGAGGATCTAGATGACCAACCGTAGAGATCAAGATTCAAGAGTCTTTATTCAGGCCAAGACCAAGGAAGTTTTATGAACCTATAGTTCTGCAGACTTGTAGGTCAGCATTGGCACTAAAATGAATATATGAGAAGCAATATTTGAAATACCATTACTCCTTATAATTCATTAGTCATAATTACCTTTTAAATATTATGATGATAGATTTGAGAAACAAGATTTAGATATATAATTATATCAAAATCACTCAAATATACAATCTACTTCATGCATTTAGATCCATTAGATTAAAATGCATAGTAGAATAAAAATTTATAACAACATTATAAAATCTAAATCTAATTTCTCTAAACAAGATCATGACAAAAATAGACTAAATGGTATGGATAATATATTACTTACAAATAGACTCAGAATTTTAGCATGATATTAGCTTGATCAAAAGACTTTGACAACATGGATTCATTGATAGCTTGATGACATTATTAATGGATTGGTGTAGCATGGATTTATTGCACATTCGACTCTATTTTTCCAAATGGAAGGAGATGGTGGGTTTAAATAGAGATAAGGGAGGGAGATTTTATGGAATTTAAAATTCCAAGGAATTCTCTAGAGAGATAATTGTTTAGAGAGTTGGAGAAGGATTGAAGCATTATATACTCCATTAGAGGAGTGTTATAGGGTTTAGTGGGGATTTATCTAGGTTTATAGGAGAATTAGGTGGAAACTAGGTACTAGCCATGTAGGAGAGTCTAGGGGATAGGTGGGTGGGTGGGTTATGGGAATTTTAAATTCCCAAATATTAGACAAGTAGGATTAGTTAGAAGATAATGGATACTTGGGTGGATAAATTGGTTTGTGGGGGTATAAATAAGGTTAATATATGAATAATAATGGAAATGGGTGTTAGTTAAAAGACTAGGAGGATTAACAAGGATGAATTAGATAAAATTAGATGAGATTAGTGTCAAAATTAGTAAGCTAGGGAAAGAGAGAAAACTCAAGTGTATATAAGTATATTTTACTTCCTTTAAAACATATGATCCTCTTTCCTTTCAAAAATGATCTAAAATCCTTCAATCCCAAGCTTTTTTAGGCCAATAGTGAAGAGAAGTTATTTCAAAGCAACACCAATGAATGCAAGCAAGCACAATTGTGCTTCTATAGGGAACCAACAACTACGATGTATTAATGAATTCAATCTCACCTTCCCAAGTACTACATGAGATATCAAATCATACAAAATAGTCATGAAGACTCAAAATCTTAACTCATTTTGCATTTAGTCAGATTGTGTAGGTTAGGTTGGATAGTGTGAGCCTAGAAAAAGACTGTAAGATTTACAAGTGGGTTCTCAAGGTGATTTAGACCCAATGAAGTGCACAAAAATTAACTAAAAATAATGCTCCATATTTATAAATAGTTTATTCATTGGTTAATTTAACTCAAAGAGGACAAAACAAGATAAAAGAGAAGGTTTTTTACCAAATGGCCACCTATAGGCCTGTAACAGGTAATAGGACAAAGAAGTGTGTTGATCATGGTTATTTGAGGGTCTAATAATATGTATATAGGCAAAAATAGAATTTTATTTATATGTTTAATAGGATAAAAATATATCAAGAAAGCTAAATTAGTGTGAGAAACCTAATTTGGTGACCTATAGTCATGAGACCTAAAAGGCTACATATAGGCTTACCTATATGGGTGTGAATTTTGTGTGTTAGATGGAGGCTCAGACGTATTTTGAGTTGTGATAAATTATAGGTATTTATGGTGAAAGAGATTCACACGTGTTAAGGAGGTAAAACCCATCAAAAAGGGGATTCCTAAACATTGACAAGTTTGTAAACCTAAAACATCATCTACATGCCTGTCACAAGAAAATGGAGAAAAAGGGGACATGTATGATGAGAATAAAAGTTATAAAATGGTCAATATAATCATGAGATATATATTAACATTGTTCAAATCCATAAAAGTTCCAATGAGAAGAGAATACATCTCTAAACTTGTAGTCATGCAATGTAAAGACACCTTCATGGCTGTTTAGGAGAATTGGAGAGAATTGTGAGTGGTTGTTTGAAACCATGAGGTATTTAGAGTGAATGAGATATATTCACTTGAATTATAAATTATAAAAAAGGTTTATTTGAGTTTAAAAGTGATTGAATTCCATCTTATGGGTCAGGAATCCTGGTTAGGTCTAGAAGGCTTAAATGATCACATACAAGTCTATCTGTAAAAAATGAATAAGGTTTCATTATATAGGATGATTTTGAAGAAAGAAGAATTAAAGGAGGTATGGAAGATATTGATTAAGGATCATTAGAGTTTTAATTCCTTTAAATATGGAATAAAAAGGCAAATAAATACTATTAGAGTGACTAACATAGGGTTGTTCTTAAACCCTAACCACAAGCTTCTTAGGTCATAGTGAGTTTGAGGAATGGAATGGAATAAACGACTATTGAAATACATCATAAGATTTGGCATAGACCAAAAAATGGTATTTAAAATCCAAACCAAATGATTTGATGTATTTTATTACCAAAAGACCTTCTTCAAATGCACATTCATGCTTGCATGACATAGAAGGTCAGTTTCTAGTACATGTGAACTCACATGAGGAGATGCATGAGATATTGAGCCTATAATGGAAGGATGATGGGGTTTCCTAATAAATATTCTTGTCATTTTTTCTTGGGTTAGGTCCCTCAACTTTATGAACCATCCTTAAGAAGCCAGGTAACCCTAAAACCCTTCTTAAATCCTAAATGTGACCCGATGCAAGATATAAGACATTTAAGCACTCAAGATGGATTGAAATGGACTATAAAACACTTGGATAAACTCTATTCCTCTCCTAGGAATTTTAATGTGCAAAATTTTGGCATGTGTGGGCTATTTTTATATGGAAAAGGGCTTGAAAATTTCCTTTTTGATCTTGTGTAGGGGTTTGGATTGGATAAACATTCCTATTCAATTAAAGAGAGTATTTAAGGAAAAATAGAGGTATTATCATCATTTACAGGCCATTCAAGAAGCTTATAGGGTCATAGTATAGGTTTTAAATTGTTAACCAAATATTAATGAATAAATGTGACCAATCATGCATTAATGAGGAAGAGTAATGGGCTTGTTTCATGACCTCAGAGTCAAAGGACTTTCAGAACATCTTGGAGAGCATCAAATGTTATATATGCAAGGTATTGTGTGTCATGAAACGTATCTAGTACCAATTTTAGCCCTCAAATTCACTTGAAGCTTCAAGACATGAATGTTTCTTGCTATTCCCTTGCCAAAAAAGTGTGAATACTATAGCTGTAAGGTGACCTCCAATGCTCAAACAAAGGTTCCATGACCTGATGCAAGACCTAAAATAAATAAAAATATATGATGGAGGTCTCTAAATCACAAAATGAGAACTTAAAAAATCAAACCTTGGTAGCAAGATAGAGTGTGAAAATGAGACATAGAGTTCAAGTACAAGTCTCATATGATTAATGTTGTTCCCAATATATGTCACTCATTTTTGGGGACAACATATGAACTATTTTGGTCTTACAAGCCAAAATTCTCTCTTCCCTTCTCAATTTTTTTTTTGAGTATTCAAATTCTTCATTATTCAAGCTTTTTCAGCTAAGGGACTCACAGGTTCAATAGGTTTCAATGACTTCAACAAGTGAGCTCTCACAAAGGAACAAGTTCCCAACACTTGGGCAATTTCAAGGTTGGTTCAGCACCGAGGTTCAACCAAAAAGTCCATCGGCAGGCTTCAAACAAAAGAAAAATTAAACCATTGAACCATTGAAACCTGACTCCAAAGGTTCAAAGGTTCAACGGGTTCAAAGGTTCAATGATGTCGGTAGACTTAAAGAGTTAAGCGCTTCAGCAAGATCAAAGTTCAACAGCTTCAAAGGACTTAAAGAAAAGAAGGCTTTGAAGAAAGAAAGGTTGAACGGTTGAACCATCAAACCTTGAACCAAAATGGTTCAAAGGTTCAAGGTTCAATGAGTTCAATCAAAGTTCAAAGCGATTGGTTCAAGCGGTCAAATTGAATGAGCAGAACACAATATTAAACCGTTGAACTGTTAAACCATTGTTGGTTCAATCAGTTGGTTCAATCAGAAGGTTTGAATGAAGGTATCCCAAAGCTTGAAGGACAAGTGCCCTTGTGGAGGGCAAAAGGAACAAACAGATATCTTTTGAAAAGTTTTTTCATGGTGGAATTTTACAAGTGAAATCCTTCAGACAAATGTCTAAAGGAATGTTGAAAGGCCCGATGGAAAGTGGAAAAAGTAGAGGAAAGATTTCCTTTGGATAAAATGTCTAAAATATTTCCTTCAAACATTTTGTCTGAAGGATTTAAAGAACAAGGCCACCTGAAGGACCTCGAAGGGAAAATACCCTTGCGAGGGGCTCTCGATGACCACAAAATGGACCATTCTCAAGGCTTGAAGTGACACCTTCCCTTTGGGGAGTTCGGAAGACTTAGAAAAATAAAGGATTTGAAGAACAAAAAATGAACCATTGAACCATTAAACCTTGAATTAAAAGATTTCAAAGTTCAAAGGTTCAATGAGTTCAACAGAGAAGAAAAGGATCCAAAGACTTAGAAGAACAAAGGATTCTGAGGAAGAGAATGAGCCGTTGAACCTTGAACCAAAATGGTTCAAAATTCAAATGTTCAAAGGTTCAAAGAAGCTTCGAGCGAAAGAAGGAAGTGGAAGATTCTAGAGACCAGTTCGAAGAGATGGTTCAACTGAAGAGCAAAGAAGTGATTGAACCAAGGAGCCGATAGGACCACCTGAACTATTAAATCATTGAACCAATGAACTTTCAAAGTTCAAAGGTTCATGGTTCAAAGAGATTCAAGAAACCAGTGACCAATGACATCCCTGTAGATGTTAAATTTAGGGTAATGAAATATCTATTGATTTTCAAATGTGTCATGAAACCTGAAGAATAAACTAAGTGACCAGCTAAAGAAGAAATTGAAAGAGCCTACAGAAAAGAAAGGAGATAGCTTGAGAGCTTAGATCACTAAGAAAAGGATAAAATACAATAAAGAAAGAAAGAAAGACCAAAAATATCTATGCAAGAGTTATTTCCAATAGGTAGAATAGTCCACCAAGTAGATATCTGAGCTCGCAAACATTAAAAGGTGCAGCTTATTTTTATCCTTTTGAATAAAAGTGAGGGGATAGCCACATACATATCTGGAGATAAACCAGATGACCCAGACTAAGGAGAAGACATTCGAGATGTTTTTGTACACCAAAGTCAAGGCTGAAGCCTTGTTCCAGCATAGCCCCTTGACAGAACTAGAAATGCATTCAAGGCATTGAATGTAGCATGGGACTTTCCATGAAACAAAGCACCAAGTCTTTCTTGGTTGATATATATTGAAATCTATTATTTTATGCAGAAGAGATATCTCTAATATGGAAGCAAAACTCTGCCTAAATTGAAAGGCGATTACTAAGACTTTGAGCTCAGATTGTTAATCATATTTCTTTATTTGAATGAGAAAGCAAGTTACTTTCAGACTTTGTGCTGTAATAGCTTGTGTCATTTAGGAGATTTTTCTTATGTCTGTTTCTTGAATGCATTTTTGTCTATTTAATGAAATAAGTAGAACTAGTGGAAGTAATTAGGAAGGTGTCCTAAAGCCAACTGTGGAGAGACTTTGTGCTGCCACAATTGTCTTTAGTGTATGTGTTTTCAATTTGTTTCTATGTAAAATATATTGGGATGACTTTGTGCCCCCATTATCCTTCATATTTCACTCTTTGGTAGTTGAGGTGGAGAATTTGTGCTACACCTCATTCTACTGGTTACTGCACCATGTTACATTTATTTATCAGTTACTTTCTAGAAAGAACTTCTCCTATTTGCTGCAGACAACTTTTAAAAGAAGAGAAGTGCCTTCAGTGTTTTCACCAAGATTTCTCCTTTGTCTGTGAACATCATCTCTAAAAAGAGAGAGATGGATGGTGTAGTCCTACCCCTGAGTGTTATTTTTTGCATATATATATATATATATATATATAACACCTCATATAGTTATAGGGAACTTCCCCTTGATGAGAGGAGAGATTTGTTTCCTTTTGATGTGGTAAACTTGCACACTTGGCTGACCAATTTCCTTATGATGTGGTTGAAGCCACCTATTTTTCCCATCAGTTAGCTAGTGACAAAATATTCACCCAAGAGTTTTTGGTGACTCTGCTAGGGAAGAGTGTGCAGTTTGAAGCCTCAAGCTTCAAGCTAAAGCAAGGCCAATTCTTTTCTATTTTTATTCTACAATCTGAACAGATCCATGATATACTCAAAGCCATAGAGCTAAAGGTATTGTTGACCCTATATTTGAGTTGGTAGAGTAAAGTGTTTTTGATCCTTTCCTTTCACCATCTCATCTTCAACGAACCAGGAGTTTTTCTCCTACTAAAATCAGGTCTCCATTACCAGGCAAAGCATCCATTTTTGCTGTTAGCAGAGCTTTATCAATACATACCCCTCAAGCATTTGTTATCCCTTCCTTTAATAGTCAAATCATGGTAGCTCAAGGCCCTTGGGGTAACTGTTTTGGCTTAGTCAATTTAACTCCACCTATACATGAGCTACCACACAGTTCAAAGAAGAATTTACTCAAATTATTTAGTGATGGGAGAGTTCATCCTGATGAACATATTGTAGCCTTTAGCATAGCCTGTGGTGTGATAGGTGTGGAGTAAGAGGACGTAGTAGTCAGGCTATTTATGGAAACATTACAAGGCGCTATTACAGATTGGTTTTACCATCTGCAAGCTCAATTAGTAACTGATTAAAACACTCTCAAAGCCAAATTTGAAGCTAGGTTCAAGCCTACAGAAGATGCACATGCCCTATTGGCCCAACTCACACAAATAAAGAAAGAACCTCATTGACCTATGAGGGACTTCATTGCTAAGTTTGACAAACTGAGGAATAGGATTCCTACCATTGCTCAGCTGATAGATGAGAATCTCCAATGCTTCTTCATCAACTCACAGCTACCTGAAGTGAGTTTCTTGTTGAGACGTGTTGGTTACATAGACCTTGCTGTAGTGCCAAATTTGGCTACTGAGGTGGAAGATGATCTCATCTTGGTAGGGAAGATAAGGAGAGATCCTAACAGAGGTAAATCTTCTTCATCCTCTGAATATTCCTCTACAGGCACCACTAATCCTATGGTGTAAAAGCTGGCAAATGAGTTGCTAGCTCTTAGAAAGAAAATGGCACAAGGGATGTCTTCTACTCCTTCATACCGAGATATACCAAGGAGGATGTTTCCCAACTAGTCATACCAAGGCAATGTTACTAGGAATCAAGGGCAGCCAAATCATCTTCCTCCCCCTCAAGGAAAACTTGCTATTGAAGCACCTCTAACCAATTCAGTAGTTAGATATTTTGAAATAGAATCTGATTTCTCTTTCTAGCCTGAGTTGAACCTAGAAGATGATGCTAATCTCTTCACAGAGGGAGAAGAAGAATTAGCTAGTGACTCCAACATTGGTTTTTTGAATTACCAGGATAAACCCAAAAGTAAAGGTGAAGCTTTTGATAGATCATATGCTGTATTCAACCCATCCCAAAACCAGTTAGCCCAGAAAGTTGATAAGAGAAAAATAAGAGAAGGATCTCAGCCTACAATTTCAATTGCCAAATGAGGAACTTCTCTGCCTTTCTAGCCAAAGGACTCAGTGATTGCTAAAAAGGTAAGTACATCAAGCATTCCTGCACCTTTTGCTTCAAATTTGTAGATCAATACCCCCCTCTTAAAAACTAAAGGGATGAACTATCTTCCCCTTTTCATAATTTATTTTAGACATTTGATATAATTGACCATGTCAAGAAAACCAAAATTCAAATGTCTGAATTTGAATTCCTGCAATCCAACCCTGAGCAGTTAGAAGAGTTGGTTCAGTGTGTAAAGAATAAAGCCATCCCTATAGGATAAGAAATTTTGAAAGTAACTCGTGGCCCCCCAAGAACACATCCACCTAGAATAACCTTGTCATTACTCCTCTTGCTACTCTTGAGAGGACAAAACCATTT
Source organism: Torreya grandis (assembly GCA_037957365.1). NCBI lineage: Eukaryota > Viridiplantae > Streptophyta > Pinopsida > Cupressales > Taxaceae > Torreya > Torreya grandis. Next base: position 449,638 of record JARHVA010000949.1, read on the forward strand.
TATGTCTCCCTGCTAATAAATGGACACCAACTGAACAATTGCATCATAGATTTAGGTGCATTTGACAATGTCATGCCTACCAAAGTGGAAAAATCTCTTGGACTCACACTAACCAAGACTTTTGGAAGATGTTTCTCCATGCAGAACAAACAAGTGCCACTACTGGGACAAATCAATGATGCCCAATTTGCATTTGTGGCATTTTCGAACAAGAGAATTTAAGATGATAGTCCTGGTGGCTAACGTCCCAGCCTCATACGACATTCTTCTTGGGAAATTTTTTTACAAGGATGTTAGTGGTGAGTTGAGCATAGACCTGTCTAAAGTAAGGATCCCAGTCAAAGGTGTCATGAAGAAATTGCTCCCTGAGAAGGAGGCAAAATATGTTGTCACTCAAATATCAACCCCTGAAGCTCAAATTCTGTTTGAGTCTTCAGGCATGGGTAATTACTTCTTATCCACATAGGGGGTTCATGTGGCATCTGATAAAATTCTTGAATGTGACAACCTAACAATCCATTCAGATGGAACAATAGAAAGATTAGTAGAATGTAGTACAAGTGCGAAAGAATCCTCCCCTCAAATTAAAGAGAAATATAAGGAAAAATTAGTTTCTGATGATGTCTAGATCCTAGAATTTGATGGCATCTACTCCTCTACTAGTTTTAGAGATGGGATTGTGTTGATATCTCCTCAAGGAGATATTTTTCTTTCTTCATACAAGTTGTAGTTCAGTAACACCAACAACACTGTCGAGTACGAATCACTGCTGCTTTGATTAAAGGCTACTCAAAATAGGGGCATCAAACTCCTTCACACCAAAGGAGATGATGAGCTGGTGGTTTTCCAGTCAGGAACCTATACTAGACCAAAAATGAGAGATTACACCATTATCGCAATCTAGTTTGAGATCAAATAGAAAACTTTAAAGCTTTCAATATCTCTGCAATACCTAGAGAATTCAATGACCGAGCTGATGCATTAGCTATTTGAGCAACTCTCTTGGTTTCTCACTTAGATTTTAAAGGAGATAGGTACACTATCAAACTGATCTTTCGACCAAGTGTGCCTAATAATGCCAATCATTGAAAAGTGTTCAATAGCGACAACCAAATCATCACCTTTTTGGAACAAAAAGACAGCTTTGAATAAATTCACTTTAAAGGCAGTAAGCCTCAAAAACCTGAACCAGCCCCTGAAACAAGTTTAGAAGTAGGTGAGGAATTCCTATAGCTAAAAGGGAATAAAATTTCCAAAGGATTGGTTTCCCTTGAGAAACTATTTGACAAGCATGACAGGTTCATTAAATAATAAAAAATAGATTCAAGCTCCTCCCAAGAGTTTGATCAGATAAATTTGGGTACCAAGGAATATCCTAAGATGGTGAATATTGGGAAGCGTTGCACTCCAGAAGAGAAGTTCAAGTTTACTACTCTGCTCCACCAGTACATGGATGTTTTGGCATACTCTTTTGATGATCTGAAGTTGCTCAGGCCTGAAGAAATTTTCCATAAAATTCCTCTCAAGAGTGATTTGATGCCTTACAAAGCAAAATTCTAGGTAGTGTAATCTAAAGATATCAGGTACTATTCTATCTGAAATATAAAAAATGATGAATGCTAAAATAATTTTCCCAATCCATCATTCCACATGGATTGCAAACATAATACTTGTGAGAAAAAAAAATGGCAAAATTCAACTCTGTATGGATTTTAGAAATTTGAATCAATCCTCCCTAAAGGATAACTACCCACTGCCCATCATGGATCAAGTTCTTCAGATAGTAACTAGTTTAGAGATGTTATCAATGTTGGATGGCTTCTTGAGGTACAATCAAGTGGAAGTTGGTGAAGTAGACTAACATAAGACTGCCTTCACCATACCCTGGGGCACCTTTGCATATCGAAGAATGCCATTTGGCCTGCTAAATGCTGGCACCACTTTTTAGAGAGCAATAGAGCTTGCTTTCAAAGATTAAATGGGTAAGTTTATTATGGTGTACCTTGATGATTTAACATTCTTTTCCAAGCATCATTCTGATCATGTGCACTATTTGTAATAAGTACTGGAATGATGTTGCCAGAATGGCATTTCTCTAAATCCCAAGAAGTCTATTTTTGGAGTGATAGAAGGGAAACTTCTTAGACACATTGTATCTTGAGAAGGCATAAAGATTGACTCAAAAAGAGTCAAATCCATCTAGGAGCTTACTCTGCCCACAAGTAAGACTGTAGTTCACTCTTTCTTCAGGAAGGTGAATTTTTTTATGAAGGTTCATCCCTGAGTTCACAGAGAAGACTCGCCATAAAACATGATGAAGGGAAATGCCACTTTCAGCTAGACTGAAGAAGGCAAATTGGCTTTTTGAGACATCAAGACAACTATCACCTATGCCCCAATTCTGGTTTGTCCAGATTATACCAAAGATTTCACAATGTACAATTATACTTCTGAGCACACACTTTCAGTAATTCTGGTTCAATAGAACAAAGAAGGTATGAAATCTCCCATATCCTTCATGAGCTATCCTCTCAAAGCTCATGAGCTAAAGTATTCAAATCTGGAGAAGCATGCTTATGCAGTGGTAAAGGCAATAAAGCACTTCTATTTTTACATCCTAAATTCACACATTATTTCCTTGGTTCTTGATACCACAGTCAAATCCATATTAACTCAGCAGGAGTTTAGAACCAAAAGGGGCAATTAGATTTCTAAAATATAGGAGTTTGATCTCATTATCAAACCAATAAAGCTTGTGTGGAGAAGGGGTCTCTGATAATTAATTACTGACAATATAACAAAAGAAATAGGGAATGAAGAAACAAAAGTGGAAGACATGCCAACAATCCTCTTTGTCTCCACCATGAATGAGTGGTATTTGAGTATTGCTCATTTCCTTACTTATGGTGAGTGTCCTGCTCACCTGTCTCATAAAGAAAAGAGGACTGTCAAGTTAAAAGCTACCAATTTTGTCCTATGGGACAATGGTCTATATAAGAGGAACCTTGATGGAGTGTTCCTTCACTGCGTGGATGAAAAGCAGTAGAACTAGCTTTTAGAATCTTTCCATAATCTGGCCTATGGAGGACATTTTTTTCCACCTGTAACTACCCATAAGATTTTGTGAGCTAGGTATTACTGGCCTAATCTATTTCAAGATGCATATAAATGGGTATGAAGATGTGAATTGTGTCAACAGTTCATTGGAAGACCCAAGTTAGCTACTTTTCCTCTTAAGTTAGTGGTGATAGAAGAACCATTTCAATAATGGGGAATCAATTTCATTGGTGATGTAAGCCCATCTTCAAGTGCTAGACATGATTATGTCCTCAAAATCACAGATTACTTCATCAAATGGGTGGAAGCTATTCCAACCAAGCATGCTACTTTAGAAGTAGTATGTGATTTCTTAAAAAAAACATAATTTCTAGGTTTGGATTCCCAACCAAGATTATGACAGACAATGCAACTTATTTCTCTTCTCATGAGATTACTCAATTCTATTTTTACTATGGGATTACCCTCTCCCACTCCTCTGACTATTTTTCACAAGGGAATGGCCAAGCAAAATCAAGCAACAAGAACCTAGTGAGCATCATCAAGAAGTTGGTGGATGATAACCAATGAACATGGCATAAAGCATTGGTTGATGCTTTATGGGCAAACAGAATTATGCCCAAGAGGGCAATAGGTATGTCACCTTTCCAACTTCTGTATGGTCTCAATGTAGAGATACCAATCACCCTAGAATTAAGATCAGACATATGAAAGCTCCATTAACAAAAGGATCATGTGCTTGACTGAGGTAGATGAGAAACGAACTATGGTGGTAGACCGAATTACTGCACATCAAAGTCTGGTAAAGAAAATCTTTGACCAAAAATTAAAAACCCATGATTTCTAGATTGGAGATCAAGTTCTGTTATGGGACAAGAGGAGAGAACCAAAGGGAATGCATGGAAAATTCAATTCCCTATGGAGAGGCCCGTTTACTATCCATCAGCTCAATGGTGAAAATAATTTTCTATCAAAGTATCAAGGTGGCACACCCTTTTCTCTACCTCACAATGGGCAACATCTAAAGCACTTTAATCCTTGAAGTATTAGGTGACATTAGTTGTACATATGTATATTTGTATAGTCTTTAGTTCTATTTTGTACTTTTTATTTCTATTTTTGGCACCTTTCTTTTCTGGGTAGCATGACTCCGTAGCCCAATGGCATACTTGAAGGCACTGGAGATTCTAAATTTTACTCCCTTCAATTATTTTTACAATCAATGGAAGTTCCCCAACTAGAGCTAGCTGTTGTTACCAAAATTTGTCACTCATTTTTGGTTACAACATATGAACTATTTTGGTCTTTAGGCCAAAATTCTCTCTTCCCTTCTCAAAAAAATGTTTGGAGTATTCAAATTCTTCAATATTCAAGCTTTTTTAGCTAAGGGATTCATAGGTTCAACATGGTCAATGACTTCAACATGCGATCTCTCACAAAAGAACAAGTTCCCAACACTTAGGTAATTTCAAGGTTGGTTGAACACCGAGGTTCAACTAAAAAGTCCATCGAAAGGCTTCAAACAAAAGAAAGATTGAACCATTAAACCATTGAACCCTGACTCCAAAGGTTTAAAGGTTCAACAACATTGGCAGACTTAAAGTGTTAAGTGCTTTGGCAAGATCAAATTTCAATGGCTTTAAAGGACTTAAAGAAAAGAGGCTTCAAAGAAAGAAAGGTTGAATGATTGAACTGTCGAACCTTGAACCAAAATGGTTCAAAGGTTCAAGGTTCAATGAGTTCAATCAAAGTTCAAAGTGATTGGTTCAAGTAGTCAAATTGAATGAGCAAACCACAGTATTGAATCATTGAACCATTGTTGGTTCAATAGAAAGGTTCAAAGGAAGGTGTCCCAAAGCCTAAAGGACAAGTGCCCTTGCAAAGGGCAAAAGGAACAAAAGGATATCTTTCAAAAAGATTTTTTATGGTGGAATTTTACAAGTGAAATCCTTCAGAAAAAATGTCTGAAGGAATTCCTTTGGATATTTTGTCTAAAGGAATGTTGAAAGGCCTGACGAAAAGTGGCAAAAGCAGAGGAAAGATTTATTTTAGACAAAATGTCTGAAGGATTTCCTTCAAACATTTTGTCCAAAGGATTTAAAGAATAAGGCCACCCGAAGGACCTTGAAGGGAAAATACGCTTGTGGGGGGCTCTTAGTGACCACAAAATGGACCATTCTCAAGGCCTGAAGGTACACCTTCCCTTCGAGGAGTTTAAAAGACTTATAAAAATAAAGGATTTAAAGAACAAAAAATGAACCATTGAACTATTGAACCTTGAACCAAAAGAGTTCAAAGTTCAAAGGTTCAATGAGTTTAATAGAGAAGAAAAGGATCTAAAGACTTAGAAGAACAAAGGATTCTGAGGAAGAGAATGAACCATTGAACCTTGAACCAAAATGGTTTAAAATTCAAAGGTTTAAAGGTTTAAAGAAGCTTCAAGTGAAAGAAGGAAGTAGAATATTCCAGAGACCAGTTCAAAGAGATGGTTTAACTGAAGAGTAAAGAAGTGATTGAACCAAGGAGCTGATAGGACTGCCTGAACCATTGAACCATTGAACCAATGAACTTTCAAAGTTCAAAAGTTCATGGTTCAAAGAGATTCAAGCAACCAACGACCGATGACATCCCCGTAGATGTTAAATTTAGGGTAATGAAATATCCATTGATTTTCAAATGTGGCACATAACTTGAAGAATAAACTAAGTGACCAGCTGAAGAAGAAGCTGAAAGAGCCTGTAGAAAAGAAAGGAGATATCTTAAGAGCTCAGATCACTAAGAAAAGGACAAAATACAACAAGGAAAGAAAAAAAGACCAAAAATATCTGTGCAAGAGTTATTTCCAGTAGGTGGAACAGTCCACCAAGTAGACATCTAAGCTCGCAAACATTAAAAGGTGTGGCCTATTTTTCTCCCTTTGAATAAAAGTGAGGGGACAGCCATGTACATATCTGGAGATAGACCAGATGACCCAGGCTGAGGAAAAGACATTCAAGATGTTTTTGTACACTAAAGTTAAGGCCGATGACCTGTTCCAGTATGGCCCCTTTATAGAACTAAAAATGCATTCAAGGCATTGAATGTAGCATGGGCCTTTCCATGAAACAAAACACCAAGTCTTTCTTGGGTGCTATATATTGTAATCTATTATTTTATGCAAAAAATATCTCTCTGATATGGAACCAAAAATCTACCCAAATTGAAATGCGATTACTGAGACTTTGAGCTCAGATTGCTAATCATATTTCTTTATTTGAATGAGAAAGCAGGTTACTTTTAGACTTTGTGCTATAATAGCTTGTGTCATTTAGGAGATTGTTCTTATGTCTATTTCCCGAATGCATTTTTGTCCATTTAATGAAATAAGTAGAACTAGTGGAAGAGACTTTGTGCTGCCACAATTGTCTTTAGTGTGTGTGTTTTTAGTTTGTTTTTGTGTAAAGGATCTTGGGATGAATTTGTGCCCCCATTATCCTTCATATTTCACTCTTTGGCAATTGAGGTGGAGACATTGTGCTACACCTCATTCTGCTAGTTACTACACCCTTTTACATTTATTTATCAGTTACTTTCCAAAAATAACTCCTACTATTTGCTACAGACAACTTTTGAAAGAAGAGAAGTGCTTTCAGTGTTTTCACCAGTATTTCTCCTTTATCTGTGAACATCATCTTTGAAAAAAGAGAGATGGATGGTGTAGTCCTACCCCTGAGTTTTATTTTTTGCATTTATAAATATAGTATATAGCACCTCATATAGTTATAGGGAACCTCCCCTTGATGAAATGAGAGATTTGTCCCCTTTTAACGTGGTAAACCTGCACACTTGGCCAACCAATTTCCTTATGCTATGGTTGAAGCCACCTATTTTTCCCATTAGTTAGCTGGTGACAAAATATTCACCCAACAATTAAGAAGCATTACAAGGGGAGAGTTGGCATACAAAGTTATCAACCATGCCAAATGTCAATTAGGTGACTTGTAAATTCCATCAAGAGGCATATGTGTAACTCTTTGAGAAGGAGTTATGATGAAGAAGGCATTAAAAATACCAAGAATACCTTCTATGTCACTCGAATGAAGAGCTACTATAACACATGTCCTAGAATGCTAAGAAGGAAGATGACAACACATTATTTTCAAGCTTGGTGTCACTCTTTCTCTATTTTTTAACCAATATGATCATGATGGGAATCTCATTAATTTCTCTTCTTGTCCTCTTCTTATCTCTTCTTCTAATTCATCTATAAATGAAGCCTTGAGAGGCATTGAATGTATCCTCAAATTGGTTATGGTAAAGCCCTACCAATTTTAAGAATTGTACTTACCTTTGAAAGTAATTCAAGATAAGTTATATAATTTTCATATTACATACAATGATCTTGAGTGATTTATGATAAATGTTTTGTGATAGTGAGAGTACTTCCATGCATTTGTTCTTATTTTCATGCCTTTATGTAAGTTAGTTTCCTTTCCATAGGTCATATGATGTGTAATACATGGTTTGATGAGTTTAAGTGTTGAAACATCATTATTGTCTACTTTTAGGCCTCTTTACTGATTACCTTATCTATTGTAATATCTGTAACCTTCATATATAAACACTAGTGTGGTAGGATTTGTTTTGAAATTGTAAAATAAGATTATAACGTGTCTTTTCATAATGCAAACAATAGCAAGTTGAGGACTCTATATTTGGTGCATCACCTCCATGTTTGATTATTATTTCATGTCTATCCCTTTTATTTACAAGTGTGATAAGTTTGGTAGAAGTTTTGGGTGAAGTATCAAGGGAGTTAGCCCAACCTAGAAGTTCAATTCACTTAATAAGTCACCCACAACCTAGGATTGTTCCCATGTTATAATCTAGTTAGGAAGGCTTGAACAAACTTCCTATGGGTGTAGATTAATTAGACAATAATAATGATATATCAAAAAAGTGAAAGATATAGGTTAAGATGGATAGTAGATGATCTAGTATATAATTTGAAATCATAGACTATGGGATTTAGATGCATCACTCAAAGTATAACAAAGTAGTAATAAGATGTGTAACAACTAAAATCACTATCCCAAAGTGAGATGGGTGGAGAGTGGATTAAATTAGATGCCTCAATCCCTTGAGAAACATTCATATAAATATGCTGTGATGAAATAGGTACTTAATTATGATCCATAGAAAGAGGTTTTAAATCAATCTTGGGACATGGATGAGTACTAACTGTAGGTATCTAAGGTTCAACTGTAATAATTGGAACTATAGGATTTATTACACTAAATGATGGTGTCATAGACCAAAATGTAATAAGAACCATAACAAATGGTGGTGAAATACTAAAAATTATCATGCAAGGTTAAATGATTTGCTCCTTATAAAGTGTATTAGATGATCAAACATGTGATCTTTGAGGTTTGATAGCTAGCTCAAAAGTTATGCCTTGAATTTTATGTAGTTAATTATTATGTATAAAATTAAGACAATAATGTAGTTTGGAAGGAATCACTCATAATTGATTAAGCCATTGGCATCCAAGTAATAGATTATACAAGTTGTTATCGAGTATGATGTAGGACCAAACTAGGATATTCTAAAGATCGGCTAAAATTGGTAGATTAATACCACCAATAGGTATGGATGTATCATAGTCATACCAAGTAAATATTGTTCAGTTTACCTCAACTAGATATAAATGACAATAATTATATTTTCACTAAAAAATTTGTCAATAATAATACCATGTATAATTGAAGGATTGTATTCAACAAAAACATGAATGTATAAAGGAATATTATTTGAATTATCATTTGGTCTCTTGTGGTCATAAAATGTAATAAAAGGCACTTGTTTTGAGCTCAAAACCATGCCAATAATTTTATGAATCTCATGTTTATGTGGGATAATTCAATGATGTATAGATGCTACCATGTACACATTGTCTTGCTTCTTGTTATTATGATTTGGCAATGGATTATTCAATATTTGTAAGCGTTAATTAGGAATTGTGAAAAGTTCATTATCTATAATTATGGCCATCAATGTAAATGGTGGTATTATAGATGAGATCTTGAATATTATGTCTCAATTTGAAGCACAGATTAGTCAATTATCTAAAAGGTCTATGGTACTCAAAATATTGGTTTACATTATACCCTTTAAGAAATACTTGGGTGGTATCCATTTTATGACTTAGGTAAGGTAATTAAGCTAAATTCAATCAAGTATTTAAAAACTATGTTAGGTGGGAATGCTAATCTTGTAAATTGTCACTTATTTTTAGAAGAAGAATAAGCCTATTGGCTGGTGGTGAAACCGTGTTTATGGTTTTGGCCTCATTATTAGATTTGGAAATTAAATACATCATTAGTATAAGATTTTAACATATGGTTAATCTATTTAGGGATTAAAACTAAGTAACCTATGCACAACAAATGAAAACATTTACATAAGGTAGATTTATCATATAATAGTCTAAAACAATAAACATATCTACCCTAAGTGTTGAAATTAGTAAAATTATCATAAATAAAATAATTTAACAAGTATTTAACTAAGGAAAGTAGAAAAAATGATGAAATAAACACACTTGGGGAAAATCTTGGGATTCTGAGACTAGATTTGGGTTACGTAGGTGCTTGTGCAAGTCTGTATGAAATATTGTTTTTTGAGTGTGAATAAAAAAATTGGGCACCTACTACTCTTTTGAAGAATATTCCTTGGGCTGATTTGATGGTCACTGAATATACTTAACTATTGTTGTTGAATGTATTATGTTACACAAAATATACACTCTACTCAATTCTGGGTTCTATCTATGTAGTTTCACATTTTGATGTCATCCAATAATGTGTTTGGGATTTTTTGAATTTATAAATAGAAATTTTGATTTGATCTCTTATTTGTCCTCTTAACCCAGTCTAACAATAATATATAAAATAAGACCAATAAAATGGTTATGGAACTTTAGGGATTTGTAGTTACATATCCTGCATGCTAGAATTAGACCCAATGTATTTATCTATGCTATGTAAATGGAATCTTGAGCAAGGCCTTCACCTCCTCTTTCGTAGTGATGTGAAATGCAACAAAATTAAAATTATATTAAATTATCTTTTGGTACAAGCTGATAATGTCACAAGGCTTGAATAAGGTTGAAGTGTCAAGGTGGAATACTTTGTTGTAATCATATCAATATAAATGGTAATGTAGGCCTTAACTTGAATGTAAAATAGGGTTAATTTTTAGTTGAATACTTAGGCGATACTTGTGATACTTATTAAAAATGACTCAAAATGACTTGGTATATATAGAGATCTCTAGGACATGACACACACTAAGGATAACCATGGAAAAGTTTGATAATATAAAATTCATGGCAAGACAAATCAACCCAAGGTGGGAAGGACCCATAAAAACAAACAAAAAGGCTTTACCGAGTCATTGAATTAATAACAAGAGAAATAAATGCCCAAAATGTGACAAGAAACTTGGAAAATAGACATAAGGAAAAATATCTCAACATAGATAAATATAGTGAATGGTGATTACATTTAGAGTGTTAAAAGGATATAGAGATGTTAGTGTGGGGTAGGAACTATCTTTAAAACAACCAAGTATATGCAAGTGGATCAAGTGTGATAAAAATGGGAAAGACAATATGAAAAATTGACTTGTACTAATATTCATAAGATGATTGTGATGTTTGATACATGTTCTCATTAATTCAATAAATATAATATTAATAGGTAAATTAGAGAGCTTTGAAATTAGGTCTCATTCATTGAATCTAGGTTTCTCTTATTTATGTAGTATCTTAAGAGGGGGTAGTAATTAAAATGATCTCAAATTTGGCCTCAGGAAGATTTGAATATGAGATTTATTATTTTTTAACTATTTTTCAACATCATAAATTATGATGATGTCCTTAGGAGGATCTAATAAATTAATTAGTCTGAAATATTATGTTAGCTACATGTTTCTATCTTGTTTTGCATCATCGACCTTACCAACGAAGTAAATGTTCTCAAGATTAGAATGTGTTTTTTCGCAGAGTTTTCAACAATTGTTTTAGACACTAGATTAACTTGGACAATTATATAGGTTTAATGAATGTTTTTAGGAAGATTGGGTTGTGTAACTAAATCAATACATGAAATGATATGATTTAACCTTGCATTTGGATTACTCATTTATTGGTTTTGGAAGCGCTAGGGTTGATTATAGTTACACTTTTTTTATTTGTTGGGTTAGGATCAGTAAAATTTTGGCTATTTTAAGGTTGATTATATTGATCAAGAGCTTGGGTTGTGATATTGAAATAATATGATAATGTATTAAGGTATATTCCTAAATGTGTGTTAACTTGATGTATTTGTTAGTATTGAGAAACTCTTGGTATCGTTATTAAATCATATATTCATGATAAAAGTTATTTATTAGTATGAAAGAATATTCTAGGCTTCTAAGGGTATAAAAAGTTTTTTGAGAGTGGCCCTAGTTTTCGTGGAACCAACAAAAGTTTTAGTATTAAACCATTGAGGGATTGGCTTAATAGGGTATAATTCTTGAGGTTTAGGCTTATTTTTTTTCTTAAATGAATATTTTATTATAGGTTAATGATTGCATTCCCATGGTTAAAAATGTGGATGAAATGGATTTCTTATGAGTTCTTGAGAAATAGCCAAATTTTGAGGGGCATTAGACATGATAACATTTATTGATTTTTTAGTGTTAAAATATGCTAAAAATGTTTTAGATACACCATCTTTGGTGACATACCAAATTTTATTCTTCATTAAGATTATATTACCTTGTTTTGGTGGTTGAGGTGTCTCAAATTGTATAGTGAGATGGTTATGTCATTTGGCTTGGTCATACACTTTGTCTAAGGTATTATGAGATAAGGATCAATTTTTGTATTATAACTAAGCTATAAGGTAGTTATGAAAATTTGAAGAGGAATTTTTTGTTGATGTAAGAGCATATAATTTCAATACTAATTTTTCATCACTCAAAAAACTTAGAGTAAGAATAAGTAGTTTTATAGTTAGGAACAATTCCTCTTTGCATGTAGTATTTGGAGGTTAGTTTGTACAACATTCACATGCTCGTAGAGTTACACAAATCTCCTTTGAGGTGCACATAATGGAGTGTCATAAGAATAGACTTATGTTTTTCTAACTTGATAAGTCTTGTGTAAGTTGGATCAAATGTCTATGTGAGCTTTATACAAACTCTAAAGTTTTGTGTGCATGTATGAAAGGTGAAGATTCAAATATATTGAAAAGAGGATTATTGTGTGAAAATTCAAGTTTGGGAAGGTACTACATCACCTTTAAAATTATGTTGTACATAAAAAATCATTTTGTTACTATTTTTGACTTGAGCTTGTGATTTTAGGGCTCCACACATTGTCTTCTATGCGTAATATTCTTGTGAGCCTTTACATAGGTATAATGATCTTGTATAGCATATGATTACTTGATAAATTAGTGAGTTAGTATTATTTTATATTGAAATAATCAATGGGAAACACATCATTTTTATCTATTTTATGTTTCACATTTTGATTATCATGCACAATATAGAATACAACACTGTCAGCCTACAAATTTTAACCGAATGGAATTTCAAGTGTCACACAATGATGATAATTAAATAACAACTAGAAGAAGTAATAATTATAATTTCATAATGGTTTCTTATTGACATTTCCATATAAAGCATGTGCATCATTATTAAGAAGTTAGATTACAATTATCCATAAGGATCTAAGTGATCATAATTAGTTCATAGGTATGTTAGAAGATGTAGATATGAATAAATTTATATAGACTACATGTTAGCAAGATCTAAAATTATAAGAACCAAACCAGAAATAACCAAGATTGGTACAAGAAAATATTTGTGGGAGTCATACATCTAGAGATAGGTTTTAATGCAAATCTAAGGAGATCATTATAATACTAAAGGTAGGAAATAATGTATGTAATTATCCTATAGATGTGTGTGTGTGTGTGTGTGTGTGTGTGTGTGTGTGTGTGTGTGTGTGTGTGTGTGTGTGTGTGTGTGTGTGTGTGTGTGTGTAAGTTTTAATTCATAATTGCATACTCAATAAAGAAAATATTATTTAATCCTATTTTTGTGCACAGGATTGTGAGTTAGTCTATTGTTTGTGTAAATTTTTGGAGTGCATAGTATAAGGTCATCCTCCATTCGACCCCATAACTATAAATGCATCAATTGGTATAAGAGAATTTTTTTCCTTGTGGATTAAGTACATAATAATCATGTTAAATCAAGTTATAGTTATATCCTATAAAATGAATTGTATTTTCCACTTTTTTGAGTGTGGATAGAAACTTGTGAAAGAATCTTATAATAATAAGAGTGTTGGGTATAAGGTGTGTTGTTGTTGTTGTTGATTATGAAGAAAAGAGATGGAAAAATAGGTCTCATTTTCAGAATATTGCGAACATAAGTAATGCTTATAGCACCAAGACTTTTATAGTTGTTTGAATTGATGATTGGAATGTAAGCCCACATAGAGGCTATGGAGATTACACATCATAGAAGAGTTGTCGTGGATGATAAAAGTGACATTGAATTATAGTAAGCACATGAGATAGAGGAAAAAGAATTGGTTAATGAAATATATTATATTATTGCACATAGTTATGATAATGAGTAAAGCTATAGTTTGACACTGAGTTCTTTTGGTAGCTTGTGTCCTGAAGAGCTCATTGATATATCATTGAGTTAAAAATATTTTGAGTATAAGAAAATGGAAAATCTCAAGAAGGTTAAGATCATCTACATAAATTTTAAAGGGCATGCATTTTTGTGGTGGAGGCACGTGAAACAAAGATGGTTCAAAGAGGTAAAGATAAGATAGTGACTTTGGATAGACTAGTCATAAAACTAAAAAGTACATTATTTATTTTTGATTACCAGTTAAGTTTTCTAAAAAAAGTACAAAAGTTGAGACAAAAAGAGATGAGTGTAAAATATTACATTGGAGATTTTTATATTATGATTATCAAAGTGGGTCATGCTTAAGATGACAATGAGAATATCTCAAAGTATGTGAATGGATTGCACATTTCTATTTAGGATGAGTTTGATATGATATGGTTGTGATTTGTTTAATAAGCCTATCAATGCATGTTAAAGGTTTAAAATAAGTTATCCTGCAAAAAAAATGTTTTAGTGCAAATGAAAGGAATGTTTTCACATGTGTTATTTCAAGGAAATAGTGGTAGAGGTTATTACGTGTAATAAGGAGAAGTTATTATTTGTTAGAGAAATAATAATGCATAAAGAGGCATAGGATATCCTACAAAAAATAGATGAAGCTATGGACATAGTAAGGGAATAATATTTACAGGTACATGCTTTAGTTTTGAAGAAACATTGAAAAAATAATTTAAATGTACTATGTACACAATGATGGAAGTAGAAAAAATGATGCAAAATCTCCATATCATACTATTGGTGTAAATTTATAATTACGCCATTAAGACTTAAGTTTACCTAGTTAGTAGGAAAATTTTAGAGGATTTTCTATTTTATTATTTAGTAAATAATGTATTTTGAAATTCAACTTGCACTAAAGTCTAGGATGCACACCCACATTTCAAAATACACTAAAGCCAAAATTACATGCCAAAGTGGAATTTAGGTCACTACTTACAACCACTTGCATGAATGCAACCACATATATTTATGAGGTTCTTCAAGATCTATATAAGTAAACCTCTCCTCATCCATTTTGGCAATGGGAAGTATTATGTAAAATACTTTTTGAGATCAACGTAAAATAGAGTTTCATTATTTAGTCAATTTTTTTTGCATAATATTGTGTGTGGCTTATTACAGGAGTGTGACCTTGGAGTGTAGAATTTTTGAAACAAATTTCATGATTTTAGTATCTAATCTTATCTAATATGGTATCTTGGATTTAGAGTGAGTGATATCATAAGTGAAAAACCAATCTAATGTCAAAAAAATATCAGGGCGACTGTGATTCAAGTAAATAAGGTTGTCGATTAGTTGCCTATACATGATAACATCAACCAAGGATGCATAAAATTTGGTTAAAAGCTTGAAACCAATTTTTTTTATATGAATGCAGGTTTACAATTAGACATGTGAAATATTTCCAAAAGGTCTAAGACATACTTTGGTTATGAAATAAATATTCCAGAGTCAGAGTGAGTGATCTCTAAGCCAAAGAAGTAGTATAGAAATCCCAAGTCCTACTTCTCAAACTACTAGTGAGTGAATAATTCACATCTTGAAGAAGTGAATATGAGATGCCTATGAGAATAAAATCATCCACATAAATAAAAATCAAGAGAATATCACTATGATACTATTGAATGTAGATAGTGGGGTTAGAAAGGAAATGAGAAAAGGAAGTGTTATAAGTACAATCACCAAGACTTCAATTTTAATCCTTTATTACTATTAATCAATTACCACAAGCATTCATGAAGCATACCCATTATTTATAACAATTAACAAGAGATATAATGCAAGATCAAGCACATAACACAAGACATACGTGGGAAAACCTCTTGGGGAATAAATCCCACTCTCAAGCCTATAAACACTTGGACTACTTGTCCTATAAGGTATTATAAACTAAAGACTGATCATGTCCTCCTAACTAAGATTTAGTGAAACACCTATTCCAAAAGGAGAACGTGCCCTTAAGATGATCAACTCCTTTAGACCACCTGCCTTTAGTGAAACACCTATATCACAAGGAACAACTGTCCCTAAGGATGATCAACTCCTTTATACCACCCTTTGAACACCTCCACCTTTGAACTAATGTCTTCAACACTTGATGATGGAAATTTTATTATCAATATTCACCTTCACTCAAACCAACCTATTGAACAAAGCACATTAAATACTTGAACCAACATACAAAGATCATTTAAGATACATTACATATCCCAACTAACCTCACTCTTCAACTCTACACACTCAATACATCTTTCACAACAACTCTGTCATAGCTTCAAAAATATAACCAGATGGTCATACACATAGTACACACAATAATATAACTCTTAGATCAACCACCAAGCTCACACAAATATCAAAAATCCTTTGCTCACACATAAGGCATCCAAACCATCCTTTTGGATCACTCTAGACCTCTTTGCTCATGCTCAAAGTGTAAACTTACTATTCTAACCTCAAAAACATGAACTATAGGTCATACACACAGTAATTAATCTTATCTAATTCTAAACCCATCCATTGGGCACACTTTAACTCTTCAATTCTTCACTTCAACACTCACTCCTCACCTATAAGCCTTTAAAAACAACTAGAAACCATCTCATTTGGTTTCACTCTATATAGAGAAATCATGAATATCAACTTCTAGGTTGGCCATTATACTTGACTTAACTCTTAAGGATTATCTCACATAAAAACATGGCTCAAAAAAATATTCATAGGTTATTCATAGCATATATCAGTCACCCTTAAGTAGCTACACCTTTCAATAAGGCCCTTGTAGCTCTTATAGGTCTCATGGAGAGCTATTCACCCACTTAACACTTCAATGAGCAAAAAATAAACTCAAGACCACTTCCAAAAGCATAGGTAAAATACAAATGACCCCTTAGTCACACACACATGGATATAATCCACTTGAAACACAAAATACACACTTGAACCTACCAATTAGGTCACCTCACTCTTTAGGTCTTCATACTCAAAAAACATAGTCATAAACTTCTAAATCAAACACACAAATATCTAGAAAAACCATAAGAAAAAGTCATATGAATAGAACCTTAAATATCTCTACAACATCTCCATGTGCCTTGGACATTCCAACACAAGCCAGAACACCTCAAACTATCTCACTCAAGATGACCACTCAAATTGGTCATACATAGTCAAAATATAGTCAATCTAATATGATTCTCCAGATATGATCACAAACACAATATGAAAAATTATTCCTTAATGTAATTATTTTATACTTATACAACATCTCCATACTCATTTTATTCTTCAATTCAGTTTAGAACACCTTCAACTTGCCTCTACAAGATGGTCACTGAATCTACTAGTAACCTTCAGAAACATAATCAACTTATTAAGTAATGTTCATACTCAAAATCAATTGGTTAAACCTCTAAATACTAAATAGAAAATATTCATGGAGTATACAACACTCATAAATATCTAATTCATCAAGTTATATTAAAATAATATCAAAATAAGCTCAAACAATCTTCTTGGGTCACTAACAGTCCATGACAAACACACAATCAATTTGAAACCTTAATATATTTGACTGTACACACTTCCAAATCTTCAAATTAGGTTCATTAGATGTGCCATGGAGTCCTCTTCATCTATAATTTTTACAACATGAGTAAATTTTTCTTGGATCAAAAGTTATGGCCAAAAAACACTATTTTTCCTTCACAAATTCAAATATTCAAATATAAACGGTCATAGTTAAACTTCAAACACTATGCTCGCATCTCATGTCCTCTCAGATTTAGATAAATTACATAACATTTTTATTGTCTAAACTTTAATGAATAGTTTTCTAAATCCAAATGTTAAACATATGACAATTGACCTCATCTTGTACAATCTAGAAACTTTGAGTCAACGCACTCCATCGATCTCTATGTATCAGTCAGGTCTTTAACTATAAATTCTCACCATTCGATCAATCTATATGAATAACAAATCACTATTGGGTCCTTATCCTTTACCTTTACTCAATATTTAAATAATGTGCACTTCTTTCCATCTCATTACCTCCTGTTATCTTAGAGCAAACACACTCTATCGATCTTGCTCAAATTTTAACTTGTGCAGAAATGACCAAGTTTGTTAACCTTGATTATCTTCCTGAGTAGCCATTTTTGAACCTTAATAACTTCTTATGTTCTTAGATGAATGATCTAAAATTTTGACCATATGATCTCCTCACATAGGAAAATCCAACTATATGACGAATAACTCCTAGAACCCTTATATGTGTGAGATATAATGCCATTAAAATGCCTTCTCAAAATATTTTGTCATAGAGCCAACTATTTCAAAACTTGCCTAGGAGGACAACTTTGAAGAAGCATATCTTTTGATGCACTTCATTGCATGATCTAAATTTTATCACAAATCAACTAAGATTAAAACTGAACAAACCCATATGATCAGTTTATCTCGAAACCTTCATACGTGAAAGATATAAAACCATCAAAATTCTCACTTGGCTCTTTTTTCTATATTGCAAAATTGAAGTATAGGAAAACACTGTAAAAATGCTTGGGATCCCAACTTTGCTCATGCATATCTTTTATTGCGCTACATTGTGTGATCTGAAATTTAACACATAATAAGTAGGCATAAAAATGAACAAACCCATATGATAATTTTGTCTTGACACCTCTACACATGCAAATGATAAACTCATCAATATGCTTACTTGTATCATTTTGGCCACATGCAAATTTAGCCAAGTATGGCAAAATAGTGAATTTTATCTTAAAAGCCAACTTTGCACCCTCATATCTTTGACTACACTTTAATGCATGACTTGAGATTTAGTGCATAATAACTAGGGACTAATGTGATCACAACCATATGACCAACTCTGCCAAACTCATCCTCACATGGAAATGGTGACATTGTCAAACTGCCTACTCAAAATTTTTTCCACTGGACCCAAAGTGTCTATATGAAACAAAAATTTACTAGATGAGATCCACTCACTTTCATAATCATTATAATAACTCTTGACACCATGGTAACATGTCCATACCAACAATATCATCCATCAAATGCCTCATTTAGGAAAATACTGAAGAACCATGTAGGAACACAAAGGCTCATTGAAGTACACTTTGTCATTATCATTATAGTACACATGATATTTCATCAACATCCTTGGTCATCTTGGACACATCATTGATAAACCTCCAAAAATATCCCCCTTTTTCAATGATGTCAAACACCAATACAAGGCTTATGCTCAGACTCTGTCTCTCTCTTTAGGTTCTTTTTCCCCCTTTAACACAATGCCATAGTGGGATAAACTTATGATCCTATGGACCTGAAAAGACATCAAGAACCAATAAAAGAAGAGACCATGTCTGAGAGATGATACAAACTCCCCTTAACATTGAGCAAACTTTTTCTCACCTTGAGCTTCTCAACCATGCTCCATGACTACACTCTTTTGATCATACATAGATTATATGAAGAAAAAACATTCATGAACAATAAAAACTACATGAAATTACCTTGAAAAAATTAAGAGGGACTCCCACTAAGTCACTTGAGCTTAGGCATCTTTTTATTTGAACATCTTTAGACCATTTGGTTCAAAAAAAATTGAGTGGGATTTCAAGCATGACATTTATCTAAGTTCTTGTAATTACTTCCCTCAAGGGAGTGGGCTAGCTAAGTCCACTAATAAGAAATTGATCATAATTATTAAGAGTAAATGAAATATAATCGACGAGCTTGGCACACCAAGTTGAGGACAACTCATGGAATAATAGGATCACCCCCAAGAAGGCTATTAGAAACTCACCCTACATGCCTGTATATGGGTGAGAAGCCAAACTACCTATCTCTCTTGAACTACCAGCCCTTGAACTAGTTCAACAGCTTGAGATGATGGAGAGTGATCCTATGGAGATAAGATTGATTGAATTGATTACCTTAGAGGAAAAAAATCATGCTATGTATACCATGGAGTATCACCAAGACTAATTAAAGATGACCTTTGATAAGGCTATTTTAATAACATATCAAGTGGGAGATATTTTATTGAAATAAGATGAAGATAGGGCAAAACCTGGTAAGCATACCAAGTTTGACACATTATGGAGTGGGCCCTCTAATTTCATTGGTTGTAGAGAACACAATGATTTTCAAATTACAAGGCTTGATGGAGAAGAGTTGAGTATCTCAGTCAATGGGATACATTTTAAGCCATGATATTAAGGTAATTTTTTTGATTTTGTACATAGTAGAGTAGGTATTTATTTTCTATAAGTTTTTAGTGCACACGTTGCTTGCTTGCTTTTGGTTGTTGTCATTCTTCCAAGTGTCTTGTGACATGTGTGTGTTGGTGTTTGTTTGAGTGAGTTTAAATTGTATCTATTTCAAGGTGATTGTCAAGTCTAATTTTTAGTTTGCCTTCAAGTCAAGTTACATTCATAACCCCATAATCCAATGGATTGTCAAGGTCACTAGTCTATATGCATAGTAAACATGCAATCCTAGGAGGTCACTGAAGATGTTAGACAAAATTTGGCCACCATGAATGGAAGTCATTCAAAAATTTGATGTATTTAACCTTAAATTTATTGATAACCATTATGAAGGTCTCGTATTGGTCATTAATGATCTAGGATGATAGGTAGTGTGTCGTCTTTAGTAGCTTACAAGGTAATTTAGGATGGTCTATTTGGTATCTAAGTCAAGTCACTTTGTATTGTCATCAAATGGTCATTCTTTATGGTATTCATTATATGTTTAACATTATTTAAGGTAAATTTGACAATGTTAAGGTTAAGTATGGCATCAAGTCAATGAAGAACTATGCTCAAGGAGATAGGGTAATGATCCTTCTAAGATAACTATGATCTAATGTTGACCAAATTAGTCAAAAAAACAAAACTAGTAAGTTGATCACATTGTTTTTAAATCAATTTAGAGTGTGTAAGGTAATTTTTACAAGATTAAGGTATTTTATTACTTTAGTCTTATTGTGCATTCTAATGTTGAGATGATACTTACTAGTAACTAACAAATGTGAAGGTTTTGTTATTGGATAGATGTATTTTTAAGTGATTTAACATCAAATGATGACATCATGCTTGTATGTGTCTACACCTTAAGTGTTTTAGTAACTAATTTATAATGTTGGAAGTCTCTTTGTAATTGCCATCCATCATTTATAATGGCCAAATGAGGGGTTATTTTAAGATTTGAAAGTAAAATGAGGTGGGAACATTTTGACACACTCCTCTACCTTTTTAAAAGTTAGGGGAAGCTAAAGAGTCACTTAATTCACCATCTCCAGCAGTTCCAAAGGGAAGAACAACCAGTTTCTTGAATAAAGCAAGCTTTTGGGGGTCTTTTGTACAAGGGTTCCATTGATGGACAATGTAAAAAATATTATAGGGGTCCCCATAGTCTTCTCTGATCTAAATTCATACAAAAAGTAGAGCTACAAAGTCAAATAATGCAAAAACCCATTCCATTTCTCTATTAGGTTTCTTAACAGCTCAAGATAATCAATCAATTTTCACTTAGAACTCTAAGGAAAGAGAAATTTGGGACTGAAGATATTGGCCATATGAGGGTACCCTAATTCCATTCCACTTTGTGGTATTTTTTTGTGGTTAGGCTCCTTAACTTTATAAACAATCATTAAGAAGTTAAGGTGTAAAAAAGGACTCAAAACCCCATTAGGGTCAATTTTCTTCAATGTATAGTCTTGAAATCAAATTAATGCATAGGAATGATAGGTAAGGGTCTCCTAAACAGTCCTTGAATCTTGATATACCATGTTATTTCAGGTTTCTTCATGTTCATGATTGGTGTAGTGTCCAATAGTCTTGTTTTGCTAGTTTGAATAAAACAATAAAGTTGCAGGAGTAGTGAGGTGTTTTGAGTGCATCCAATGGATGAAATGAGATGATTAATAGCTAATCCAATCCCATGAATATTTACTCAGACCTTTTTAGGCACCATTTGAGGCATGAAATTCAATAGAGGCAGGAAAATATGCATGCATAAGCTGAACCATTTAAACTTGTAACCATAGTGGATAAAACTTGATCAAATGGGGATATGTTTTCATTGTCTATGATTATTGAATGGAAAGTAACATATTTAGAGAGCCTTTAATACCACTCTCAAGGAGGATCTATATGACCAACCCTATAGATCAATATTGAAGAGTCTTTATTTAGGCCAAGACCAAGGAATTTTTATGAACCTATAAGCCTACAGACCTGTAGGTCAACATTGGCACTAAAATGAGTATATGAGAAGTAATGTTTGAAAAACCATTATTCTTATAATTCATTAGTCATAATTACCTTTTAAAGATTATGATGATATATTTGAGCAACAAGATTTAGATATACAATTATATCAAAATAACTCAAATATACAATCCACTTCATGCATTTAGAGCCGTTAGATCAAAATGCATAGCAGAACAAAAATTTATAACATTATAAAATATAAATATAATTTCTCTAAACAAGATCATGACAAAAAATAGACTAAATGGTATGAATAATATATTATTTACAAATAGACTCAGAATTTCAGCATGATATTAGCTTGATCAAAAGACTTTGACAACATGGATTCAATGATATCTTGATGCAATTATTAATGGATTGGTATAACATGCATTTATTGCACATTTAACTTTGTTGTTCCAAATGAAAGGAGATGGTGGTATTAAATAGGGATTAAGGAGGGAGATTTTATGGAATTTAAAATTCCATGGAATTCTCTAGAGAGAGAACGCTTTAGAGAGTTGGAGAAGGATTGAAGCATTCTATGCTCCATTAGAGGAGTCTTATAAGGTTTAGTGGGGATTTAGATAGGTTTTTAGGATAATTAGGTGGAAAATAGGTACTAGCCATGTAGGAGAGTCTAGGGGATAGGTGGGTGGGTGGGTTATGGGAATTTTAAATTCCCAAATATTAGATGAGTGAGATTAATTAGTAGATAATGGATACTTAGGTGGATCAATTAGTTTGTAGGGGTAGAAATAAGGTTAATAGATTAATAATAATAGAAATGGGTGTTAATTAAAAGACTAGGAGAGTTAACAAGGATGAATTAGACAATATTAGATGGGATTAGTGTCAAAATTAGTAAGTTAGTGAAAGAGAGAAAATTTAAGTGTATATAAGTGCACATGATTTCCTTTAAAACATATTATGTCATATTTCCTTTAAAAAATTATCTAAAAGCCTTGAATCCTAAGTTTTTTTAGGCCAACAATGAAGAGAAGGAATTTCCAAGCAACACTAAACAATGCAAGCAAGTACAATTATGGTTATATAGGGAACCAACAACTATGATGTATTAATTAATTCAATCTCACCTTCTCAAGGACATACATGAGATCTCCAATCATCCAAAATAGTCATGAAGGCCCAGAATCTTAACTAATTTTGCATTCAGTCGGACTATGTAGGTTAGGCTAGACTAGGTAAGTCTAGAAGAAGAACGTGAGAGTTCCAAGTGGGTACTCTAGGTAATTTAGACCTAATGAAGTGTGTAATAACTAACTCAATAAAATGATCCATATTTACAAATAGTTTAATCATGTGTTAATTGAACTCGAAGAGGACCAAATAAGATAAAAGAGAAGGGTTTTTACCAAATGGCCACCTATAGGCCTATAACAGGTAGTATGACAAAGGAGTATGTTGATAATGGTTATTTGAGGGTATGATAATATGTATAGAGACAAAAATAATATTTTAGTGATATGTTTAATAGGATAAAAAAATCTCAATAAAGCTAAATTAGTGTAAGAAACCTAATTTGGTGACCTATAGTCATAATACCTAAAAGGCTACATATAGGCCTACCATATGAGTGTACATTTTATGTGTTAGATGGAGACTCAGATGTATTTTGAGTTTTTATAACTTATAGAGATTTATGGTGAAAGATTTTCAAAGGTGTTAAGGAGGTAAAACCCATCAAAAAGAGGATTCCTAAATATTGACAAGTTAATAAACCTAAAACATCTCCTATAAGCTTGTCACAATAAAATGGAGAAAAAGGGGACATGTATGATGAGAAGAAAAGTTTTAAAGGTTTGAAAAGGGTCAATATAATCATGAGATACATTTTAACATCATTAAAAACCACCAAAGTTCCAATGAAAATAGAATACATATCTAAACTCGTAATCATGCAGTCTAAAGACACCTACATGCCTATTTAGGAGAATTGGAGAGAATTTTGAATGGTTGTTTAAAACCATGAGGTAGTGAGAGTGAATTAGATATATTAAATTTAATTATAAATTATAAAAATGTTTTATCTAAGTTTCAAAGTTATTTAATGGCATGTTATGGGTCAAGAAGCCTGGTTAGGCCTAGAAGGCCTAAATGATCACATACAGGCCTATCTGAAAAAAAAAAGTGAAGAAGGTTTGATTATGTAGGATGATTTTGAATAATGAAGAATTAAAGGAGGTAGGAAATATATTAATTAAGGATATTTATAGTTTTTAAATCCTTTCAAGATGAATAAAAAGGCAAATAATGACTATTAGGGTCACTAACATAGGGTTGTTATTAAACCCTAACCACAAGCTTATTAGGTTGCAGTGAGTTTGAGGAATGGAATGGAATAAATGACTACTAAAATACCTCAAATATTTGGCACAGACCCAAAAATTGTATTTTAAATCCAAAACAAATGATTCTATGTATTTTATTACTAAAGGACCTTCTTCAAATGCATAATCATGCTTGCATGGCATAGAAGGTCAGTTTCTAGTACATGTGAACTCACATGAGGAGATGCATGAGATATTGAGCCTATCATGTAAGGATTATGGGGTTTCCTAATAAATACTATTGCCATTTTTTCTTGGTTTATGTCCCTCAACTTTAAGAACCATCCTTAAGAAGCCAAGTGACCCTAAAACCCTTCTTAAACCCTAAATGTGACCCGATGAAAGAGATAAGACCTTTAGGCAATAAATATGGATTTAAATGCCATATAAAACACTTGGATTAAATATATTCCTCTCTTAGGAATTTGAATGATCAAAATTTTTCCATGTGTGAGATGTTATTGTATGAAAAAAGGCTTGAAAATCTCCTTTTTGAGCTTATGTGTAGGGGTTTAAATTGGACAAACCTTCCTAATCAATTGAGGAGAGTATTTGAGCCAAAATAGAGGTATTATCATCCTGTTTAGGCCATTAAAGAATATTATAGGTTCATAGTATAAGTTTTAAATTATTAACTAAATCCCAATGAATAAAAGTGACCAATCATGCATTAAGGAAGAATAATTATAGGCTTGTTTCAAGACCTCAGAGTCAAAGCACTCTCAGAACATCTTGGAGATCATATAGTGTTTTATATGAAAGGTATTGTGAGTCATTAAACATATATAGGGACCATTTTCAACCTTTAAATTCACTTGAAGCTTCAAGACATGAATGTCTCTTGTTATTCCCTTGCCAAAAACGTGTGAATACTACAGCTGCAAGGTGACTTCCAATGCTTGAACAAAGGGTTCATGACCTGATGTAGGACTTAAAATAAATAAAAATATATTATGGAGGTCTCTAAATCAAAAAATGAGAAATTACTTATAGATTCAAACCTTGGTAGCAATATAGAGTGTGAAAATGAGTCATGGAGTTCAAGTGTAAGTCTCATATAATGAAGAAGCATTGCAAGGGGAGAGTTGGCATAGAAATTTTTAAACCATGCCAAATGTTAATTAGATTACTTTTAAATTACCTCAAGAGGCATATGTGTAACTCTTTGAGAAGGAGTTATGATCAAGAAGGCATTAAAACTACCAAGAAGACCTCCTACATCACCCCTATGAAGAACTACTATAACACATGTCCTAGAATGCTAAGAAAGAAGATGAAAACACATTATTTTCAAGATTTATGTCACTCTTTATCTATTTTTTAACTAATTTGATCATGATGGGTATATCATTAATTTCTCTTCTTGTCCTATTCTTCTCTCTTCTTCCAATTCATCTATAAATGAAGCCTTGAGAAACATTGAATGTATCCTCAAATTGGTTATGGCAAAGCCCTACCAATTTTAAGACTTGTACTTACCTTTGAAATTAATTCAAACTAAGTTATATAATTTTCATATTACATACAGTGATCTTGAGTGATTTATGATAAATGTCTTGTGATAGTGAGAGTATTTCCATGCATTTGTCCTTATTTTCATGCCTCTATGTAAGTTAGTTTCCTTTCCACATGTCATATGATGTGTAATACATGGTTTGATGAGTTTAAGTATTGAAACGTCATTAGTTTCTAATCTCAGGCCTCTTGACTGATTACCTTATCTATTGTAATATCCATAACCTTCATATATAAACACTAGTGTGGTAGGAGTTATTTTGAAATTATAAAATAAGATTATAACATGTCTTTCATAATGCAAACAATGGCAAGTTGAGGACTCTATATTTGGTGCATCACCTCCATGTTTGATTATTAGTTTTATTTCATGTCTATCCATTTTCTTTAAAAGTGTGATAAGTTTGTTATAATTTTTGGGTGAAGTATCAAGGGAGCTAGCCCAACCTAGAGGTTCAATTCACTTAATAAATCACCCATAACCTAGGATTGTTCCCGTGCTATAATCTAGTTAGGAAGGATTGAAAAACCTTCCTATGGGTGAAAATTAAATAGATAATAATAAAAATAATATATCAAAAAAGTGAAAGATATAGGTTGACATGGATAGTAGATGATCTAGTATATAATTTGAAATCATAGACTATGGGATTCAGATCTATCACTCAAAGTATAAAAAAAGTAGTATTGAGATGTGTAGTAACTAAAATCACTATCCCAAAGAGAGATGGGTGGAGAGACGATTGAAAGAGATGATTAAATATCTTGAGAAACATGCATATAAATATGCTGTGATGAAATAGGTGCTTGGATATGACCCATAGAAAGAGCTTTTAAATCAATCTTGGGACATGGATGAGTACTAACTGTAGGTCTATAAGGTTCAACTATAATAATTATAACTATAGGATTTCTTACACTAAATGATGGTTTCATAGACAAAAATGTAATAAGAACCATAATAGATGGTGGTGAAATAGTATAAAGTATCGCACGAGGTTTAATGATTTGCTCTTTATAAAGTGCACTAGATGATCAAACATGTGATCTCTGAGGTTGGATAGTAACTCAAAAGTTATGCCTTGAATTGTATGTAGTTAATTATTATGTATAAACTTGAGACAATAATGTAGTTTGGAAGGCATCACTCATAATTGATTAAGCCATTCGGATCCAAGTAATAGATTATACAAACCATTATCGAGTACGACGTAGGACCAAACTAGGATATTCTGAAGACCGACTAAAATTGGTAGATTAATACCACCAATATTGTTTAGTTTACCTCAACTAGATAGAAATGACAATCATTAAATTTTCACTAAATTTTTTGTCAATAATAATATGTATAATTGAAGGATTGTATTCAACAAAAACATGAATGTATAAAGGAATATTGTTTGAATTATCATCTGGTCTCTTGTGGTCATAAAATGTAATAAAATGAACTTATTTTGAGCTCAAAACCATGCCAATAATTTTATCAATCTCATGTTTATGTGGGATAGTTGAGTGATGTATAGATGTTTCCATATACACATTGTCTTGCTTCTTATTATTATGATTTGGCAATGGATTATTGAATATTTGTAAGCGTTAATTAGGAATTGTGAAAAATTAATTATATTTATAATTATGGCCATCAATGTAAATGGTGGTATTATATATGAGATCTTTAATATTATATACAATTTGAATCCTCGATTAGTCGATTATCTAAAAGGTTTATGGTACTCAAAATACTGGTTTACATCATTCCCTTTAAAAAATACTTGGGTGGTATCGATTTTATGCATTAGGTAAGGTAATCGAGTCAAATTCAATCAAGCATTTAAAAACTATGTTAGGTGGGAATGATAACCTTGTAAATTGTCACTTATTTTTAGAAGTAAGAAGAATAAGTCTATTGGTTGGTTGTGAAACCGTGTTTATGGTTTTTGCCTCATTCTTAAATTTGGAAATTAAATACATCATTAGTCTAACATTTTAATATAGGGTTAATCTATTTAGGGATTAAAACTAAATAACCTATGTACAATAAGTGAAAACATTTACACAAGGTAGATTTATTATATAATCATCTAAAATAATAAACATATCTACCCTAAGTGTTGAAATTAGTAAAATTATCATCAATGAAACAATTTAACAAGAATTTAACTAAAGAAAATAGAAAAATTAATGAAATAAACACACTTGGGGAAAATCTTAGGATTCTGAGACTAGATCTGGGTTACATAGGTGCTTGTGCAAGTCTATATGAAATATATATTTTTGAGCGTGAATTAAAAAATTTGACACATTTTACTCTTTTGATAAATATTCCTTGGGGTGATTTGATGGTCATTGAATATACTTAACTGTTGTTGTTGAATGTATTATGTTACACAAAATATACACTCTACTCAATTCTGGGTTCTATATTTTTCTATGTAGTTTCACATTTTGATGTCATCCAATAATGTGTTTGGGATTTTTTGAATTTATAAATAGAAATTTTGATTTGATCTCTTCTTTGTCCTCTTAACCCAGTCTACCAATAATATATAAACTAAGACCAAAAAAATGGTTATGGAACTTTAGGGATTTGTAGTTACATATCCTGCATGCTAGAATTAGACCCAATGTATTTATCTATGCTATGTAAATGGAATCTTGAGCAAGGCCTTCACCTCCTCTTTCGTAGTGATTTGAAATGCAGTGAAATTAAAATTATATCAAATGATATTTTTGTACAAGTTGATAATGTCATGAGGATTGAATAAGGTTGAAGTGTCAAGGTAGAATACTTTGTCACAATCATAACAATATAAATGGTAATGTAGGCCCTAACTTGAAGGTAAAATAGGATTAGTTGTTTGTTGAATACTTAGGTGAGACTTGTGATACTTATTACAAATGATTCAAAATGACTTGGTATATATAGAGATATCATAGACATGACACACACTAAGGATAACCATGGAAAATTTTGATAAGGTAAAATTCATGGCATGACAAATCAACCCAAGGTGGGAGTGACCCTTAAAAACACACAAGAAGGCTTTAACAAGTCTTCGAATTATTACCAAGAGAAATAGATGCCCAAAATCTGATAAGAAACTTATAAAATAGACATAAGGAAAAATATCTCAACATAGATAAATATGGTGAATGGTGAAGACATCTAGAGTGATAAAAGGCTGAAGAGATGCTAGTGTGGGTATGAACTATCTTTAAAATTACCAAGTATATGCAAGTGGATCAAGTCTGATAAAAAAGGGAAAGACACTATGACAATTTGACTTTTACCAATGTTAGGTTTCTACAATATAATGGTGAGATGCATTACTACAGATGAGGTGGTTTCTTGTGAGGTATTCTGATTGATTTAATAACTATTAAAATACAAAACTCAAAACCCTTTAGCAAAATGTTAATAAAATAATTCAAATATGAAGCATGTTTTGATATGTAATGAAGAATATTGGGATGTGGTAAAATAATATCCATTAAGGGGAAACTGGGAAGAAGTAGGAAGGAAAATAGTGAGGTACCTCATAGGTATAAAATCATTACTAGAGATAAAATACGCTAATCAATGTAGAAATCCTAGTAATCTCTTACATTAAAAGGTGTAAGATTTTATTTTTTTAAGGCTATGGTTTGGGTTAATGAGTAAAACAAGTAATTTTCCCCATGAATTCTATGAGATACATGGATACGTAAAGGTGGCTACCTTCCCACAAATTTTTCTTTGTTCCTTAGGAGAATTTGGAATAACTAGATGTTATGATAGTTAGGTACTTATGTGAAAAGGCAGGTGGCATGAATAATAGATAAGAGACATCATGTTTATACATAATATCTTATCATACTCCATTGAACCTTAGGATCTATAGTGAGGTCAGATGTGGAGTTTTATATTTTAAATAGAGTAAGTGTGGTGCCAGTTATTTTTATCATGCCTTTTTTGGTTGTGATTGAATTTTGAGATATTTTAAGGATATTCATTTGTTTTTATTTATTTATTTTCCTCTTTTAATTTTTATGACATTTTTTATTGAAACAATTAATGTTTAAGTGGTATTAACTATGTACCCTTAATACATTAAATTATATTGGTTAAATAATAATATATTTTATTATTTATAATGAGTTTATCTTCGTGTAAATAAATAATAAAATATATTAAATGACCTTTAGAGAGGTTAGATCCATTAATATGGTGGTTGGAAAAAGTCATTTATAATGAGTAGATTACCTTGCCTATATAATAAAGAGTTTATATTGTAAGATGTAATGAAAAAGGAAGTGAGAGGAAGAAATACAGTATTGGGTACTTGTTAGATTCTCATAATATGAGTAATATTTGTGGGTATTTTGCCTCTTTGAACATTTTCCCATGTATATCTGTGTTATAGTGTGTTCAACTTTGCTCTCATTGTTTCATGTTGAATGTCTTTGCTATTGATCTCACATCTAATTCTAGTGTTCGTATGCAATCATATTACTTATTCTGTCATGGTATTAGAGCTAGTTGATGCGTGATCAAGTGGAAAGATCATAGATCAATGTTTTTACGCTTGTGTTCAAGCCTAGATTCATCTATTTTTCAAGCCATGGTATGATCATGATAATTTTCAAGCTTCTCTTTTTGTAGGAAGTAGGTTATTCTATTTTTTCCTCTCTTAAAAGCCTAGAAATCTTAGATATATGCAATTTTTTATATTTTAAGCTTATTTTTATGTCATAGATCTAACTGAGAATCTTAAAATAGATTAAATATATTTTTTTAAGCAATAATATTTTTAAATATTTTCTTATTTTTTGGACTAATAATCTGTATGAAGGTGGTTGAAGCTCTTTAGTTGCAGATCTAACACTTATAAGGAGTTGCAAACATTAAGAGAGCCAACAAGTGAGTGAATCAGTGATTGGAAATTTTTTTATGGCCTTTGTATGACCTTATTTATAAAAAAAAATTGTATAATAAATCTCTATTCTGGTCACTTCATTGGCTTAATTTGACCATTTCCAAGCATTTTTTGACCTTTATTTCACTTGATTTGGACTCTTGTAGCTCATTTCAATTTTTTCTTTCTCCTCCCAAATATCATTTTTTAGCATGTGTGAGATAAAAATCAATGAAAGATAATATTTTTAGTAGTAAATCTTAGTTTTGTTTTTTCCATTTGCTTAGTTTGGCCATTTCTAAGCAATTTTGATATGTACTTTGTCTGATTTGGTCTCCTATAGCTTTTTTTAATTTTTTTTTCTCCTCCCAAGCATCATACTTCAGCTTGTATGGCCATAGAATAAGAAAAAAAATAAAAATTATATATTCTCAATTATTTTCTTAGATTTAAATGTTGATTTCATGTTTTCTACAATATTTAAGCATGTTATAGCCATTTTTAGATTTTGAAGAGCATCAAAAGGAAATCTAGATTTTTTTTACTTTTACCTAGGTGCCATAGTATGATATAACAATAGTATAAGTATTAAAATA
Source organism: Torreya grandis (assembly GCA_037957365.1). NCBI lineage: Eukaryota > Viridiplantae > Streptophyta > Pinopsida > Cupressales > Taxaceae > Torreya > Torreya grandis. Next base: position 481,092 of record JARHVA010000949.1, read on the forward strand.
TCATTTCATAGTAAAAAATCATAGATCTGGGTCTACCAGTAGCTTTGGATGATAATTTAAAAGTATTTTCAAACTTTAAATCAGTGAAAATGGATGTCTAGAACCCCTGCAATCCTTCCATGCTCTCCACCTGTGTCATGCTTGTGTATAAAGTATATTACAACAAAGAATTAATGGGTATGTTAGAGTTAGTTTAGTTTATATAGAGGGCCAATGCAAATATTTTAAAAATAAAACATTTATTTAATTGGCTTTATTCCACTCAAGCAGTGGATCCCACTTAAGTTTTTTTTTAAATCCTTTTTTTTCTAAATTTTAAATGAATGTTTACATTTTATTATGAAAGTATTTAGTTATGGTTTATTTATTTAAAAAAAAAATTATACCAAAAAATGATTAAACATAAGACATAAGTTAGTGCTTAGTGGGTGAGTTGTAATTAGCCAATTATCCATGCAAGCACATGGTGGGCCCATGTGTGTTGACTTGTATTTTCCAAAAAAAGATTAAAAAAAATTAATTTATTTTTGGATTTTTATAAAATAATGATATATTTATTTTACATGCATTTAATATTTTTATTTTAAAAAAAATCAAAATTAATTAAATCATGTAGCTTGCATGTGAAATCTTGTATTAGACAAAGGGAAGTTTACTAGTATTTTTTGAAAAATATTTATAGATCCAAGGTCCTTAAATTAATATCAATCTCTCTCTATATATATTTTTATAAAAATTAATTTATTATTTTAAAAATAATTAGTTAATGTTTTTGATTATTAGTCATGCAAAATCTCACGTGTAAAGCTTGCAATGCTTTTGATACTTTTAACACCCTTGACTTGTCATATTCTTTGTCAAAGATAGTCATGTGACTAGTCAATATTTAGGTTTTTGCACCTTTAAAACACATTGAAATGGTATTTTATTTGATTTTAAACTTCTTACTATTGATTTTACAATAACTTATTCAATTAGTGTAATTTATGACACTATTTATGATACTTGTGACACTTGCAACTTTCACTCTTTTTACAATTATTTGTGTTTTTGAATTGTTTTGCAATCAACTAAAGTGACTAGTGTTGTTTACACACTAGAATATGTGTATTTATTATAAAATCAAGTATAAATCATATTAAAAATTTTACTTTCTAAAACTTTTTTTTTTCAATTTAATATAAAATTCAAAGTTGTACTGTCAATTTTAAAAGAAAAGAAAAATATTCATAACTCAAATTATAATAGAAAATTATTCTTAATAATATATGTAATGTTTGCTTAACTCATTATCAAATTATTAATGAATTTATTGTATTTGCATCACATAACCTACTTGTTAAATTTAACATGCTTGATTGCAAGCTTACAAATATTTTTATTGAAGCTTGTGTTATAGCTTGATCTAAAAATTATGTGCAATAAAGCTAAACCCTATTTACAAATATCTTATTGGTATTTTGATTTTTCTAACCATTATTAAGATATATATTTCATAATATATGGGTGTTGCTTCTAGATTCATGCATGATCTATACATGGATAATTAGAAATTAGCAAAGCGAATACTTTGGTATATAAAAGAAACTTTAAACTTTGGTTTACATTATTTTTTCTTTGATTATGCTAATTTATTTGGTTATTGTAATGTTAACCATACTATGATGAGTCTATTTTTGGATATATGTTTATGTTTGGTATAGGTGCTATCATTTAAAGCACTTCATGTAGAAGTTATTAAAGAAGCCTCGTGGCTATGAAAGATTATAGAAAAATATTATGTGGAAGTTCCTAATTATACCAACTTTCTTGGTGATAGTCAAAATTTTATAATTTTGGTAAAAAATCTAATGCAACACCAATAAATTAAATCTTATAAAAGTTCATTTAATGCTAGACTTATTGAAGTTGACAATGAGGGGGAGTGTGCATGATAATGTCACTTCTTAACAGTCGTGTGGGTTGTGTGTTTCCTTCTATTTCTCTATACTTACTCTTATTATAAAGCATTGTAATAGATCATTTTATGTGATTTCAGTAAACTTCATATGTAAGTCTACATTGTACTCAACACATAGTAGCATGAATTGGTTGATTATTCATAAGAAATTGTCGGATGTAATCTCACTATGGGATGTAGTCTCACAATCATGCTAGCCTAAACTCACTATAAGTGGTTTAGAATAACATAGTGTAATTCCTTTAAAGGTGTTTATGGGGACATAGTGAAAAACCTTTAGGTGTCTATGGATGTATAGTGTAATTCCTTTAAAGGTGACTATCTAATTATGATTATATAGTGTAATACCTTTGGGTATCTATAGTTGTATAGTGTAATTCCTTTAAAGGTGATTATGTGATTGAAGTTACATAGTGTAATAGCTTTGGGTGGCTATAGTTAAATAGTGTAATACCTTTGGGTGGCTATGTTTACATAGCATAATTCCTTTAAAGGTGACTATGGCATGATGAAAGATGTTTCTTTCAAATATTAACTCTTAAAACTCATCATGTGGATGGTTCATGGATTGTAAGTTCGTTATGTTGTTACCTCCTAAAAATCATCATGTATCCCCACTTAACATTAAGGGGAAGAATTAGAACAATTAATGGTTAAGTGGTATTATTTATGTACCCTTAATACATTAAATTATGTTGCTTAAATAATAATATATTTTATTATTTATCATGAGTTTATCTTTGTGTAAATAAATAATAAAATATATTAAATGATATTTACAGAGGTTGGACCCATTAATTTGGTGGTTGAAAAAAATAATTTATAATGGGCAGATTACCTTGCCTATATAATAAAGAGTTTATATTATAAGATGTAATAAATAAAGAAGTGAGAGGAAGAAAGACTATATTGAGTACTTGTTAAATTCTCATAATATGAATAATATTTGTGAGTTTTTTTTTTACCTCTTTTAAGGTTTTTCCATGTATATATATGTTATGGTGTGTTCAACTTTGCTCTCATTGTTTCATGGTCAATGTCTTTGCTATTGGTCTCACATCTAGATTTGGTGTTCGTATGCAATTGTATTACTTGTTCTGTCATCTTCCTCCATAATAATTTTGAAGGGCAATAGTTATTTGGTAATATGACATCACTAAGAGAGTTTACACCTATTTGTATAGAGGGAAACCTAAATCCTAGACACTTAAATACTCTTAGACATACACCTTATCAAAGAATGTAATCTTATCTCAAACCTAAGTGTGAGTCAAAGAAAAAACAAGAGTAGGAAATGATGAATTTGAATAGTATGTGTGTAAAATGTGATAGTACAATGACAAAATGATAGTAATTGACAAATAGAGGGTATTTTTTATGTAGAAGAGACCATTAATAAAGGTTTTGAAGGTACATGTGAATGTATATAATTTAATGTAATAAGTGTATGAGTATGGTGGTAAGTCCAAATGGGCTGAAAAAATGGAAGGAAATAGATAGTAATGTCATTAGATGATAAATATAGACCATGATAAGCATAACACAAGAATAAAAGATGTAGGTAAATCTAAGAGGGGAGAAAGGTAGAAAGAACTAGATATACCCAAGGGGAAAGATAGTAAAAATTAGGTGAAACCAAAGAGAGGGATGGTAGTAAAAAATATATCAACCCAAGGAAGAAGGTAGTTATATTAGCTAAACATAAGAGGAAGAAGTTATTAAAGATAGATAAAATTAAGAGGGAGATTAAAATTAAATTTAGGTACACCAAAGATAGGGAAAATACTAAAGGTTGGTAAACCAAATAGGGAAAAGATAGTAAAAGCTAGATAATTTTGAGAACTCAAGCATTGTTCTAGGATAGATCATGGATATAAAGACATGCTAGTTATATACAAATGAGAGCAATAATATAACTATTTAAAAAAATATATAACTCACATGTGCCTTATAATGTCATCACATGCTTAATTTATGATGCTATATATAATCCACTACAACTTGTATTACATTGTTACCATAGTCTCCTCAAATTTCTCAAAATTCTTCACAAGCACTTCTTTATGAATGGAATCTAAAGGATCAATGGGATAGTTGAATATTTGGTATTGGACAATAGGTATGCAAGGTAACTCTTTTAAGGCTAAAAGTTTGTAGAATCCTTTTTGTTGGAATTCTTCAATGTTCTGAGGATAATTTTTGCCTTGGACATTATATGTGGATCTTAAGTAGGGAAAGTTGACACATTGGCATGAAAAGGAAATAATGGCCCTTATTTTAGTATAAGGGCAGTGAATCAAGATTTTATAATAAATAAATAAGAATGTTAAAATTCATATCTTTCACTTTAACAATTCTAGGATTTAATGTGATGGGTATACAAATGCACACCATTGGAGGTGGTTGTCTTCAGTTATAACTTTGAAAAATGATACAATGACACTTTAGTTTATTGTTAGAATCTCTTATGGATTTGATATAATTTAAGGAAAGAAAACATGTATTGTAACCTTCATCAATGAAGGCTTACTTGACATGGCATCACCTTTTTTTAAATTTATAAAGAGTGGGATATCATCAACACAAATTTTTTTCGTTAGGAATCATGGCTTGGATGGGAAAATTAAGAGATAGAGTTTGATTGGTAGTTCTTAAAAATTGAATGGAAAATTCTTCACATCGTTGCATGATGCTTTCTTTTGAGCTGTCTAATGGGGCCTCTTGGATAATTGGTGGTGGTTGGGGAAAGTTCATGTCAAATAAAAGATTCATAAGATGATTGTGATGTTTGAGACATGTTATAATTAATTCAATAAATAGAATATTAATAGGTAAATTAGAGAGATTTGAAATTAGGTTTCATTCATTGAATCTAAGTTTTTCTTATTTAGGTAGTATCTTAAGAGGGGGTAGTATTGTAAGAAGGGGTAGTAGTCAAAATGATCTCAAATTTATCCTCAAGAATATCTGAATATGATATTTATTGTTTTTAAACTATTTTTCAACATCATAAATAATGATGATGGCCATAGGAGGCTCTAATAATTAAATTAGTCTAAAATATGATGTTGGCTGTATGTTTCTATCTTATTTTGCATTACCAATGAAGTAAATGTTTTCAAGATTAGAATATGGTTTTTTAGTAGAGTTTTCAACAATTGTTTTAGACACTGGATTAACTTGGACAATTAAATAGGTTTAATGAATATTTGTAGGGGAAGATTGGGTTGTGTAACTAAATCAAACATGAAATGATATGCTTTATACATTACATTTGGATTACTCATTTTTTGGTTTTGGAAGCACTAGGGTTGATTATAGTTACACTTTTTTAATTTGTTGGGTTAGTATCGGTAACATTTTGGCTATTTTGAGGGTGATTTCATTGATCAAGATCTTGGGTTGTGATATTGAAATAATATGATAATGTATTAATGTAGATTCCTAAATGTGTGTTAACTTGATGTATTTGTTTTTATTGAGAAACTCTTGGTATCATTATCAAATCATGTATTCATGATAAAAGTTATTCCTTAGTAGGAAGGAATATGCTAGGCTTCTAAGGGTATAACAAGTTTTTTGAAAGTGGCCCTAGTTTTTGTGGAACCAAAAAAAGTTTTAGTATTAAACCATTGAGGGATTGGCTTAATAGGGTATAATTCTTGAGGTTGAGGATTATTTTTTCCCCTTAAATGAATAGTTTATTATAGGTTAATGATTGCATTCCCATGGTTCAAAATGTGGATGAAATGGATTTCTTATGAGTGCTTGGGAAATAGCCACATTTTGAGGGGAATTAGACATGATAACATTTATTAAATTTTTAGTGTTAAAATATGCTAAAAAAGTTTTAGATACAACACCATCTTTGGTGGGTTGCCAAATTTTATTCTTCATTAGGATTATATTACCTTGTTTTGGAGGTTGAGGTGTCTCAAATTGTATAGTGAGATGGTTATGTCATTTGGCTTGGTCCTACACTTTATCTAAGGTCTTACGAGAGAAGGATACATTTTTTTATTATAACCTAGGTTATAATCTAATTATGAAAATATGAAGAGGAATTTTTTGGTTATGTTATGTTTCATTTATGTAGGAGAATCTAAGTTCAATACTAATCTTTCATCACTCAAAAAACTTAATGTAAGAATAAGTAGTTTTAAAGTTGGGCATAATTCCTATTTACATGTAGTATTTGGAGGTTAGTTTGCACAAAGTTCATTTGATTTTAGAGTTACACACATATCCATTGAGGTGCACATCCAAGAGTGTCATAAGAATAGACTTATGTTTTTATAACTTGATAAGTATTGTAAAATTTGGATCAAAGGTCTATGTGAGCTTTATACAAAATCTAAAGTTTCATGCACATGTATGAAAGGTGAAGCTTGAAATATATTACAAAGAGGATTATTGTGTGAAAATTTGAGTTTGGGAAGGTAATGCATCACCTTACACATTATCTTCTACATAAAAAATCATTTTGTTACTGTTTCGACTTGAGCTTGTGATTTCAGGGCTCCACACATTATCTTCTATACATAATATTCTTGCGAGCCTTTACATAGGTATCATGATCTTGTATATCCTATGATTACTTGATAAATTGGTGAGTTAGTATTATTTTAAAGTGAAATAATCAATGTGACACACATCATTTTGATCTATTTTATGTTTCACATGCCAATTATCATGCACAATATAGAATACATCCTTGTCAGCCTACAAACTGTAACCAAATGGGATTTCAAGTGTCACATAATGAAAATAATTATATAAAAATTAGAAGAGGCAATAATTCTAATTTTATAATGGTTTCTTATTCACAGTCCCATATAAAGCATGTGCATCTTTATTAAGAGGTTAGATTACAATTATCCATAAGGATCCAAGTGATCATAATTGGTTCATAGGTATGTTAGAAGATGTAGATAATAATAAATTTATATAAACTACATGTTAGAAAGATCTAAAATTATAAGAACCAAACCAGAAAGAACCAATATTGGTATAAGAAAATATTTGTGGGAGTCATACATCTAGAGATAGGTTTTAATGCAAATATGAGGAGATCATTATAATAATACAAGTAGGCTTTAATGTATGCAATTAGACTATAGAGGTGTGTGTGTGTGTAAGTTTTAATTCATAATTTCATACTCAATAAAGAACATATTATTTCATCCTATTTTCATGCATAAGATTACGAGTTAGTCCATTGTTTGTGTAAAGTTTTTGACTGCATGGTATAAGATCATCCTTCATTGGACCCCATAACTATAAATGCATAAATTAGTATAAGAGAAAAGTTATCCTTGTGGATTGAGCACATAAGACTCATGTTAAATCAATATTTAGTTGTATCCTATGAAATGAATTTCATTTTTGACTTTTTTGAGTGTAGATAGAAACTAATGAAATAATATTATAATAAGAAGAGTGTTAGGTATAATGTGTGTTTTTTTTATTGATTATGAAGAAAATATATGGACAAAGAGGTCTTATTTATAGAATCTTGGGAGCTAAAAAATTCCCATAGCATCAAGACTTTTATATTTATTTGAATTGATGATAGGAATGTAAGACCGCATAGAGGCTATGGAGATTACACATTATAGAAGAGTTGTCATGGATGATGAAAGTGAAATTGAATTAGAATAAGCACCTAATATCTATGAAAAATAACTGGTTAATGAAATATATTATATTATTACATAGTTATGATAATAAGTAAAGCCATGGTTTGGCACTAAGTTATTTTGGTACCTTGTGTCCTAAAGAGCTCATTGATTATATCATTGGGTTAGAAATATTTTGATTATAAGAAAATGGAAAATATCAAGAAGGTTAAGATCATCTACATAAATTTTAAAGGGCACGCATTTTTGTGGTGGAGGCATGTGAAACAAAGATGGTTCAAAGAGGTAAATATAAGATAGTGACTTTGGATAGAATAGTCATAAAACTAAAAAGTACATTATTTATTTTTGATTACCAGTTAAGTTTTTTCAAAAAATTGCAAAACTTGAGACAAAAATAGATGAGTGTAAAATATTACATTGGATATTTTTATATTATGATTATCAAAGTCGGTCATGCTTCAGATGACAATGAGAATATCTCAAAGTATGTGAATGGATTTCACATTTCTATTTAGGATGAGTTTGGTATGATATGGTTGTGATTTGTTTAATAAGCCTATCAATGCATGTTGAAGGTTTAAAATAAGTTATCCTGCAAAAAAAATGGTTTAGTGCAAAGGAAATGAATGTTTTCACATGTGTAATGACAAGTAAATAGTGGTAGAAGTATGTATGTGCAATCAGGTGAAGTTATTATTCTTAGGGAAATAATAATGCATAAAGAGGCAGAGGATATCTTACTAAAAATAGATGAACCTATGGACATAATAAGGGAACAATATTTATGGGTACATGATTTAGTTTTGAAGAAACATTGAAAAAATAATTTAAATGTACTATGTACACAATGATGGAAGTAGTAAAACTGATGTAAAATCTGCATATCATACTACTGGTGTGAATATATAATTAAACATTAAGACTTAAATTTACCTAGTTAGTAAGAAAATTTCTTAGGATTTTTTATTTTATTATTTAGTAAATAATGTATTTTGAATTCAACTTGCACTAAAGTCTAGGTTGCACACCCACATTTCAAAATACACTAAAGTCAAAATTATATGCCAAAGTGGAATTTAAGTCACCACTTACAACCATTTACATGAACACAACCACACATATTTATGAGTCTCTTTGGGATCTTTATAAGTAAACCTCTCCTCATCCATTTTGGCAATAGGAAGTATTATGTAAAATACTTTTCAAGATCAATGTAAAAGAGAGTTTCATTATTTAGTCAAATTTTTTTTACAAAATATTGAGTGTGGCTTATTTTAGGAGTGTAGAAGTGTTGAAACAAATTTCATGATGTTAGTGTCTCCTCTTATTTGATATGCTATCTTAGATCTATAGTAAGTGATCTCATAATTGAGAAACCAATCCAACATCAAATCAAATATCAGGGTGACTGTGAGTCAAGTAAATAAGGCCATTGATTAGTTGCCTATACATGATAACATCAACCAAGGATGCATAACACTTGGTTACAAGCTCGAACCCAATTTTTTTAATATGAATGTAGGTTTATAATTATACATGTGAAATATTTCCAAAAAGTCTAAGACATACTTTGGTTATGAAATAAAGATTCTAGAATCAGAGTGAGTGATCTCTAAGCCAAGAAAGTAGTATAAAATCCCAAGTCTTGCATCTCAAATTACTAGTGAGTGAATAATTCACATCTTGAAGAAGTGAATATGAGATTCCTATGAGAATAAGATCATATGCATAAATAAAAAAAATGAGAAGATCAATATGATGCTATTGAATGTAGACAATGGGATTAGAAAGGAAATGAGAGATGGAAGTGTTAGGTGTAGAATAACTAAGAAGGAGGGGGTGTAAATCAGTGAGCCCAGATAATCCAATTTTAATTTCAATCCTTTCTTACTCTTAATCAATTAACACAAGCATTAATGAAGCATAAACATTATTTATAATAATGAATGAGATAGACAATGCAAGATCAAGCACATAACACAAGACATACATGGGAAACCCTATTTGGGAATAAAACCCACTCTCAAGCCTATAAACACTTGGACTACTTGTACTATAAGGTATCATAAACTAGAGACTAATCATGTCTTCCTAACCAAGATTTAGTTAAACACCTATTCCATAAGGAGCACTTTCCCCTAAGAATATCAACTCATTTAGACCACTTGCCTTTAGTGAAACACCTGATTTATAAGGAGTAACTACCCCTAAGGATGATCAACTCTTTTAGACCACCCTTGTAAACACCTCCATCTTTGAATTGATGTTTTAAACACCTAATGATGTAAATTTGATTATCACTCTTCACCTTCACCCAACACACCTTGTTGACCAAAGAACATTACATACTTGAAACAACATATAAAGATCAATTAGGACACATTACATATCCCAACTAGCCCCACTCTTTAACTCTGTGCACTCAATGCATCTTTCATAATAACAACCATGTCATAGATTTAAAAAAATAACTATATGGTCATACACATAGTACACACATTTATATTCCTCTCATATTAACCACCAATCTCACATAGATATCAAAAATACTTCACTCACACATAAGGCATCCAAACCATCCTTTTGGATCACTCTAGACCTCTTCACTCATGCTCAACCTGCAAAAGCACTATTCTCACCTTAAAAACATGACCTATAGGTTATACACACATTCCTTAATATTATTTACTTATCAACCCATCCATTGGGTATACTTGACCTCTTCACTTCTTTGCTTCAATGCTCACTCCTCACCTACAAGCCTAAAAAAATAACTAGAAACCATCTCATTTGGTTTCATAATATATAGAGAAATCATGAATATTAACTTTTATGTAAAACATTATACTTGATTTAACCCTTAAGGCTTCTCTCACATCAAGAAACATCTCAAAACAATCTTCATAGGTCAGCTATAACATCTATGGGCCACCCTTAAGTAGTTATACCTTTCAATAAGGCCTTGTAGCTCTTATAAGTCTTTTGGAGACTAATTCACCCAATTATCACTTCAATGAGTAAAATAAAAATGTAGGAACACTTAAAAAATAATAGGTACACTCCACATGACCCCTTAGTCATACCCCCATGGGTTTAAGCCCCCTAGAATACCAACTCCACACTTGAACCTACCACTTAGGTCACCTCGCTCTTTAGGTCTTCATACTCAGAAAACATAGTCACAAACTTTTGAATCAAACACTAAAATATCTCACATAATCACATGAAAAATTCATATTAATATAACCTACAAGATATTTTAAACATATCCATGTGCCTTATACACTCCAACACATGCCAAAAAACTTCAAACTATCTCACTCAAGATGACCACTCAAATTGGTCATACATAGTCAAAATACAATCAGTCTAATATGATTCTCCATATCTAATTAGGAGTATAATATGAAAAAAAATTCCTCATCATAAGTCTTTTATATTTATATAACATATCCATACTCATTTTCTTCTTAAAGTCATATCAAAACACCTTCAACTTGCCTCTATAAGATGGCCACTCAATCTGTTAGTAACCTGTACGAACATAATCAACTTATTAAGTAATTTTCATACTAAAGATCAATTGGTTAAACATATAAATAGTTCATATAGCATCCTCATGGAGTCTAAAATACTCCAAAATATCTAAGTCATCAAGAGATATTGAAACAATATCAAAACAAGCTCAAACAAACAACTCGGGTCACTAACAGTCCATGCATGAACACATAGTCAAATTGGAACCTTAATATATTTTAATATACACACTTCTATATCTTAAAATTAGGTTAATTGGATGTGCCATGGATTCCTCTTCATATTTTATTTTTATATCATGAGAACATTCATCTTGGATCAAAAGTTATGGCCTGAAAACTAGACATTGTTTTTTTCTTCACAAATTCAAAATTTTAAATGCAAATGGTCACAGTTAAACTTTGAAAACTATGATTGAATCTCATGTCCTCTAAATTTTAGATCAATTATGCACCATTTATCTTGTCTAAACTTTAATGCATAGTAAAATAAATCCAAATGTTAAAAATTTGATAGTTGACCTCATCTCATGCAATCTATAAACTTTGACTCAATGTGTTCTGTCAATCTCTACAGATCAGTCAAGTTTTTAACTAGCAATGCTCACCATTTGATCAATTTGTATGAACACCCACTTTCCATTGGATCCTTATCCTTTACCTTTTCTTAGTCATTAAACAACATGCACTTCTTACCATATCACTACTTCCTATCATGTTATAACAAACACGATCCATCAATCTTGCTCAAACTTTAATTTATGCATAAATGACTAAGTATGGGAACCTTGCTTATCTACCTAATTAGCCATTTTTGGACCTTAATAAATTCTTATGTGCTTAGATGCATGATCTAAAATTTATACCATATGATATCCTCACATAGGATAATCCAACTATATGACAAAAAACTCTTTGAACCCTCACACATGCGAGATATAATGCCATGAAAATACCTTCTCAAAATCTTCTATCATAGAGCTAACTATGTCAAAACTTGCATGGGAGGCCAAATTTAAACAAGCATATCTTTTGATGTGCTTTATCGCATGATATTAATTTTAACAAAAATCAACTAGGATCAAAACTAAAAAAACCCATATGATAAATTTATCTTGACCCTTCACATGTGCAAGATATAACATCATTAAAATTCTCACTTGAATCTTCTTGCCATATTGCAAAATTGGCTTATGGGAAAACACTATCAAAATGCCTGGGAGCCCAACTTTGATCATCCATATCTTTTATTATGATATATCACGTGACCTAAAATTTGGTGCATAATAACTTGGAACAAAAATGAAGAAGCCCATATGATAATTTTATCTTGAAACCTCTATGCATGTGAATGTTGACCTCATCAACATGCTTACTCGGCTCATTCTGACCACATGCAAATTTGGCTAAGTATGGGAAAATATCTTTGACTATGCTTTGATGCATGAATTGAGATTTAGTACATAGTAACTAGCAACTAATGTGATCACAACCATATGACCAAATCCCCCAGAATCATCCACACGTGGTAATGTTGACATCATCAAACTGCCTACTCAAATTATCTACCATTGGACCCAAAGTGTCTAGATGAAAAAAAGAACTATCAGATGAGATCCACTCACTTTCATACTCATTCTAAGTAATGTTGACACCCCATGGGGACTTTGTAACATGTCCATACCAACAATAACATCCATCAAATGCCTCATTTAAGAAAATAATAAAGAACCATGGAGGAGCACTGAGGCTCATTGAAGTACACTTTGTCATTGTCATTCTAGCACACATGACACCTCATCAACATCCTTGGTCATCTTGGAGACATTATTGATTTTTTTTACAATATCCCCCTTTTTCATTGATGTCAAACACCAATACAAAATTTATGCTCAGACTCAATCTCTCTCTTCAGGTTCTTTCTCCCCCTTTGACACAATGATAAAGTGGGCTAAACTTATGATCTTGTGAATGTGAAAATACATCAAGGACCAATAATATAAGAGACTATCTCTGAGAGATGATACAAACTCCCTTTAACATTGAGAAAATATCTTCTCACCTTGAGCTTCTCAAACATGCTCCATGACTATACTCTTCTAATCATACATAGTTTCTATGAAGACAAAACATTCATGAACAACATAAACTGCATGAACTTACCTTGAAAACATTTATAAGGACTCCCCCTAAGTCACCTAAGCTTAGTCACCTTTTTATTTGAACATCTTTAGTCCATTTCTAATAATGATAAATTAATTCAATTGTCTCTATTCTTCTCTCTCAAATTCAACTATGCAGTCCTCTGGTCCTAAGACCTTACCAATTACAAAGATCCCCCTCACTTCATGCATATCTCCTCAAGCCATTCAAACTAATTGAATTATATCCCCCTAACTCCATGATGTATATAACTCATAGACCTTCTTCATGATATCAAAGATATGATAACACATTCTCCTCATCATCCATATCAACCATGTCTTACAGTCTTTCAACATTTGATCAATCAATTTAAGCAATAGAAATTGATAAGTTCTTACCTTTATAACCAAGAACCCTAAACATATCTTGAGCCCATTTAAACAATATCAACATACCTTTCTATACAATAACATATCTTGACACCTCATCATCGTTGATTAGACACCTAAAAAAATTCCATTCCCTACTTGCAAACCTTGCACACATAGTTGAGTCCCAACCAACATCAACCATGCTTCCTCTATCTGTAAAGTGTCTCCTTAAAGCGTAGAGAGAGACACCACTTTTAACATAGTGAGACTAAATTATCAAAACTTTGGAGACTCCCATATCTCCATATCTTTTTTTGCCTTGCAGTCTTGCTTGATTTTGAAAGGATGCTTGACTTCATTCTTTTATTCAAATTTGTCAGCAAAAAGCAGACAACATAAACTCTTGTCTTTCATTTATGTCTATCATGGAAAAAAAATCATATTTGGTCTCAATCTAATATCTCCTGACAGACTTAGGTTTCCATACCCAAGTGTAACCTCTTCTTTGTACACTAGGAGCTCCATACAACTTATTTTGGTTTGGGAAATCATTCAACATATTCTTGCAATTCCTAGAAATGTGACCAACTCTATGACATCTGAAACAAACAAGATCATTCATACCTTTTGCTTAATGATGATTGTGATATTCCTTTTCTAACTGGATATAAGATAAATCCTCTTAGCATTATTGTATCTTCTTCAAATCTAATTCCTTCTTTATAGAAGCAGGTAATCCACCTTGATCAAGATTATCCTTCATAATCTTTGGTCTCAGTACCATTGATTGACCTATAACAGCATAATGCTTTTTCAAATTATTCTTGCAAAATATAAAAATATGTCCTACTTTATTGCAATTGTAGAAAAAAATATCATTCAACATACCTCTTGACTGATTTGAGTTAAGTATTTTCCAAGACCATTTTCTCCTTCTTCCAAGGCTCCATGTGAACTCATTCTTAGAGATCATCTTTCTACAATCTCTTGCACTATGACCATATTTATAGAAAAAATGATAATGACCATGAAAATAAATGGCATACCTTATTGCATTGGACTATCTAACCGGTCTTCTTTCATTTCTCTTGACCTGATCTAACTTATTTTGATCTTCTTCAAGCTTTCTTAACTTCACAATAAATTTCTCATGCTCATCCCTCAATGAATCTAATTTAGTTTCTAATTAAATGCACTCATCTTCTTTATCTCTTATACTTAAAATAGTAGCCATCAATTGACCTTTGAGAATTTGGATAGTCTCTTTATCACTCTTAACTTATTTATCCATGTCATGTTTTATTCTACATGCTTGCTCTAAAAAACTTCCCTCAATATAACCAACTTGTGATTCAGGAACTTTGATCACATACCTCATCTTATGATCCCTCCTTATGAGCTCAGCTCCTAGATCCACTTCATCTTCATTGCTGTCATAGAACACTTATTTATCACCATTATCATGGAAAACTTAGTCATTATTCACGATGTCTTTTTATTTTGAAATCAAACTTGCCTTGGAATCTTCTATCTAAAACTTGAGGCCATTGATAACCTTATTATCCTCTTTAACATCTTTATTCAAAGTACATATCTATTCCTCAAATGCCTTGATCAAAGTCTTCCACTATTTATTCTATTTCATCAACTATTTAGCCATCTTTGTACCTACTTAGAATCTCTTTTAAGCTATTAAGCTTCCTCCAAATAACCTTGCTTTGATACCAATTTTTAGAGGTATAATCACTGAGTGGGGGGGGGGGGGGTGAATTAGTGAGCCCAAATAATCCAACTTCAATTTCAATCCTTTCTTACTCTTAATCAATTACTAAAAGCATTCATGAAGCATACACATTATTTATAGCAATGAACAAGAGAGACAATGCAAGACCAAGCACATAACACAAGACATATGTGAGAAACCCCCTTGGGAAATAAAACCCACTCTTAAGTCTGCAAACACTTGGAATACTTGTCTTATAAGGTATTAAAAACTAGAGATTGATCTGTCCTCTTGACCAAGATTTAAAGAAACACCTATTCTATAAGGATCACCTACCCCTAAGATGATCAACTCCTTTGTACCACTTACCTTTAGTGAAACACTTGTTTCACAAGGAGTAACTTCCTTTAAGGATGATCAACTCCTTTAGACCACCCTTTGAACACCTCCACCTTTAAATTAATGTCTTTAACACTTGATGATGGAAATATAATTATCACTCTTCACCTTAATTCAACACATCCTATTGACCAAAACACATAACATACTTGAACTAACATACAAAGATCAATTAGGACACATTACATATCCCAACTAACCCCACTCTTCAAATTTACACACTTAATGCATCCTTCATAACAACAACTCTATCATAGCTTCAAAAATATAAATAGATGGTCATATACATAGTTTAGACATTGATTTTCCTCCTATATCAACCACCAATCTCACATAGATATCAACAATCCTTTGCTCACACACAAGGTATCCAAACCATATTTTTAGATCACTCTAGACCTCTTCGCTCATGCTCAACCTGCAAGAGCACTATTATGATCTCAAAAACATCATCATAAACATAGTCCTTAATTTTATCTAATTCACAACCCATCGATTGGGCACACTTGACCTCTTCACTTCTTCAATTTAATGCTCACTCCTCACTTACAAGCATCTAAAAACAACTAAAAACCATCTCATTTGGTTTCACTATATATAGATCAATCATGAATATCAAATTATAGGTCATCCATTTTACTTTACTTAACCCTTAAGGCTTCTCTCACATTAAGACACAACTCCAAATAATCTTTATAGCTTTGCCATAACATCTATGGGTCATCCTTAAGCAACTACACCTTTCAATAAGGCCCTTGTAGCTCTTATAGGTCTCATGGAGACCTATTCAACCACTTAACACTTAAATGAGAAAAATAGATACTCAGGACCACTTGAAAAAGCATAGGTCCACTCCACATGACCCTTTAGTCATACCCACATGGGTCCAAGCCACCTGGAACACCAAATCCACACTTGAACCTACCAATTAGGTTACCTCACTCTTCAAGTCTTCATACTTAGAAAACACAATCACAAACATCTAAATTAAACACACAAATATCTCCCATAAACACATGAATAAGTCATATGAATATAACCTCCAATATCTTTGCAATATATCCATGTTCCTTAGACACTCCAACACATGCCAAAATGCCTCAAACTATCTCACTCAAGATGACCACTCAAACTGGTCATACATAGTCAAAATATAGTAAATCTAATATGATTTTCCATATCTGATCATGAGCATACTATGACAACCAATTCCTTCTCATTAATATTTAAGACTTATGCAACATCTCCATACTCATTTTCTTCTTTAACTTATCTTAGAACACATTTAACTTACCTCTACAAGATGGTCACTCAATCTACCAATAACCTTTAAGAACATAGTTAACTTATTAAGTAATATTCATACTCAATATCAATTGGTTAAACGTCCAAATACCACATAGAGTATCATCATGGAGTCTAAGACACTCCAAAATATCTAAGTCATCAATAAATGTCAAAACAATATCAAAACAATCTCGAATAATCTTCTGAGGTCACTAATAGTCCATGCACAAACACATAATCAACTTGGAAAATTAATATCTTTGATTGTACACACTTTTAGATATTTAAATTAGGTTCATTAGATGTACCATGGATTTATCTTCATCTTTGATTTGAATATCATGAGAAAATTTATCTTGGATAAAAATTTATGGCCCAAAAACTAGACATTAGTCTTTCCTTCACAAATTCAAATATTCAAATACAAATGGTCACAATTAAACTTCGAACACTATGCTCTCATCTTGTGTCCTCTTAGCTTTAGATAAATTATGTACTTAATCTTTTCCAAAATTTAATTCATAGTCTACCAAATCCAAACATTAAACATATGACACTTGACCTCATCTCATGCAATCTAGAAACTTTGACTTAATGTGCTCCATCAATCTCTACGAATCAGTCAGGGCTTTAACTAGAAATGCTCACCATTCGATTAATTTGTATGAACACCTACTCACCATTAAATCCTTATCCTTTACCTTTGCTTAGTCATTAAATAATGTGCACTTCTTTCCATCTCACTACTTCTTATCATCTTAGAGTAAACACACTCCATCGATCTTGCTTGAACTTTAACTTGTGCAAAAATGACTATGGGAACCTTGCTTATCTACATGAGTAGCCATTTTTGAACCTTAATAACTTATTCTACACTTAGATGGATGATCTAAAATTTGGACCATATTATATCCTCACATAAGAGAATCCAACCATGTGGTAAATAGATCTTGAAAACCTCATATGTGCGATATAAAATGCCTTCTTAAAATCTTTTGTCAAAGAACTAACTATGTCAAAACCTTCCTGGGAGGCCAAATTTAAACAAGCATATATTTTGACATGATACATTGCATGATCTAAATTTTAGTGCAATTTAATTAGGATCAAAGTTGAATAAAACCATATGATTTGATTCTCTTGACACCTTTACACATGCAAGATATAACACCATCAAAATGATCACTCAGATCTTGTTGCCATATTCAAAAAGTTGGCTATGGGAAAACACTATCAAAATGCTTGGAATCCTAGCTTTTCTCATGCATATCTTTTATGTTTTTATATTATGTGACTTGAAATTTGGCACATAAAAACTAGGCACAAAAATGAACAACCCCATATGATCATTTTATTGTGACACCTCCACACGTGTGAATGATGACCTCATCAACATTATTACTTGATTCATTCTAGCCACATGCAAATTTGGCTAATTATGAAAAAATAGTGAATTTTATCTTGGAATCTAAATTTGTACCATCATATCTTTGATTGCGCTTTGATGCATGACTTATGGTTTAGCATATAAAAACTAGTGACTAATGTGATCACAACCATATGACCAACTCCCCCAGACTCATCCATATGTGGAAATGGTGATGTCATCAAACCACCTACTCAGATTTTCTACCACTAGATCCAAAGTGTCTAGATGAAATAAATAACTACCAGATGAGATCCACTCATTCACATACTCATTATAAGCACTCTTGACACCCCATAGGGACTCTATAACATGTCTATACCAATAATATCATCCATCAAATGCATCATTTAGGAAAATATTAAAGAACCATGCAAGAACATTGAGGCTCATTAAAGCATACTTTGTCATTGTCATTCTAGCATACATGACACCTCATCAACATCCTTGGCCACCTTGGAGACATAATTGACAAACCTATAATAGGAAGGAGTCCATATTCTCATAGCATGATCATGGGGCATGCTTAAGGCCATAAAGGGATATATTTAACCAAAATAAAAGGGAGGAGTCTTGGACAATACTAGGAGGTTATTCCATGTAGATCTCATGAAGGTCACCATGAAGAAAAAAACTGTTCACATCCATCTGCTCAAGGTGGATGGAGTTCATTTTATCAACTGGGTTAAGTTCTTAGAGTATTCAATGTATTCTACTTGGGAAATTTTGGAGATGTGTGTCCACACTAGGACTAGTTCATCTAAATATTATATATTTAGACTATTTTAGTATTAGATCACACTACAACTAAGAGTTAAGATTAAATTGGGATTTCATTTATTTATTATTGAGTTGAAACTAATTGCGTACGTAAAATTTGTGGAGTTCACAAATATAGTGAATTTTCCTATATTTGAGGTGATCACAAAACCACTTGGTATACATAATGTATATGAAGATGTATACTTTCCTTAATATGTTTAAAAACTATTATACATAGTTGATTGAGACAATTATGACTACGAGTTTGTGACCTATGGATAATATAGTTGGTGGAACTTGTATATGTGACTATATACATTTTAATGTTCAAACATAGCCCATATTGAGTTTTATGAAATATAACACAATCAATTTCATTGATAGTGTTTATTTTATTTGGAAGGAAATTGTATAATGATAAATTGACTATAAAGTGATATGTGATACATTTAGAATATGTAGAGAACCCTGTCCATTTGAGGTATCCCTTATCTAATCATGTATATACTAATTATTGATTAGTATAAGTTTTATTTGAGTAATAATATGTAAATAAAGGAATACAAATGATTTGTGGATGATTGTAAATTTAACTCAAGTATACCCTGTATGGATTTACATATTCAAAATAATGCTTAGAAAACATTACATGATAAAACAAATATATGGGTGTATTTGAGTTATCTTGGTTGAGTTATGGATGTGTTTAACTATTTTGATGAAACATTCAATTATATGGTATTTAAGATTAAATATTAAACATGTGATGATTATTAGTGTTTGAATTGGTTTATGATTGTACTTTTGATAAGTAAACACTAAGCTGAAAATAACTATTATTTAGATGAAATAATAGTTGCAGTTACATGATTTAGCAAAGTATTATGGGTACTTTTTTATATTTTCAATGTTTTGTTGAGGCATTAAATATAAGGTATTTAAAATAGTAAATACAAATCATATTATATTGGTATATGATTAGTTTATTTGTGAAATATGGAACAAAGAAATAAGTTATTGATTAATGTTATGTTATATGGATGAAATAACATTTATAGTTACATATTGATATTTTTTAACTAAATGTTTAGATAGGTTTATTAACCAGATGGTATGATTCTATTGAGGACTATTTATGAAATCTATTTATTATTTTGTAATAAATTTGATGATTTAAGATTCATTGCATTACATTTGATGGATTAAATATATGTATTTGATATTTCCATATTTAGCACATAAAATTATGATAATAGGGAAATATTTTATTTGAATATGTTGGTTTTTATATTATTAAATATATAGACCAAGTCTCACATTATTGAATCTAAATAAGCAGTGTGACTGATTCCACTCACTTAATTAGTGCCATTAATGTGTAGGTGAAGTGTAATTCGATTGAGTGGTGTGTATGAAATTTATTGATCCTAGAGATCAATAAATATATGAAAACTTAGGACAAAGTAATGTTTATAGTTAAACATTATCATTTCATGTGTTTGATTTAGTTTATATGTTTGTATGATATCATGTTAAAATTGATTTATTTATGGTATACATCATGTATTAGTTACCTTACAATGCACGTGTTTTATTTTGTCACTCTGGATTCCTATATTGTCATTATCTACCCATCTATGAATGGAGGGCCATTCCCTTATTGGGATATAGTGCACATGATCGATGGTATGTCATTGGTGTGTAAAGTCATTTGGATGATTCTCTCCCTCACTATAGTATTACTACACTAGAGACTACACTTGATATTACCAATGGATACTTTGAGTTCATTGAGACTCAAGCTCTGTGGAACTTTGTATAATTATTTTATTATTATTGCTGAAATTGTACTTTTTATTTATATGTACATTTACAATAATGGCTATAATGTTGTATCAGTTATGGCTGAATTTGTAATACTACTATGAAATAATTATAATTTTTATTTATATATTTAGTATTGTACTTGTTCTTGATATATTATTATTATGGTGATCATTATCTAAATAGATTAGCTATAGACCCTTTTAAGGTTAACTAAAATAATGTATTTAGTTAAAGATCACTTTAATAAGTTTTAACATGGTGAAATATGTTAGTTGAATTTGTGTAATCTATTAAATTATTTTTACTCTATTCTAGTAAAACCCAATGGGGTTGTTACATTATGGTATCATAGCTATGGCATAAACTATAAGACTTAATTTATTCAATAAAACAATTTTTTTCTCTTGTTAAGTAGGAAGAAGAATGGTGCACGTTAGACCAAGAGGTGAGAGTACCTAAAATACCAATCCTCTTATTGATTCAAATCAGTTCATCATTGAGCAAGTTGTGAATTTGGATCGAATCCTCATAACCAGGCAAAAAACTAGGGACCGAATCAGGTCCCTAAAATAAGAAGTGCATGGGCAGGTTGAGGATAATGTTTAGGAAGAACCTAAAAAAAATCATGTTGAGTAGGAACATACTCAAGAGTAAAGGCATGAGGAAGTGCCAAAATATGTAAGAGCTTAGGTAGCTATAGAGTTGACACAAGATATGAAAAAGGTGAATCCACCCAAGTTTGATGGAACTGTATTGGGAAATGGAGCTAAAGTGTGGATGACAGAGATGGAAAAATATTTTAGGATTTGAAATTACTCTAAAGTCACCAAAGAAGTCTAGGGAGTATATCAACTTGCTGGTGAAGCAATAACTTGGTGGGCAAACAAGAAGCTTGAGATGAACCTTAAATCTACCACCACCACCACTTGCGAATAATTTATGACATTGTTTAGGTTATGATGGATTTCATAACTATATTTTGATCAAAAGCTGACATATTTTTAGAATATTAAGCAAGGAGACCTTTCTATGAATGAATATTGGGATAAATTCACCAAGATCATGAAGTATGCACCTCCATATTAGATGGATGAGAGGTTCAGGATCAAGAAATTCATTATGGGATTAAAACCTCAAATGGGTTGTGAGGTGGATGTACATGGGCCATCTACCATGGATCAGGTCTTCGAGAAGGTAGTTAAGTAGGAATAAAAGTTGAAATATCTTTTCCAATTTAGAGATAAGTTCAAGAAAAAGTTTGGAAGTTTTAAAACAAATTTCAAAAAGAAGAACTAGAAGTAGAGGAGTGGAGACTCCAAGGGCTAGTTTAAGAGCTAGAATGCTAAGTTCAAAATCAATTTTGGAAATAAGAAACTTGGAAATGGTTTCAAGGGTGGTTTCAAGGGAAACAAATAGTATGAGAGGAAAGGAACATCAAGAGGTTACTTCATTTATGAAGGTGACCATTATGCTCAAGTGTATGAAGGACAAGTCAAAGAACAGGGGTTCTGCTTCTTAATATGGAACATTTCAATAGTGGATTCATGCAGCTATTGATAATCATGAGGCTAAGTTCCAAGCTTCACCCATTAAACTATCATGTATTTATTTGATCCTCTAGTTTCTATTTTGATTGACACAAGGGCTATAAAATGTTTTATTTCTCTTAAAATGCTTAGTAATTTATCTAAAAAAGCTAGAGTTATAGAAAATGCATGGTTAGTATAGTATGGGAATGAGTCAAAGGTCAAGGTTGAAAAGTGTTTAGTGGAAGCTAAAATTAGGTTGCCTAAATTCACTATAGTAGTGGATATATATGCTACACCATTAAGGTCATATGATGTGATCCTAAGAGTGAATTGGCTTGCAAAACATAAATCTAAAGTTCATTGATATCTGAAGAAGTTTAAGTGTCAAGATGATTTTAGAAATCAGGCACAATTTTAAGGTGAGAAAAGAGATTTGAAGCTTAGGCAAATTTCTAAAATTCAACTCAAGAAAGCTTAGAGGAAGTGATGAAAGGCATTTATTATCAATATAAATGAGATGGAAGAGTATGAGGAACCATCCGTCAAGGATTATCCTTTTCTAAAGAAATTTTAGGATGTGTTTCTAGAGGAATTACCTAGATTACCACCCAAATGTGAGTTTGATTTCTTAATTATCATAATACCTAGATCAA
The DNA here is from genome assembly GCA_037957365.1 of Torreya grandis. NCBI lineage: Eukaryota > Viridiplantae > Streptophyta > Pinopsida > Cupressales > Taxaceae > Torreya > Torreya grandis. Next base: position 504,352 of record JARHVA010000949.1, read on the forward strand.
AACCATAGTTTAAGGCATTGTACATACTAACAACTACCGAATTGGTTGAGTTGAAGGCTCAACTTTAGGAGTTGTTATTAAAAGGGTTGATTCTACCAAGTGTGTCACCATGGGTTACACTAGTAGTCTTTGTCAAGAATAAAGATGGTACTCTTCACCTGTGTATTGATTATAGAATGTTGAATAAGGAAATAATCAAGAACAGATATCCATTACCTCACATTGATGATCTCTTTGATTAGATACAAGGGGAAACCATATTTTCTAAGATTGATATTAGATCAGGGTATCATCAACTAAGAATCCGAGATGAGGATATTCTAAAAATAACATTTATAACTTGATATGGGTACTACGAGTTCATAGTGTTACCTTTTTGGTTGATGAATGCTCCAGTAACATTTATTAATCTCATGAATAGTGTGTTCATAGATTATTTGGACCTTTTTATGTTGGTATTTCTAGATGACATCCTCATATATTCTAAGGATGATGGAGAACATATTCAACATATAAAAATGGTTTTGGAGTAGTTATAGAAACATAAGTTATTTGATAAGTTTTCCAAAAGAAAGTGTAATATCTAGGACATATTATCTTCATGAATGGAATTTCAGTAGATCCAACAAAGATAAAATCCATAATGGAATGGATAGTGCCTAAGATGTGCATGAGGTAAGGAGTTTCATGGGATTAGCAAGCTATTATAAGAATTTTTTTCCAAATTTATCAAAGATATCTAATCCAATCACCTCTCTTTAGTAGAAGAATAAGATTTTTGTCAGTCAAACAAGTATGAGAAAGACTTTGAGGAGCTAAAAAGGAGGCTTAATTCAACACCAGTGCTAAGAGTTCTAGATCCTAATGGCTAATTCTCAATGATCATGGATGCATTTGGGGATAAAATTGGAGGAGTTCTTATGCAGGATGGCTTAGTTGTAACATACAAGTCTAGAAAACTAAAGCCATATGAGATGAATTATGCCCCTCATGATTTGGAAATTGATACTATAGTGCATGCCTTACAAGTTTGGAGGCATTATCTATTGGGGAAACCATTTGAGCTCAAGGCTGATAACTTGGGACTCAAGTACATATTTACCAAACCAAACTTGAATGCACATCAGAGATGATGGTTAGAATTATTATCTAATTATGATTTTGATATTGACTATATCAAAGGTAAGGAGAACAAATTTTTTAATGCTTTAAGTTGTAGAAGGTACATAGTTGTGGATACTATCAAGAGTACTTTCTGTGATTAGATAATCAAATTCTCCCTAGGAGATGAATTCTATGATCAGGTCAAGAAAGCATTGTTAGAGAATTCTAAAAATCACAGGTATAAAGAATTCAACTTAGAGAGTAATGGTCTTTTAAGGTACAATGATAAGATGTATGTGACTGATAAAGAGAATCTGAGGAGCATGATGCTAAAGGAACTTCACAATGACCCATATTCAGGACATCTAGGTGTAACCAAGATCATGACTAAGCTAAAACCTCTCTATTTTTGGAAAGGAATCAAGAAAGATGTAATGGATTTTGTATCTCATTATTTATAATGTCAGTGTGTGAAAGTTGAACATGTGCATCCAACATAATTAGTATACCAACATGATATATCAAAATGGAAGTGGTAGGTGATCAACATGGACATTGTCTAAGGGTTAACATTTTCATGAAGCTGACATGATATGATATTGGCTATAGTTCATAAACTAACCAAGGTAGCCCACTTCATACTAAGAAAATTTATAAATGATGCACCTATGATTGAGAAAAAATTCATGAAAGAGGTGTACCAATTGCATGGATTTATAAAAATTATCATTTCAAATTGAGATCCAAGAATGACTTCTAGATTTTGGTTGACTCTAAATTTGTCTCTAGGTATGCAGTTGAATTTCAACACTACTTATCACCCAAAAAATTGATGGATAGATAGAGAGAGTTAACTAAGTTTTAAAAGATCTCTTTCATAAGTATTGAATGGATCAATAATACAAGTGGGAGGAGTACCTTTTATTGGTTGAGTTTGATTTCAAAAACTCATACCATTCAACACTAAAGATGGATCTATTTGAGGCATTATATCGAAGAAGGTGTAGAATACCAATTAGTTGGGACATGTTAGAGGGTAGGGTAGTCTTTAGACCTAAGGTGCTTGTGGAAATGGAAGAACAAGTTAGAAAAAATCAAGTAGAGGTTTGTAGAGTTTAATTATAGACATAAAATTTATGCTAATTTGAAGAGAATAACAAGAATATTTTCTATAGGTGATAAAGTATTTCTAGGTGTTAAGCCTTAAAAAAGCTTGATTAAGTTTGGGAAGTTAGCTAAACTTTCACCTAGATATGTGGGACCCTTTGAGATTCTGAAAGTGGTCAAGTTTTTAGCATATAGGCTTGCATTGCCACCATCTATAGCTCTTTTACATAATATTTTCCACATGTCGTGTCTTAAAAATTATGTTTCTGATCCTTCACATGTATTAGATTGAAATTATTTATAGGTTGTAAATCTTGGGGTGGTCACGTTAGACCCAATCAGAATAATTAACACTCAAAAACTCATTTTTCATAATAAATGTCACTGTATAAGGTCTAGTGGGACCAATATTTTAAATATTGTACCACTTAGAAACATTATGAGTTTTACAGGCTATTTTCACATTTGTTTACATGATATGTTGTATATTATTTTATTTTCTACTAAATAATGTTTAAATTTAGAATTTATGTATGAATAAGTGTCATTAGGATGATGAGCAACTTAGGGAAGAAGGATGTCACATCCCAAGTTATTTTTAAACCTAATAACCTATTGATTCATGGATTTTTATGGTTATTATTTGATTAACTACTATTTAGTTAAGCTTGAATTCACATGCTAATTATGGGTAGTTATATGTTACTTAATTTACATGATTAACTTAGCTATGGAGTTAGTTGTACTTTTATATTATGTGCATGATGATCATGTTTGTTAGTTATTACAATAGTATATTATAGATTATATATGTTTCAGTCTAACTAACTTAATTATTGTGAGGTGGATGTAGGATAAATCCATCCCTCAGAGTGTGATGGAGGGAGGACATCATCAGAGAGGGTGGCATAGATGGAGGCATTGGGGGATGATAGAGGGAAATACTAGAAACCCATACACACACCACAAGTATATTAATATATTTTGATCAGTGTTTATTTTATATAGCTTTAACATGTCTTTGATTGATTACATCTACTATGACCTTGATTTTTGTTTGATGCTTATGTTGATTTAGTTATGCGATTCCATTTATAGTTGTCTTAGATTGACTTGTATGATGTTGATTTAATAAATAAGTGAATCTATTAATGTTTTAGCATTAGTCATTGCTATCTTTGGATATAATTGCATGTGACATGTAATGTTTTATTTAGTATATTATGCTATAGTAATAGATGAATTCTATGACTGTACTTGATTCATGTGTTAAGGGGATTAATATGATTAGAAGGTTATCATTATTGTTAATAATGATTAAATGACTTACATAAAATTCAATTACATTTTAAAATAATCATTGTGGTAGAAGTTGATAGCATTGATATCAACTCTTTTATAACAATAGTTGTATTATTTAAGGAATATATTGAAAATTTAATTGTTTAAATGATATTTGGTAAATATCATTGTGGTGATTAAATGTTATTATATTTAGTAGATAGTCAAAGGTCAATTTCATTGTTTAAATGATAATAGTGTTTAATTGACATTGTCCTTGGAATGATAATAATATGATGACTCTATTGAGTCAATCAAGCTCATTGTTAATAACTATAGTTCAAGGGTTCGATGAAAGTCGATTTGCTTAGTTAATAAGTGAATTCATTGTTAAAAATGCATATATTTTGAAGGGATTATAATTAGCATTATTTTATTGTTTAATAGGAACTTTTAGGATATTAGGGCTAAATTGTTCATTGACTTGGGTTAACAAGTAATTAGCAAAACCATCATTCTATTTGAGGATTTTTGCATGAGGAATTATGGGGTGATTGTTATTTCTATTAGTGTTTGATCATGCATCGACTGAGTCATTAATATGTCCATAAAAAATGGGGGAATTCTAGTAACATGCATGAGGTTAAAATGAGGTGAAGGAAGTCTGGATGGATACACATGACATGACAGACATAAAAGAGAAAGGTGGTTTGAGCTAAAGTGGTAAACATATTCGAATCAATGACAAATAGATTTATCTTCTAGGTTGGTGATGTATTATAATTCATCTAATATATGGAATTTTTGGTAATTCAAATAAATGATAATAAGGGTTTAATTAGTTTCAATTTAATTAAATTATAAAATGGGCCAAATCTTTAGCCTTTTGGATGGCTCGGGCATCCACAAAACCAAACATATAATCCAACAAGCCCTAGTTTGAATGGCCATCTCATATAAAATCTTTGCTATGTCCTTATAAAATACCAAGCTTTAATAAGAAAAATTTTGTACATTTTATTATTAATAATTTAAACCCTAGGGTTGGCCTGAAAACTAAATATAATTTCCATAAATGACCAATTAGGTAAAACATAGTATGAGCAGAATTATTATAGAATTTTGTGTGCATAATAATTATTATGGGATCTTGTCTATGTATAGGGTCAAAAATTAAGCCCTAGGTTCCTTTAACCTAGGTGATGGCTTGATAGGGTTTATATAATTAATTATAAGTCATTTGAAATTATTTAAACTATCTCCTTTGATATTCAAACATAGACTTGAGTGAAGAATTAATTAGGTCAGGTTAAAAATTAAACACAAAACAAGGTTTAGTTATGTATAATGATGTTTGGGAAGAATAGAATGAAACTTGGTTTTAGTTCATTTATATGTTTTTATCTAAAAGATACATATACATATACATGGATATGTATATACATCCTATAGGACTTCATTAACCTAGGATATATATACACATACACCCCTCAAATATTGTGTCATTTGTTATATTGAGGTATTTGAATCGATGTTGAGGACACTTTAACTATTATTAGATTACACACACACACACACACACACACACACACACACACACACACACACACACACACACACACACACACACACACACACACACACACACACACATTCTATTTAATAAACTCATTTAACTAGTCAGCTGAATCAAGTGTATGGCTAGGTATTCGGTAAGATACTTATATTTATATGATTATGCTGATAAGTGTTATAAGGGTAAATCTTGTTTAGATCTTAGTGATCTACTCACTTATATAACAATGAATATATAAATATAAGGATGAATCAATAATGAGTTTACCTACTAAATTAGTTACCCTTTGAATTATATTTAGGACATATACAAAGACTATACATTCCTTAATATTTTTGAAAACTGTTATATATAGTTGGATAAGATAGTTATGATTGTGATTTTGTGACCTATGGATACTAAATTCAGCTAAAATTGTATATGTGACTGTATACATTTTAATGTTCAAACCTAGGGTTATTGAGTTTTATGAAATAAAACACAGTCTATTTCATTGATAGTGTTTATTTTATTTGGAAGGAAATTGTATAGTGATAAATTGACTACAAAGTGATACATGATACATTCAGATTGTGGACAGAACCTTGTCCATTTGAGGTATACCATATCCAATCATGTATATACTAGTTATTGATTAGTATGAGTTTTAGTTGAGTAAGAATATGTAAATAAATGCATGGAATACAAATTATTTATCAGAGATTGAAAATCTATGTCGAGTATACCCTATATGGATTTACATATTCAAAATAATGCTTAGAAAACATTACAAGATAAAACAAATATATGGGTGTATTTGAGTTATGTTGGCTAAGTTATAGATGTGTTTAACTATTTAGATGAAACATTCAATTATACAATATTTAAGATTAAATACTAAACATGTGATGATTATTAGTGTTTGAATTGACTTATGATTATACTTTTGACAAGTAAACACTAAGCTGAAAATAAATGTTATTTAGATGAAATAATAGTTGTAGTTATATGATTTAGCAAAATATTATGGGTGATTTGTTATATGTTTAATGTTTTATTGAGGCATTACATATAAGGTATTTAAAATAATAAATATAGATCCTATTATGTAGTTATATGATTAGCTTATTTATGAAATATGTAACAACGAAATAAGTTGTTGATTAATGTTATGTTAGATGGATGAAATAACATTTATAGTTACATATTGATATTCTATAACTAGATGTCTAGATGGGTTTATAACCTAGATGGTATGATTCTATTGAGGACTATTTATAAAATCTATTTATTATTCTATAATAAATTAGATGATTTAAGATTCATTACATTAAATTTGATGGAATAAATGTATGTATTTGATATTTCTATATTTATCACATTTAAATATGATATTAGGGAAATATTCTATTTAAATTTGTTTTTTTATATTATTAAATATATAGACCAAATCTCACATTAAAGACTATAAATAAGCAGTGTGATGAATTTCACTCAATTAGTGCCACTAATGTGTACATGAGGTGTAATTCAATTGAGTGGTGTGTATGAAATTGACTGATCCTAGAGATAAACCAACTATATGAAAACTTTGACCAAAGTAATGTTTATATTTAAACATTGTCATGTCATGTGTTTGATATAGTTTACATGTTTGTAGGATATCATGTTAGAATATATTTATTTATGGTATACATCATGTATTATTTATCTTGCAGCACATGGGTTCTAGTTTGTCACTCTGGATTCTCTCACCATCATTATATACCCATTTGTGAAGGGAGGGACATTCCCTTGTTAGGAGATAGTGTAGGGGATCAATTATCTATGGTTAGTGATGAAAAGCACTCAGATGATGCTCTCCCTCCTAGCAATGGTACTACACTAGAGATTACCGATGTATACTTCAAGTTCATTGAGACTCATGATTTGTGGAGCTTTGTATCATTATATTATTATTTTTGAGACATTATTATTACTGAAAATATAATTTTTATTCATATGTACATTTACAATAGTGGATGTAATGTTGTATTAGCTGTGGTTGAATTTGTAATACTAATTTTATGAAATATTTGTAGTCTTTATTTGTATATTCAACATTGTACATGTTCTTGATATATTATTTTTATGGTGATCATTACTTAATTAGATTAGCTGTAGAACATCTTAAAGTTAACTAAAATAATGTATTTAGTTAAAGATCACTTTGGTAGGTTTCATCATGCTGAAATACATTAGTTGAATTTGTGTAATTAATTAAAAAAAATTACCCTATTCTAGTAAGACTTAGTGGGGTTGTTACACATATGAATGCCACATAAACACATAAGACCAAGGGTCCATATAAAAATGGCAGGATGATGCTATAAAAGTAAACACATGTATATGTTGTACACAAAATAAGCATATAAGTTCTAACTTATCATGTAGTAATGTAAAAATGAAAAAATAAGCACATAGTAATTGAGATTAGTATTCATCAACCATATGTATCAATGTCATGGTTAACAAATAGTATATCCATATAATAAAATGTAACGTATGAGTGAGTTGCAAGATATATGTATGATATATGGTTCAACATGGTAGAGAGGTTTTGGATAGATACAACATGTTGAAGTGCTCATTGAGATTGAAGAGATGTCCTAAGCTTAGAAAGGATACTTGTTAAAATGGGAGCCTAAAATCAAAGAGCCATGTAAAAATATGACATGTATTACACTCACATACCTCATGAAAAGCAAAGTGTGTTGAAAGATAGATGAAATATGTTATATAATTAACATGAAATGATGACATATAAGAGAAATAAACTAGTAATAGAGGTAAATGGTTGGAGTTAATGATTTTAATTTTTTATTTATTTTTTGTATTTTTTCCATATTTGATTTTTTTTTGAATTTTTGAGATTTTAAAAAAATTGAGATTTTTAAATTTTTGCAAAATTATAATTGAAAACTTTTGAAAATGGCTAAGAATCAAGGCTTCAAAAATAGAATAATTAGGATGGATTAGATAATATTTAACAAGGTGATAAATCTATAGTGTGGCAAGGGGGATATCAATAATATGCCCCTAATGTATGTGTAACATGGGTGATTAATATAGGTAAGAATGTAAATGCACCCAATGGGCATGAAATTATGTGTGCTCATGGAGAATGTGAAAGTAGGTAAATATGATCATGTAAGTGCACATGAGAGACATAACATGTAAATATGCAAGTGGAATGCCCTAAGGAATGTGCATTGAAATATTTTTAATGCAGTTGATTTGGATTATTCGAATTAGTTTGAAAAAATAAAGAGGATAAGTTCCTAAATTTAACATAATGTAAAGGGATACAATAATGGTTGGAATAATGGAAAGAATAAGTAATCAATAAATTTAGAGCATAAAATTTATGTAGAATAGAAATAATGTAAATAACTAATTAAAAACATCAACCCAATCAATGGGTTAGGAAGAAATAGGAGTTTGTGTCCAACCAAGGATCTCATTAAGAAGATGCACATATTTATACCCAATTACCTAATATGGAGTGACTTCCTTGAAGATGAAGTGACAACTATGAGTGACTCTTAATAAGAATCATGTGTTGTAAAATAATCATCTAGGTCACTACTCATATACCCATGTGAACTTGTATCTTCATATGTAATAGGAGAAGATGTAACTAATTATACTTATTGTGAATAAATATGAACAACATGTGGTTCCTTAAGATAAAAATATCTCCTATGATGTGCCATTTTATGCTTAGGATAATATACCTTTATCTTTAGAACTAATTGATCATGCCCATGTGCAATTATATCAAGCTCATAATTAAATAGAGAAATTGATTCTGTAATTTACCCATGTGTAAAAATATCTTGCTCATAAATAGGCAAAGAAATAAATTATGTAATATTCCTTTTGTGTATGTAAATCATGCTCTTGAATAGTTGTGTAGACTATTTCATTACCATGTTAATCCATCATTGTGCCAATTAAATATTATGAATGAGGAGTAAATACCAATGGTTCCAAAGGCTATTCATATTGGATTATTTAAATTTTAACCACTTTATTATTATGAATATATTTGAGACATTTATGCACTGTAGAAGGAAATTCTTTAATTTTATGTATCCATGGGTTTCCTAATGGCACATCAGAGATACATGTGCTTGGTAGAACTAAGAAAGGTGTGATCATGATGAAAGGTACCTATTTAATGGTAGTATGATATGTATAATAATATCTTGTGTATGACCATCAAATGCTTTGACAACTCTAAAATAATCCTATAAAACTTTCTCTGTATAGCCAAAAGAGTGATGCAGTGTTATAGTGCATGTATTTTTGCTTGATTCATTATCTATCATAACACTATGTATGGGTTTATTGTCAACATATGATTAGATGAAGAGTGTATGTATATCTAAATAATCATCAAAAAATTAATTATCATCAAATTTAATCAAAGGATGTGATTCTTGGTTACTATTAATTGTACCAATGATGTTATCAAGTGGATGCCCATATGTAGGAGGAGGATGAACATTGTATGCATAATTTACTTTAGAACTATCCTTTTTATTTTTTTCTTCATTATTTTGAAAATTATATTTGTACATTTTGAGATTTTAATTGTCATTTTATTGTGTCTTAGATTCTTCATCATATGTGCCAATATTAATAATGTTCTCATCAATAAAATCTTGGATCTTGTGCTTGAACTTGAAACATTTATTGGTAGAATGTCTAATACACCTATGGTAATCATAATATACATGCCCATAAAAAAATTAGATAATAGTTTATACATTTCCACTTATATTGGTAGAGGAAGAGTGGCAAGGTTTCACTCAAGTAGCTTTTGAAACAATACATGAGGAGGTGATGGTAACCTTCAAAACTACCTTATTAACAGAGCTTGTAATTGAATCTTGTGTTCATTTATATATAACATTAAATATAATCTTAACTTAATTATTGATTTCATTTGATTTGTTCTTATAATTTAAATTGATTTTAAACTTAACATTTGAAGTATAAGGAGCATTTGATGTATATCTGAGTTTGTGCAAAATGGGAAATTTGACCTCACACTCTTTGACTATATGGCATAGCTCATCAAAAAAATTAAACTTATAAAACATAATTGCCTCTTGATGTGGAGATAGAAAAATTTGGGTGAAAATATCTTGGAGCTCATTATCATCCATTTGATTTGTCATTTTTTTTTATCATAGTCTTTCATATTAGAACATATTCAACAATTTTCTCATTGGGCCCTTGTTTGACATTTGTAATTTGAGCATATGATAAATTTTCACTAATGTTGATAGAAAAGTGGGTTAATAATTGAATTTTACAATGGATTCAAAGCCTTTACTAATTGAAGAGGGATAACATAAGATCATGTAAGAGTATACTCTTTGAGACTTTTTGGAAATAACTTTGCTAAAAAAAATTCATTATCTATAGAGTCTAGACAAGCTACATGAATGCAAAAATATGTTGTTCAGGATCACCTTTTCCTTCATATAGAGGAAGCTTCAAAGCCCTAAATATAATTGTTAATGGATAAGATGCAATTTTAGGTGCTAAAGGTTATGAAACAAGGAACATGAGTTTGTGAATGCTCTAACATGAGTATGATTTTGTTCAAGTTGTGATAACTTAGCTTTAAGGAAAGAATAATATGCTTAAGTGTGGTATTGGTAGAGATATTTGGAGGAGTGTAAATAATATGAATAGGAATATGCATGGATAATTTTTTGAAACCAATTAATGCTCCTAAACTAATATTTGATGTTATGAGAGTAATTTTATGTGTAGAAATAGGAATAAATGTAATAACGAAAGTGGCAATATTGGAAATATGGAATTTGACAACTCTATAAGCATTTATTGTTATGTAAATGTGGCCGATTTAGTTTTATGCTTAGATTTTGATGCTATAAGTATGATAATTATATTATCAACTTCTTTAGGGTGCTATTGAAGACCTTGAAAAAATTTAGATTATTCTTGTACTTGGCTTGGATCTACTCCATTAATCTCTTAGGGATTAATATGAGTTTCATGTTCATTATGTACATCATATTAATCTTCATTATTTTTAGTATTAGAATTAGCGTGAATTTAAAATTTAGTAGATCAAGGAAATGGAATAATAACATTAGTTTTTTGTTTTATTAAAAAAAACATTAGTTTCCTTTGTATAAGACACTGAAGGAAGATCTAGATATGAAATAGGAATACCAAGTAATCTAGAACGATGCCTTAGAGGTATACTGTATAATATGAATCAACATAGATAATGAATATGAATACAATACAAGTAAAAATAAAGGTATAAAAAGTGTTCTAGGCAAGGGTTTGAATGATTATGTGGACTCTCATATATACTTGATTATTCATTGATTAATTTTAGTCCAATGTTTCAGAGAACTAAATACAAAAGCAAAATTGTGCTTATAGCCAAATAACCCCATTTATAAGGGTATGGCGAGAATAACTAAAATTTACAAAAATTAGATTAATCTAAAAAAAGTAAATTTGACCAAAATATGTAAAATTAGTTTGAATCTAGTTTTTCTTACTTTGTAAGCTGACTATTGATAAAAATACATTGAAGAGACCTCTTGATTGTGCTATAATGAAAAACATGAGTCTATGTTACTTTTGGATAGGAATGTTTTAGGAGGATAAGGTCACATTTTAATCTTCTTAGTTGAATATGGTCTCATCTAGGTTGATTATATGACTAATGTTTTTGTGACAACCCACGGTTGTCTATGAGGGTTTGTTGATTCTATACGAGAGATTATTTGATGTGTGAAATAATTAAAAATAGAAGACCCTAGTTGCTGAACAAAAAATAGATATATATCAAATGAAAAATGTGGGAACATAGTTATGGGAATATCTAAGCTATGCAGAAGAAACCCTGATGTAATTTGAGTGTTGTCTATAAAGTCAAAAAGGGCCTCAGGTCGATGTGGTTCTCCCTCCTTGAGTGAGTGTGTGAATATTCATTTTTCTAAATGGATTCAACTAGTAGATTGATTTGAAATATTGAAAATGGATGCCATTGACCTAAATAACAATATCTTTAGACTTGAACCATGACTATTAGAGTGTATCAAAACTTGAATTGGAAAGAATAATACTTTTTTTCTCAAAGTATAGTAGTTTGAAATTAGCTTGTTGGGTGACTTCAAGTGAGTGCCTTGATGTGATTTTATAAGGATGCATTTCAAATATTTTTGTTAAATAAATTTTGTAAAATAATGTGAGAGACTTTGTGAAACATCTCAAATTTAAAATTTACTATTGGAGTGTGGGAGATAAGGCCACACTAGTGGACAAGGCTATAATGTGGCTTTATTTGACCTAGTGCGGTTCTATCTTAGAAGGTCAAAGACTATTGGAACATGCTTGACAAGAATGTGAAAGCTTAAATAAGGATGAAATATGGATGTTTGAAAAATGTTCTTAGTATTTAAAAGATAATTAATGATCTCCTAGTTATTACAAGTTAAAGGAATGGTTAATATACCAACTAAGATAAGGATGTCAAAAATATACATTTTCATGCACTTATTGATTAAAATTAAGTGTCTAAAATATGAAATAAGGTTTAAAGTAAAACCAATGAATTTGTGAATTTAATTGAAGGGATCCTATATAATCCAACAATACAATAGAGCAAGGTAATATAATGTTGTGACATCTTTAGGGAAACATTATTTTTAGAAAGACAAATGATAATAAACTAAATACCTACCACAAATAATTTCACAAGGATGAAATATAAAAATAATTTCCATAAGGCACACTTAGATTAGGATTTTACTTTTTTTTTCAAGTGTGATAGTATATTGTATGAGAAGAATATGAAATAATGATAGTGAGGCATCACAAAAATAGTAATGGAAAAAAGGTTAGTGGAAACATAAGTTCTTATTACCATAATCAATGGTAATGATGGGTGAAGTTCTTGATGGGAATCTCACACTAATTAAGTCTAGGAATGATGTGTGAGCAACAAAGCAAAAAATAAGACAAAAGGTAAGAAGGATAACTAGAAATAAAAATAAAAAAGGTGGTTTTTAAAAAGACAAAAAATATATCAAGTAGATTTAGATATAGATAATTTTATTGAGAAGTTAATGTAAAAAAGTGGTAAACATTTAAAAATAAAAAAGAAATGGCACATCACATCATATAGATCAAAAAGGAAAAATCATGAAAATATCCATGTGTCATCTAAACAACAACTAATATAGATAAGGTGCCCATGAGTTGACACGTGAAGTAGATTAATGGATTTACAAAACTTGGTGCTAATTTTTATATAAAGAGGAGAGAGGTTGAATAAAATGACATTTTTATTACATTAATAGTTTAAATTGTGTTCTTTGTGCCAAATGACAATTATGTGTAAAAGATCGAGACTCTATAAAATCTCTTAACAATGTGAAAGAGAAAGGAAAAAATAATTATAAAGATAATAAAAAATATTTTCAATCCCATATTTATTATGCTTAATGATTATGAGAAGAAGGAGATGGGAATTTTGTTGTTGTTGTGACAATACTAATGGAATGACCCATCAACACCAAAATTTTCCCTTTAAAATTTAATTTTAATTAGTTGAAATCTTGTAAATAATTTAATGTAAAATGTAATTAATAATAAAGTCTATTAGAAGTTATCAACTCTTACCTAGTAATAACGACACACAACATGGAATGTCATAAAGTAAAAAGTAAATATTCCATGGTAATAGTCAAATTAGTTTAGGAAATATTTTAAAATGATGGTCCATGGTAAAAAATTAAATATTTGTCATAAATGGTCATGCTAATGTCAAAATATCATTGTCATGGTAAATAGGCCACTTGGGTCAAGGTGGTCCCAAAAGAATGATGTCATTAATATTTTTGAATATTTTTTCTATCATGAAGCAAAGTCATAGGAAATATTAAATAAATTATAAGAAATATTGTCTATTATTATGAGATGTATTGTATATATTAGGTAAAGTCTATTATTAAGTGATTAGGTGTGGATTATATTTGGTAATTTGTACCATGTCAAAATGAATCCTATCTAAGATTGGTTAGAGATTACTCTTATCTTATATTTAAATGAGGTGGGAGGCCTTAATATTCTATAAAAGGATTCATACCCTCACCTTCATGCATACCTAGAGACATATAATAAGATACACACAATAAGTTAATAATGAAGACAACAAGAAGGAGAATCCTAGAGTCTTAGAGTTAGAGTGCGAAGGAAGTTATTGGGTTGTGTGAACATGTAGTTTCTCCTAGAAAGGCTATGGGAAGGGATAGTGAGTGGAGTCCATGTAGAGGTGGTAACACTCGATCGAAGCTAGGTTCACCTTTTGGGTGAGATTATATAGATAATTCCAATAATATATTTATTTTTTAAATTTTATATTTATGTAAACTATATGTATAATGATCTTATTACCCATGTATTGTGTTTATTGATTTGTCTCCATAATCACACCATCACAACTAGTTTGTGCATTAATAATATAATCATATCATGAGGAGTTCCTAATGAAAGAATTATTGAGTGCCTGATTGGGTCGATAGAATAAGAACTATTCAATTTCATTGATTCCACTAAAAGATAATGGTTTTCCCAACCAAAATAGTAAGGGGAATCTATAATAGTATAAGGAGTTGTTTCACTCCCTCATTTATTGCGAGGGTCCAAAAATAAGTGATAGTTAAAATCTTAACATTTGGAAAAAATGATGAATTGATGATGACACTTCTAATTTTATACAATTAAGGATCCATTTAAGTATTATAATAGGTCACAATCTGAATTAATATATCAAGGGTCACACAGGCCACAAGGCTACTAGAAATGGGGAATCCATTACAACCCTAAAATTTAAATAGCCCACATCATCTATAGGTATTATAAAACTACCAAAGGGGTAACATATGCATACATTTAGAGTTATATATTATAAGGGTGTATCCTAATAATATCAAACCCATGTGTTATGTGTGATGTATTAAATTATACAATGATCATCAAAAGAGTTACAAAGCTTCACATTGTTCTCATGGTACACATTCATGAGATACTAAAGCAACTAAAATTTTTCCTCACATTATTCATCAAAATGGTACAAGAGCAAGAAAAATTAATTTTCCAATGGATTATGGTTGTATATAATGTCTAACAAATACAATTGGTTTAGAAAGAAATTCTTAATGAGAATCATGATCATAAACTTCCACTTTAGGATCATAGTAGACATCAGTAAAATGTAAGGCAACAATTATGTATCCTAATAAACCAACATCCAAGGGGAAATATAAAACACTAACATGAATTAGTAACTCTTAGGAGCCCTACATTATAACTAAAATTTATTTTGATGCCAGAGGATTTATACACATGCCTTGTGAATAAAAAAGGAGAAATAATGGTTTTTATGGAAAGTCATGTGAATAGTCCATGTTTTCAAATTAGTTCCACATGTCTTATTTAAATCCCACCTCCATTATATTACATTAGGATGGACATAGTTTATAAAGAATAACAAACCTGGCATAGGTTTTAAACTTTACCTATGAGGGAGGCATCAAGTTTAGGAGCACAAGTACAAGTGGGCACTACCACTCTAGGCACAACTGAAGAGTAACCACAAGGGATAAAAAATAAGTTTAAGGACCTAAATAAAACACATATCATGGAAATTAATTAAGAGGATATGGATGTCTTATCAAGTCCTTTAAGGATTTTGTTCAAAATTTATGCATGTTGAGAGCTGCAAGACCACATATAGATGTTAAAGGGTGAATGGAAACATTCATAGTACTTAGGGTCATAGTTGAGGAAGTAAAATAATAATAATTTACCAAATAATCTAGACTAAATACTTAGGATCACAATAAAAATGTTTAATTTTACCAATTTCAAGCTTGAATACCAACATGAGGCAATGAACAACACCACCTACATAATTGAATCCACTATCCACTCCACAATCTTACCCTCCATCTTCCCCACCCAAATGTATACCATTATCACCATATTCCACCACAAATTCATAGTGGACTCCTCCAGGTGTGTTCTTCATGCCATAACTGGTTATCGCATAATAAACTATTGGGATTTTATCTAGAGAAATTTTGGTAAACACTCTAGTTCTAAATGAGTAACCACATGTTCAAGCACATCCAAACCAACCCCAAATGCAAAGTGAAACTAAATGGAATTAGACCAAAAAAAATAGAAGTGACCCCAAAGACATAAAAAAGATTCATAGGAAAAGGATACAATTGAGAAAGAATAAACATCTGAGAATATAGAAGAATAACCTCAACAAGTAGAAAATGATAAATTTTAGTATGATATAGAAGAAGATTGAAAGAACGCTGGGGCATAAAAAGAAGGAAAGCGGGATAAGAATTTTTTTTAGAGGACCTATGAAAGTAGGAAAAATAAAAAAAAGGTTATGGAGGAGAAAATAGTAGCCAATAATGTATCCACTATCAAATAAGATTAGGAGAAGTGCAATAAAGAGGAGTAGAAGAAGTGATGGGAAGAGAAATAAAATAATCAAAGTGAAGAGGAGAAGAAGGATCAATCAGAGGTAGAACCCAAGAAGAGGGAGGATGAAGAGAAAAATAAAAAGGATTAAGATATGTATCAAGCTAAAATATGTAAGAAACCACAAGATTAACACAAGGGACATTAATTTAGGATTTTGAAATCTACTGCAATAACATAAAGGATGGAATACCAAGCCAACTAAATCATAAAATAGTTTAAACAAATAAAATGAGATCTAATTTAGTAAAATCCAGCTCATAATAGGAGGTTTTAAAGGGCAAAGAGGATACAAAAATTTCATAGTGACTGAATATCTAAGCTCCCCATTACCAAGAAAATAATTTTCATGCCCATGGCATAACTGCTTTATACCCCAAAAACATATTTAGCTCAAAAAATGTACTTTTATATTTCAACCACAACCAATCATGTCACTCTAGATCATGCAAATCTACCTTTATAAATTTAGATTTAAGGTGTAAGTTCCTTCCACACTTTTGTCAAGCAAACAAATACCAAAGTCAAACAATAACATGAGCAGATTCTACAAAATAATGAGGATATCAAAAACTTATTTTATAGAGCTAAGAAGATAATCAATGACCCTTACCTTACTTTGGTGAAATAAGTCTTAGGCAATTAGGTGATGTTTGATTTTTTCAATTCACATATCTAATAACTAAGATTTCATATGATTGGGTAGTTATGTAGTGCATATAAAAGATAAAAGTAGAACCAAAAAAATAGTCATATTGAAGTTGATGCCATGTTTGATATTTTATAGGAGTATGAAGGTTTTTTATGCTACTATGACACAAGTGAAAAAAATATCAAGCCAACCATTCAATTGGAAAGAACAATTACAATATGTTTACAAGAAACCAATAATGACCTAACTAAGGTCAAAAAATTGAAAGAATTAATGTTTAAGAAGGAGATAATGGTTTAAACAGATGCCACTCTTAAAGATTATCTTATATATAGGGACAAAATTATTATTCATTTAAGAGTCTAAGAGCTATAAATTTTGATTTTTTCTCTAGTTATCCAAACACAAAAATATGTGGAGATAATGGAGCAGATCATACAAGATACGTAGAAAAATATTATAACCCACCAAATACTACTAAAAAAGATTCCTCAAATAGTACTACAACTTTGTCTACATCATAATCAAAATTTACATGCAACCTACTCATCTAAATTATTCTAGGTTGGTTGGTATGTTTCATAATTGAAAACTTGAAAACTTAAATACTACCAACCTATTGAAAACTTGTAAAGGGTGGTAGGTTGGTATGTCTCATAGTTGAAAACTTGAAAGGTTGGTTAATTAGTGTGAAAGAAGTGAAAACCAATAAATGATTCTCTTAGTAAAAATGTAACCAAATATTCTTTGCAATGTATATGTGGAAAATCTCAAAGAAACTTAACATGTGTATAAAATTTAGTTTTTAGGAAACTACACTTTTTTGATAGCTCTTGTCTTAGGACAAGATAATTTTTTAAGTCTAGGAAAGTATTATTAGGAGACTATGAAGTGTGCAACAAATTTATAGTTTGTATGATTTATATATTGTAATCATTCATGTAAATCAAATATAAAAAATGGAATCTTGAATGTTTACCTCAGATTGATCATAAGAGTAAATGAAGAGACAAGAAGCTAAAGATTTGTGTTGGCTCTATATATATGCAAAATTTGTAAAGGATAGGTTAGATCTCAATATTAGTTTTAAGTTAATACTTGTATTTGTTAATATTAATTCTAGTTATCTTGTGTTTTGTGTATGTCCCTCTTGTGAAATAATGTATCTTGGCCATCACACTCTTTATAATTATATATGATTAAGAGTTATGAAACTTTTTATTTTTGTATGATAGTAAGTGGAATATGGTAATCAATGCACAACCAACTTAGTGTGACCAATATGCCCCATATTTAAATTTTAGAATAGGGACCTATTTGTTCATAAAAGTATTGTATTTAGGTCCTTTTAAGACATGAAATGAATTCAAACCTAAACATACCAAATCCTAAGTTTTATTATTTACAAGATATTTTAAAAATTTTGGCTTAAAATTAAGGCTTTAGTTAATTA
The DNA here is from genome assembly GCA_037957365.1 of Torreya grandis. Classification (NCBI taxonomy): domain Eukaryota; kingdom Viridiplantae; phylum Streptophyta; class Pinopsida; order Cupressales; family Taxaceae; genus Torreya; species Torreya grandis. The sequence goes on from JARHVA010000949.1 coordinate 523,114, forward strand.
AAATATCAAGGTTTTTTTTACATGACTAATTGAGCTAATCATTTGTTTTTACAAGTTATTTGGTCTGATTTACAAGTCATATATACTTTATAGGTCAACATTAAACTTACCAAATGTCACTTATATGCTTATATTCTAATGATCGATGATATTATTTCCTAACTCTAAATAAACTATGACCTATTATTGACTGGGTACACATACCACTTTTTATTTAACATTCATATCAGAGAATGACTAATTATTTTTACCTTAGTATCTAGACTATGTAGAACTATTCCATTTATCACGCTATTAATTCATCATAAACCTTCAATATAATTGGCTTGGTTGTTTGTCTATTCAAACATTATAGTTGAGTGAGATCATGCCACACATCTCCATCATGCTTCATCGTAGGCCTATGCTCAAAGTTTCAAGTCTTATATGCTTGTGAGTAAGCGACTGAGTGAGATCATTCCACATTTCACCATATCATTATATTATGGACTATTAGATAAAATTTAAATTTATGGATGGCTGTGACAAGGTGACTGAGTAAGATCATACCACATATTTCATCTCACTCTATTACATACTATAGAATAAAAACTAAGTTATGAACCTATGAAACTGAATGACTAAGAGAAATCATGCCACATGTCATAATTTAATAGCATGGAGATATATATAGTGACATATTACAAATTTTGTGACCAAGAAATGAAGTAATAGTTCACCATGTGTCATCCTCTATATACTCAATAGCCACATGTCATTCACAAATGTCATCATGTGTCCGACCAAGAAAAGTTAGTTGTTATGTGTCATGTCATGTGTTATCACCTTACAATGTCATACACTAATAGGGATTAGATACCTAATGTAAATTATAATATAATAAATGAAGATAATGAAATCCATGTGTCTCATAACAATATATTTAAAGGTCATATATGAATATGAACCTAGTCAACTTAAAAAAAAGACATGAAGGAGGATGAAACTAAACAAACTAATGACACCTATGAAAGGAAAATATAAATATTAAATCCAAAAGGGTGACTAAGCAATCCAAATAAGTGACACACCGACACATGTCTAATCAAGTCTCGTGAAAGTTTGTCTCACCAACTCAGATTCAAATCACAAAAACTGATTGACAATGACCATTACACTACCATTAATTCTCATGAATGGATATTTATGAAATCAATTTGCTTCTTGAAATTAGACTAATATACGATATTTGAAATAAAATTGAATTACCTTTTCTAAATCATTATCTAAAGCTCTCTAGTGATAAAAATCCATGATTTTCAAATTTGAATATAGATCTCTACAAACAATTCATTGGTGGTCAAATATACCCCTGATCCATACCTCTTATGCTTTATAACTAACAAAGAATTTAAGGACATTAAATTCAACCCAACCACTTTCAACAACACATTCCTGCATTCCTTAACACTATATGTATAACTAGAAAATGTGTAGCCTTATAGTGATGACTACTAGTTACCTCTCTATGGTAGGGTGTATACAGATGACTTATTTTCCATTAAAGTCACTGGCATTCACAAAGATACTATGAAGCCTAAGCTATTTCCATGTATTGATTTAATTTTAAATTTATTTACTATCAAAAAATACATGAGCGATATCTTCCATTTAATACATAGTCTGTACCTATAGCTTATGTGTTTGGTAATTATTTTGAAAGATTCTATAGATTGCCTATACCAGACATGACATAAAAACAAAAGGTTGTCAGTGATTGGTTGAGAAAAAAAATGTAATGGTTACATTGATATCATGGGTACTGAACCCCAACAACTTTGCCTTGAAAATCAAATTGAATACTACTCCCATTATTTGATTCAGACTTGGATTTATAATTGCCATGGCCTTACTGAACAAAATTTATGGTTCCCCCACTATTACTTATGTCAATGAAATTTAGATTTCTCTCTTATCTATTATTTTAGATACAATGAACATCCATTCACTTTGGGAGATCATAAGTTTCAATTTAAAATATTAAAGATGGGCTCAAAATAGGTCTAATGGAAATTTATACATACTATCATATTTATTGGATGTAGTTTATGCTATAGTCATACCTCCAAATGTAGAACCTTGGGAGCCTACAAAAAAATCACCTAACAATAGGATACATGATGAATATATCATTTTACACATCTACATATTTAGGAAATTTATATAAAAAATAACATACACCTTCTACCTAATAGTCTACAAATCCATTAATGGAAAACCTATGCCAGTGTTGTCTAAGGAGATAAGGAGGATAATTAAGAAATTGGGAGAATATTTTACTATCTTGACCATATTATGATCAGGGTGGAAGGCACACTAGTAGATCCATTATATCTACCTAGGTTGGTCCCAAACAAACTACTAAGTAGGATATAGTTTATCAATTATTTTACAGTGTAGACCAAAATCTAAAAATGTATAAGCTATGGGTATTTCATAAAATGATACTTACCATAGGGAGACAATAATTTAAGGTCTAGATCCAATTGCCTCAATCCTCTAAGCATAGGTTTAACTTCAATTTCAAAAGGGAAGAATTTAGATTTTGGAATCCTAGAGGCATTGTGGTTAAACATATAAGAAAATTTGATGGAAACTCAAGACCAACTATTGGAATCAATCATATGATCACGATTATTTATTATTGAATGTTAAGGATGATTTATAAGTTTATTTTAGAATAAATGGTGTAGGGATTCAATAAATATTGCTCAGATGATCTAATTTGATCCCATCATCACCAAGAATGATGTAGTTGAGATAGAAAGGTCTCAGGATACTCAAATAGAATAAGAAAAACTAGTTGAGACTAAAGATCAATTACACTCTAAAGTTATCCCAAGGCCAATAGATAAAAATCAATAAGATCCTTCCATATAAATAAGGACACCCTTGATTCATAGGGGCCCTATTATATTTACACATGTAGTCTTAAAATTTGACCAGTTATGGCACCAGTGATAGGTCCTTACCCTATTCATATTCCCTATTACAAGTAAAATAAAGAGGAATTTTTTAGTAACCCTAAAATCTCTCTAGATCACATTAGAGGAGATGCAACCATAGTATGCATGTGGGTTTTTAGGCTTAATGTACACGAACATCAAGGATGAGTTAGTAGAGGAAGGTGTAGCAAAAGAAGGTTTAATTAAAGAATAATTAGAAAAAGCATAAAAGTACATATAACAAGAGGATAAACCTAATGTTCCTCCATGGGTGCCTACATAATTACACATCAAAACCCCTATTTCTAGTCCTCTGCATTCAAATAATATAGAGCAAGCAGATGTAGATACTATAGGCACATGCCTTATGACTACTGAATATATACATCGAGAACACAGTCCCAAGGGTGTCTCTGCCACTACTATTAGTATTACTACTATTCCTATTATTACTACTTATACAACCACTGCAACTACAAAAAAAATTCATCCTCACATGACTACAATTCCTACATCTACATTGTATTCAAATAGTATTTATACTACTTCAATTCCTATAGCTACATTTTCAATTAAAACTTTTGATTTTTTGATTGATACTATCAAGAAAAAAAACACAAATAATACTATATATACACCCATTGGCCAATTTTTGCAATAACTAACCTAGGCTACCATTACATAGCCTATTGACACTTTAATTAGTAACATAACACCAAGAGGTCCACAATGAGGCTTTCCATTCATTTATCAGACTCCACATTCTAAAGACTAAGTATTATAGTCTATCTTCACAACTTATATGCCACTAAGCCATTCCCTTAGTTAACTGAGCTCATCGATACCTATAAATACCTAAATAAAGTTTCCCATGGTCTCAATTATTAAAGAATTCCCTAATACCATAAAACATATAATAAAGATAACTCCTTAGATTACAGTCTCAGGAGAAAATAGATCTTTCGACCTTTCCCTACACCTCCACCTTCTACTGCTCCAAGCATGACCCATTCACCAATTCCATAATTCATGCATCCACTATCCATTTCACCCCTGATGACCACCTCTACACAGGTAACCTTGATTGAAGAATTGACCTTGACTCTTTCATGGATATAGAATTTATAAGCACAAAAGGTGTTAAGAAATAACTTAGTCATAGTGGAAGTGCCTAATATAAATATTGAGTTTGATGAAAATATTAATCTGAGTTAAATAGGGTAAGAAAGATAAATATGGAAAGAGAGGAATAAAAATTAGAATTTAGAAGAGAATAATAACTCTTCTCACTAACTAATAAGAGAAAGACCCTTCCTAGAGAAGATGCTGAAATAAAAGGGGATCTACTTTCCATGTTGGACACCATAGGAGGTGTACTAAAGAAGATGTTTTGTTTTCTACTATAGACAAATAAGAGACTAGAATCTCAACATAGATTAGAATTCTGAAAGGAAATTTTGGATAAGGTCCAAAATTCAGCCTAAGCACTATAAAGTAGTGATTTCCATACACAAAGTAAGGGTTGAATCACAACCCCATTTGGGAAATGTGGTAAATTTTAGTGAATATTTAAAAGTTTTAGATATTAATCTACATAATATTAATGGATTAGTTAGGGATAAAACATATCCAGACTTGAAACTATCGCCATTGATAGACATTAATTTGGTCCAAGTCTATATAAGATATAAGAGAAATGAAGGAATTAGTGTAATAGTTGAAAATAATAGAGACCAAGGTATTTAAGTTGATAAAATGAGTGTTTATTTCAAGTATTTATATAATATATGGATAGACAATCAACCAACCTTATTTGGACATTATTGCACACCTCCATAAAGAACTTCAAGGTGAGAGTATATAGTATTCCTCCTGGAGGTGGTTATTAGATTTTCTAGTTAATCACATTTGTAAAATGAAAGTTGGATGATGCCCAATCACTTAACAATTTATTTTTAATTCCAATGAGTGTACACAAAATATACTTGATAGGATTCATGTAATGTTTAATATGTTAACTGCCAATTTTAACACTATTGATGTAGATTTTATTTTACTTGTAAGAAGAAAGAAGTAAGAACAAAGACAACAGAAGAGGAATTTGGGAAACAAGATATATATATGTCCTTGACACAATATTATAAAATTTCACCCACTAGGAATTTAACATATACACTAGTTTATGCCTTGACATGACATGTTTACATACTCAAACATGCCCTACTATAATGACTACTATAATTCCAACTAACACTAATGGTTGAACTCGTGCATTGTAGAGATGTCTATGTCTATTTTTAGATGTGATTATATTTATAATTTATTTATTATCAACAATTCCATTTTATTACATGCAAACTATAAAGTTACTTATTTATAAACTTTGTAGACATGCAAGTTGATAGGCTAAATTAAGAGCTTGTCTTATATAAGATATTATAACTATGCAATAAATATTTGAATATGAGGTGATGATGGATTTGGTAAGGCATCAATAAAATCCTATGACACCTAGAAACAATCTTCATAATGGTAAGGGATAGATTTAGGGAATGGACCAACTACTAAGTAAATTTTGTCAATATCTTTAGTTCAGTCAAGGATATCATAAAATAATCCCATAAAATTATCCATACCAAATTCATATATATATAAATAAAAAATTAAATTAGTCATTTGAAAAAATCATAATAACTCTCTCCCATGTAGCTAACTTAGTATCAAGATCCTAACAAAAAATTACCCCAAAAATTACTACAACTTTGTTTGGAACACAATCAACTTCCATGCAGCCTACTTAGCTAGCTTATTTTGAAAAAACACATATAATTAAACCCAAATCAAAATAATTTATTGTGAATCCTATAATTTTTATTCACTTTGTATTCAACAACAATGTTTTTTTAATAAGACTTCATGAGCGGGCCCGAGAATGTTGAAAACCCATAAGATCACTCTCCTAGTTATGCCTACCCATTGAAAACTTGTAAAAGGTGGTAGGTTGGTATGTTTATTAGTTTAAAACTTGAGAGTTTGGATAAGTAGTGTGAAATAAGTGAAAACAATTAAAAAACACTTTGAGGGAAACTAAAACCAAGGCTTATTTGTAACCTAGATGTGGAAAATTTTAAAGAAATTTAACCTATGTATAGAAGTCAGTTTTTAGGTGATTGCACTTCATTGAAAATTCTTGTCATAGGATGAGACAAATGTTTAATTCATAAAAAGTGTTAGTAGGAGACTACAAATAATATTTCACAATTTTTTTTTAATACTTTGTATGTTTAAAAAATTTAAAGTTTGTGTATGTAGCCATTCATGTAGTAAAATTGAATGTTGAATGTTTACCTCATATTGATCATAAGGTAAATGAAGAGAAAAGAATCCAAAGAGTCATGTTGAATCTATATATATGATTTTTTTTTTAAAGGATAGGTTAATCCTCAAAATTAGTTATAAGTTAGTATGAGTAATTGTTACTATCGATTCTAGTTATCTTGAGTTTTGTACATGTCCCTCTTGTGAACTAATGTATCCTTTCCATCAAATTAGTTATAAGTTAGTATGAGTAATTGTTACTATCGATTCTAGTTATCTTGAGTTTTGTACATGTCCCTCTTGTGAACTAATGTATCCTTTCCATCAAATTAGTTATAAGTTAGTATGAGTAATTGTTACTATCGATTCTAGTTATCTTGAGTTTTGTACATGTCCCTCTTGTGAACTAATGTATCCTTTCCATCAAACTCACTATAATATCATATTATTAAGAGTTATGAAGCTTATTAATTTTATATTATTGTAAGTAGAATATGATAATCAATTCACAATCAACTCCTTATAGATTTTTTTAGAATGCATTAATATTATAGTTCAATCAATGACCTAATGAATAAGAATGAATAGTTTAAAATATTGTGAGTCCTATTAAAAATTATAGAATATAAGAATAACATGTCTCAATGAGAAAATATAGGGACCATTACTAGAAAATAACTTACTTAATTGGTCTCAAGGTATGATCACTATATTATATTAGATGAAGGTATGATTCGGTGCCATGATCCACCCATCCCTCTGTATAATGAATGCATTGTGACCATAAGGGCATATTGAAGAATTATCTACCTTCTCAGTACATAGATAAATCTTTATGCAACTAAACATATGTTCAACTATGTAGAGACATAGTATATTATGTTATATTTACCTATAGCTAAATTCAAAATAGAGACTCTATCATAGTCCACCTTCACTCATTAAAAGAACATGTGGTCCTTCTCACTTCTCTTAATTTCATATTAATATCCATGATCAAATCATAGAGTTTTTTTGTCTCCCTCTACCCCATGGACCCTTATTTTTCTATCTTCTCTAAATAATTATCTCCCTCTCTCTAGAAAGTTCTATTGGCCATTAATTTTTGGAACCTCTCCCATTTTATTTGGAAAAATAATATTTAATTAAGGAATGGTGATACCCATGAAGATTGGAAATTTTTAATTTATTTTGGCCACTTCTTTCCTTGTTCACATTTATTTTTTATAGGTTGTATGGTTGGTTATGTTTTCTTTCCACAATCTTTTTTTCCTACTACATGTAGTTCATTTTCATATTAAATATTTTCCAGCCACCTGAGATCTCTTTTCAATTTTGGATGTTGGATTCTTGGCCACTTTAATATTTAATTATTGTTGAGTATTTTTCAATATGGATATTTTTTCACATTAATTGTTTTCAAGTTGATTATTCACCCTGGTCACCATAACTTGGCTTATGGCTACCTCTTTGGGGATCACAAATTTAATTTTTGATTTTGGCTCTTTTTGATTTTTTAAATGTACAAGTGGATAATATTTCACACTAAAACATAATATGTCCAATTTGTATTTATTCCACCAAATAATAATGTTTCAAGTGTCCACATGACCTATACATCACATAAACAAGTGATATATAAGGTGACTACCACCACCAATCCCATTATCGAGATCATGCTCATAGTGGATATCCATTACTAGATCTCCCACTCTCACTATGCCAACTCAGATAACACCCTGAAGGGCACAATGCAAACCCATACCAATTCATCTCATAATTAGTATATAAATAAAATTTGAACACACCTAGAACCATTGTTATGTTCACATAAACTATAATCATCATAGTTCCTCTGTGGTATGAAGAGATATAACCATAAACATAATAATCACAATCAAAATATTTTTCCCATGATCTAATATGAAATAATCAAATAAAAAATGAAACAAATCATGATAAAAATTATATAAAATATCTCCATTAATGAGTCTAACCCTGATTAATTATTAACATAGAACTAAGTCAAGGTTAGACTAGGTGGGACATTACTTTAACTATTAAGGATGAATCAATTAAACTTAAATGCAATAGAAATAACTTAATTAATTTGAATTAATGATGACACATATGTATGAAATAATAATTATGACTAATTGATATTTTTAAATCAAGAATTAGGGCATACACATAGGGTTTTGACACTTAACATTTAATAAATTAAAACTAGGTTACAATCAGCTAAATTTGAACATGAAATCACATAATTATAAGTGTTTGGAACATTGCCTAAAAATTTGGTTATGATGATAATAGCCTTAAAAAAAAGTGTATGGTTTCCTCAAATAAGTGACCAAAAGCATTAACAAACATGTAACATGTGACCATAAGCATCATGTCACTTCTAATAGGTGATATCCGAGGTTCAACATGAGTTTATGGTTATGTTAACCTAATCCTATTTTCCTACTTCCTCTTTGATTTACACACTGCAATGCCCATAACTTAAAAAAAAAAACTTTGTTATTCTTGCCCCAGGGAATTTTTAATACACCTGAAATATATAAGGGCTTAAGGAAATAAAAAGTGAGATTTAGGGGCATGAAGTAAGCTAGGTATAACATAACTATTTTAGTATTTATTAGACCCCTAATTACTAGAAACCACTTGAATAAACTTAAGTCCAAAAATAATAAATTGTATATTTTTTTATTGAAAAAGATAAATTATATAAATAATAAAAATTATAGTGATATACAAAATAATAAGTCATGTGCTAAAAGTACAATAAAGGAAATTCTAACTTAGACAATGATAAATGCTCTAATGATTTCTTGATCTCTCTAAAATGCCTGTGAGTGCTAAAAAATTCTCTATGAATGTCTAGTATATCTATTAGCATCAAATGAGATACAATGCTTATGTATTTATAGATGATTAAATTTAAATTAGGGCCATATTGGAATGCAAACTGACATTCAAAAACTACAATCTTAAAAGGTAGGAAAAAGGAGATGAGTACACTCTGACTTAATGGGACTAGAGAAAGTGGGATCAAAATGGAATGCTTATAATATAAAGATCGATACATAGATGAGATAAAAGGATGGAAGTACAAATGATACCATAGGAATTTGGACCAAAATCCAACACTTCTAACATAGATATTGAGACATAGATAAGATATAAGGATGGAAGTCCAAGAAGAAAAGAGAGTTGAGAAGGAGAACAAGCCACACTAAAAACCAATAAACAAGCCAATAACACCCCATTAAAACCAATAATAAAAAAATAGACAAAGACACCTATAAAATTCTAATTAACAACTAATAAATATCTTATGACCATTTTCATGTGTTTAGAGACCCATCCTTTATAATGGATATAGCTCTAGGGATAAGTGAACCACATAGTGGTGATATAGAAGTTAATATGTTGGTCTCACATATAATGTAAATATTACATGTGATTCATCCATTACCATAAAAAAAAGTAAATGATGTTTGGATCCAATGTGATTTAAAAGCATGATTCATATTGTATGCATACAATGCTAACACAAAATAAAAATTCAACACAAAATCAAACTTATAAACTAGGAAAGCACAAATACCTTTGATTGAGATAAAGAGAGGTTTAAAATGCACATTAATTTACACAAATGAATAATCATATCTTTATGTTTATTTTATAAAATAGATGATGGATTTATTTTATCAATGTAGTGTGCACAAGCACTCTGGTAGCATGTCCCCATGATAATTGATGATTTAGCTTGATGGAGTGACGAGATGATCACAATATTTGCTCTAGAAATTGACATAACTTTTTTATGATTGGAATAATTTTGAAATGATAAGAGGAGCTTTCAATTTATATATTTTACAAAGTAAATGGATGGTTGGATTTGATTTAAGACCAAGGGCTAGGATTGTGATAAAATTCTCATTGAATAAGGTGAATTGTATCATAAATGTGAGGATTAAGACAAGGCATGGTCTTGAATTAATGAAGGGTCATTTGATTTTCTCTTTGTCCCTTGTCTTGGATTTTTCGGATTTGACATGAGATTGTATTAGGATTTTTATAAATTGATGATTTTGGTTTAATTGATTTTTAATATTTGAGAATTTAGATTTCTATTGATTTTACTATTAATATTAATCAACCAACTAATACGATTAATTAGTTGATTAATCCTAATTTAATTTTAGTCCAAGGTTCATTATGCAAAGGGATTAATTGATTGGGGATGATGTTCAAATAGTGATTAATTAGGCTAGGAATGTTGATGATGAGATTAGTGTTCAATTAGGATGCAATTAGAATTTTTATTATAATATTAAGATGAGGAATAATAGTGTCTATAGTGAATAGTTACAACACCCAGGTGGTGGAAATGGAGTGTATACATTTTATCCCACTTTGAAATGGCATTGTGACTGATTGTTTGGAGTAACCTTTTTTCAAATAATGAATAAACTAAAAAATCAACACATAAGGATGCCCCTAATGGCATGTGATATAGGTCTGATGATCCTTTGAGATGAAATGTAAGGATGGAAGGATATGGATGCAATATATAAAGGATAAGAGGACCATAAATTTGAATAAAATGATAAAAATGAGGAAGATAGGTAAAAGTAGGATGAAATGAGGTGAACAGGTTGAAAAATAGGGTTATACTGATGTGAAATGGTTTAAATGGGGGGACAAGATTTAAAAATTTGATGGATAGGGAGATAAATATGAGTGGATGGGTGAAAATGGATCATTTTCATCAAATCCTCTTAGAAAACTAGAGGTTTGAGTATTTCCCTAGCCTTCCTAAGAAAATGGATTGTGTACCCTTCTAAGAGCACTAAATGGAGAGAGCAAAGGAACACTTGAGATAGGATGGGAGATGACATATAGTAGGTACATTTTTATTTGTTTGTTTTTTTTTGGGTCATAAATGAGATAAAAAATGCATGTGGGATGTATATGCCATGATGAAAATTTTCCTCATTATGTTTGCATAGATTCAAACAACATTTATGCATATGAATTTGGTTTTTATGTCATTTTTTTTGAAATTTGAGATGCCCTATTATTTCCACAATTTTGGTAATTTTTTTGAAAGTGTGGTGATACTTCCACAAAAATAATTATACTTGTGTAAAAACAATATTTTCATAGATGTCTTGATGTTTGCATAAGAATTATAGTGTTTATGCTACTTGTAGCATCTACACTAAAACTTAAAATTTTGATATGAAAATGACAATAATGACTAAGCATATTGATGATTTTATGATTTTGGGAGTGCTTTCCCATCATTATTACTAGGGAGAAATAATTTACAATGCAAAATTTGGTTAGGTAGTTAAATACAAACAAGTGAGATTTATTGGAGGTCGTCAAACTATACCACTTCACACAGATGCTAGAGATTAGTTAAAAAAGAGCCCTATTAACTATATTAGCTGAGTGGTGGCACTTAGAGATTATCACATTTCACCTATCAATAAGTGAGATGATTGTGACTATTGAGGATGTCTAGTAGATCCTAAAATCTTAATTCATGAATAACATATCTACTAGATCGATGGCTCACCTTTTTTGGTGATGTAGATGTTAGCAGATAGGATAGATATTCATATCCATTAAAAGGGAGTGGATCTAGGACTTCTCAACAAACAAGTGGGAATGGATCTAGGACTTCTCAACCAACTAGGGTAGCAACATATGCATAAATCATATAGAGCTTAAAAAAATAGATATATGTTAGAGATGTAGATATCAATAGATTGGGAACGATAGCATGTGTGTAGGAAGAAAAGATAGTAGCCCAAGATGCATATAATTCTTGACTGAAAATATAGGACAATCAAATGAGAGCAAATCTTTAGCAAAAATATGTCATGCACCAAATTTATATTTCAATGATAGATATTGAGGATACCAAATGGGTAATAGAGATATATATATTGATAGTGGAAATGACACATCTTATAGGGGAGTCCCGGAGGCTCAAAATATAGAGGGACATAACCTGATTAGATTTGAATACCTTAGGCCTCGTGAAGGCCATTTTAGATGTTGTGAGTGCTATGTGGGAGGCCACATAATATATGGGTTTATATGATGGGATCATACTATTAGACTAGATGGCCCCATCCTATGTGGAGGTTAGTAGATCTAATTTATGGATAGGTGCTTCCTTATCTAGGACTACATAGACACAATAATCAATGGGGCCTCTTCTTAATATGAGTACACCACATAGGTCACCTATGAGAATTCCATCAATGAGTCCTCTGGTAAAGGGTCATAACCACATCTGACTACATATTTTATACTCCTACATTGTGATAGGCATTTTAATGTATAAGTGAATATGATATATATGTGTAGATTAATATTTTATATGGACATTGATGTATATATGGGAATTTGATGTATATGATAATTTTATTGATATTATTTGATCATGATTATATATCATATGGTTTATTGTAAGGTTATGTGATGATTGTTTGATTTCATTATATTATGGATATGATGAGTAGATGTAGACGTGATGATATATATAGGTGTTAGAGATAGATGATAAATGACATATGATATGATGATAGGTTATATGATGTTTTGACACTCATAATTGATGATTTTGATGCTGCATACTTAACAATTTTTCATAAATAGATGGATAAGTGGCTTGATAGGATGATAGATGATTAGATAGGATGATATATGATTAGATAATATGTGTATGGAGATTTATGAAAGAGAGGACATGCTAATAGGATTGCACATAGTTCCAACTATTTGAGCAACCTTATTTTTGATATAGCATGTGATAAGAAACAATATGTTATAGAAAACCATGATAACATTGTTTTCATATGCCAATGGACTAACACACAAACAACAAAATAAAAATAAAATAAAACAATCAAGGAAGCAAAAAAATAATACTCACACAGATAAACTTGAAAATAAAAGCAACCTAAATCATCTTGTCATATATCGAGTCAAAAATCCATGTGTAAAGAGTGATGATACTGATAGCTTCATTATTCCTTGAGTAATGATATATATGAGGGGGAACGATATGTGAATGATTTATTCCAATGAATTGGCAATGATTTATTAAAAATAGATCAAGGATTTGAGCATTCCCTAGGACAAGATGATTGACTCTATTTAGATATTTGGGCTTATTTTGATTCAACTATTTTGGGGATTTTATGGAGTTTTTTATTTTTAGATTTATAGGTTTTTATATAATGATGGATGGATAGTAGAGAGGAGCTCTCCAATGATTATACTATGTGTACTCAAGTAACCATGGGTTGTTTTGATGTCTTATTGTAGATAATGATGTTCTCTATATTTTATTCTTATCATCATCAAGGTCAAAATGGTAAGAAGAAATGGATAGGAGGAAAATGGATTATGGATGTATGGAATAGAGTGGATCTACCGCCAAGTACAGGGTACATGTAGACAAAATATGGCCATTTAAGCATAGAAACACTTAAAATGCTTGAGGTACATGATGTTAATAGGATTTTTGAGATCCTATATAAATTTTTCATCTAGTCTATAATCTTATAACCCATAATTAACAACTATGATGTAAGGACCCAACCAATTACACTCAAATTTACCTTTCTTTTTTTAGTCTGCATTAGTATTTTATTTATTCTATTTTAGAATAAGATTTATAATTTTAAGTTCCTTGGATTTAATGCACTTGTCATAGATTTTGTGGAGCATATTATTATATAATGTGAAGTGATCAAGGGTGTTGAGCCATTTTCATCAAGGATATCTAGTTCATGAATCCTTATGACTCTATAGTCCTCACCATCAATTAGACTTTGCAATGAAATGTGTACAGAGGGTAACTCAATATTGATGGGAAGGATGGATTCAATAACGAAGATAAGGTAGTATGGTTTAGCCCTTGTAGGTGTGTGGTTGTTGGTGCGGTAAGCCCACAAGGCAAGGTAAAGCTAAAGATGCCAATCATAACCAACATCATTAACAATCTTCTTAAGGAATTTGATAATGGTTTTATTATATGCCTCAGCTTGGTAATTTACCTATGATAGCAGAGTGTGGAGCATTTGTTTTGGATATGAAATTGAGAATAGAGGGATTTGACATCTTTATTATTGAAGGACTTACCATTATTAGTGATGATGATAAAAGGGATCCAAAAATAACATATGGGGTGGTTGAAAATGAAATTGGATATCGATTTACTAGTTACATAAGTGATGAGAATAGATTTCACCCACTTAGTGTGGTATTTGATAATAATTAGGATATGTTTGTGGTCATCAGATGAGGTAGGGTTAATCTTCCTAATGATATTAAGATCCCATGTAGAGAAGGGACATAGATTATTGATATGTTATAAATATTATGATGATACATGAGACAAGTTTCCATGCTTCTCAAAAGCAACACACTTCATGACATATCAAAACACATATGTTTCCATAGTAGGCCAATATTATCCCATGAAAAAAAAATTATAGGCAAGGATCATTCCACTAGTGTGTGTGATATAGAATCCATCATGGAATTATTTGATTTATAAGTTAGCCTCTTCTAATTTTACACACCTTAACATAATTCAATCAAAACCTCTAAAATATATCATATTGTAAAGGGATTTAAAATGAGAAGCGTGTTGGACTAAAGATTTATGTTGGCTATGGGATAAATTAGTAGGTAGGATGTGATCATGAAGGTAGGTGGATATATCATGGTACCAGGGTGAATTTGGACAAACAATCTCACATACCATGTCATATTCATTAGTTTCATATGTCAAGAAATAAATTTATTCCATGTGCGAGGAACTTGTTCAAAGTTTATATACTATAAGCATGATTTCAAGTTATCCACCATGTTTTTATAAGGAACAAGTTTTTAATCCTTGGTTTGATATTCATTATTTAACTACTTGATAATCATCTAAGAATCATCAAAAAAAATATAAATTCCCCATTGGATTACAATCTTAAGACCTAGGAGTAATTATCTATGCTATGTGATGTTATTAGTGTGTGGGAAATATATTCTCAAAGCTTTAGGGATCATATCACCTTTAAGTTTTAAGAACAAAATACTTAGCCGTGAGCCATGTGTGTTGAATGATCCATTTGAGTAAATCTTCCACTATAGTGAGTTATTGATAGTAAATATTGATTCACCCATAAATTTAATGGTAAATGATTACATATCTAATAAAGGAGCTTCTACTAGCTGATCAATGAGAGCCTACCATTTGATATCCTTTTGATTCAAAAACTCAATGTGAAACACACTTAGTATCATAATCTACCTACCCATATTTCCTATAAGAGCTAATTTAGACAAAATATATTTGAGTGGATCAACCTTGGCAAAGAGCATAGTTCTATTGTTAAGGGTGTAATATCATAGATTCTAAGAAGTGAAGATAATAAATAAACATTCCATCTTGATGGGAGTGAAATTGAGCTCATAGGAAAAAAATCATGCTTAAATAGATACAAATATCTATATTCCATGAGCATCATGTTGGGCCAAGAGTTCCCCCAAGGTGAACTGAGTTACAAAGATGCAAAGTAATATTGGCTTACCAGGAGTAGGTAAAATAAACACTAGTAAATTGGAAAGATACTAATTAAGTTACTTTAAAGTCTACTTAAATTTGATGTCTTTATTAAATAGGTGTATGAATGGATGACACTTATCATATAACTATGATATGAATCATTGGATAGACTAAATTTTTCCTTAAAAACTACATAGTTTTTTGAGATTAGCTGGTGGATGCATCCTGTGATGGCCTTTAACTTTATTGGGTCAAATTCAATACCTCACCTAAAAATAATTAATCCAAGTATTTTACCTAATGTAACACTGAAAACACATTATTAGGATTTGTGTACACTTTGTATTCCTTAAGCCACTCAAATATTGTATGCAATACAAATAGATAATCTATTATGGTCTTTGATTTAAATAATATGTCATCCACTTAGTCTTCAACTATGTTTTGCATCATATCATGAGAGATGATGGTCATGGCTCATTAATAAGTCACACCTACATTCTTCAAGCTGGAAGGAATGACTTGATAATAGAAGGTTACCCAAGGGGTGATGAATTCAATTTTGTGTTGATATTTGGGCATGATCCTGATTTGATTATATCTAGAGAAACCATCCATGAGAGATAACATCTCATGTCATATTACGAATTAAACTAACATGTCAATATTAGGTAAAGTAAAGTCATCCTTAGGGAAATCCTTTTTAATGTTGAATTTTTTTTTGCAAAGGTGGATCTATATAGGTTTATTTCTGACAATCATGATGTTATATAGCCACTCTAAGTAGTCAATCAATTAAATGAATCCAATAGCTAACAGCCTCTATAAATCCTCCTCGATAATAAGAGCCACTTTGGGATGTATCTTCCCAAGTTTTTATTTAATGGGTTTGACATCAATGTGTATAACAATATAGTACACCATAAGAGAGGGATCCATCCCATGCATATTTGTGTAAGACTACACAAAGATGTTGATGAATTATTTGAGAAGGGCAAGCAATATTTCACATTCCTTAGGAGAGAGATAAGCCTTGAGTTTGATGACTCTAACATTTTCATTTTTTTCATTGTTCACATCAATGGTGTTTTTTATTAATAAAGTGGGTCCATCCTGTATTTGTTCTAGCATATAAAGAAGGTCAAGTTATTCATTTGTTTGGTCCTCATGGGACTCATCTTGATTCCCAATAAATGGTATATCTTGATCTAGCATAAACACTAATGACCATGTTAATATGTGTAAAAATTACATTACCAAGTCACCATAAGATTTATATTCATATGGATTGAGATAATAGTTGAGTTCAATGGCCTTAGGATTGTGATTTTGTTGTGCTAACTCATAGGAGGAGTCAATTTCCCCATACGTTGGTCCCCCAAATAGGTTTTCATCAAGGAAAATGTCTTTTTTTAAATTTTTATAATATTCGATGGCATCTCAAAGAGGTTTTAACTAGGAGACATCATTTTTTTGATTTATTTTGATTTTTGTATTTATGGTTCAAGAACTTGTCTTGATCCCTAATGTAAGTAGTCAAATCTAGATTGATGTCAAATCATGTCTTATGGATTCATTATGGGATGTCATCATAGAGTCTAATGAATTTTGTGATTCCCCTATTATTCTAAAATACATATATTAGTACACAATCATGTTGGTCCCAATTGACGAGTTTGGGATATTGAATGTCAAGGGTAATGGTTAAGACAACAGTCTCATTGAAAATTTTAGTGTCAAAAAGGTCATCATAGAGGATATTAAATGAATTTATGTTGGAGTCATCATCAGAATAGGATTCATTGAAAATCATAGAAATTTCACTAATGTACTCATATAGATCACCACTAGGTGGTTTACAGCCAATGCCATAATATTTATTATTTGCAAAAAAAGGAATGGGCTATATAATGCCCTATTCATTAATACCCAAAATTTTTACTTTATAATCCATGATTTGTCACATCATTTTTGCTATGATATATTCATTACTCTCAAATCATGAAGTGGTGCCATTGCTCTACAACCAAGATTCACTAGAACTCTCAATATGTTCATCTGCAAAGAAATTGATTTTGATGAAAGATGTAGGATTGAACTGATAGTACATCATTTTATTCCTATTATTCATGGTGGACCTACCTTAGATTTTAGGATAAAGGGGGAGATTTCCTACATGCAAGGCATCATGGATTTCATATTCCCCACAAAAAAAATTAAGGTTCTTGAGACATGAAGTGTGAGGTGGATTTTTTGGATGTGAATGGAAGGTCATCTAAATGAATATAGGATGGATATTTGGAGGCTTTTGGTGCAAGTGTATTATACATTATAGAGATGTGCTCAATGATAATAATATGGTTGATCTTGAAATATCATCCTTTTAACATATTACAATACTAGAAGGGTTGCGGATCACCATGGATTATTACTTTCATACATAAATGAGGGAATTTGATGCACTAATGGAGAGTAGAAGGGATGGAATGCAAGGTATGAATCCATGGTCAGACAAGGAGGATGTTATATGGAAGGTCAAGATTAATGACATGCAAAAGGGTTTGATGTGTGATAGGCCCCACCATGAGAGGAAGGTGTATCATAACAGTTGATTCCCATTTAATGTTATCATGGGACTTGATGGTAATAGTGTTTGGTCTAGAACTTCCTCAGAATAACCCAAATGTTGTACAATTTTTAACATTCAAATGTTCATAATAGATCCCTTATCTACAAGCACCCACTTTACCTTGTGCTTGGTAGTGTAGGCTTCAATATGTAAGGAAATATTATGGGATGGGCTAGTAGGTGATAGGTTATGTTGGTCAAAATTGAGTTTTTGACTTGAGGCTATATTCCCCAAGATTTCTTAGAATTATGATGCATCAAATCTTTTAGAACTCTTAAATTGGAAATAAATCTATAAAAACATCCTTATGAACAATGGATGTTTTGAGAAGATATATGATTAAGATATGAGAAATAGTCTTCTCAATCTATTAAGTAAGGTTTTAGCCTCCTGTGAGAGTGGGCAAAGGATTATTTAGGATAATGATCTTAACATATAGATTAGTAACAACATAGTATTTACCTTTGATCTTGATATTGTTAATATGATGGTCAGTAAGTCTTAAAACTGAGTCATAGACATGGGAAGGTTTTTGATAGTTGACATGATTGGTGCAATATTTTTGACCTTGATTTCAAACTTTATTGTGTCAAGGAGAATATTGATCATGATTAGGAAATGGGTCCTTGAATATCCCCATCTATTGATTCGTAGATGATGAAGTATTATTGTCCAAATTAATATCACCATGGTCAAACAAATCTTGGACATAGTTTTTGACATTCATGTACCTATTTTTAGAGTGGCCATTGATCTTGTGGAATTAAAAATACTCATTTTCCTTATACCTTGAAGGCTTAGGTTGATTCTCATCAAAGGGATTTATTTGTGGATATACAATCATGTTTGCTACAACCACTTTTCATAAAAATTCCTCTAAATATTCCTCAATAAGATTATATGTCCTTAATTTCAATTCATTTTTGGGTTAAACATGAGGAACAATGATGTTATCATTTTTATAAATATCCTACATATGTTTGGCCTTGGTGATACCATCACCAATCACATTCTTATTCTTGCTGAAAATTTTGGGTTTATCAAATGATAGTTGATTTCGGTGCCCTTGGAAAATAATTTCACCAAGCCATTGGTGACAACATCCTTCTCTATTTGAACACCTTTATCAATTATTTGAT
Source organism: Torreya grandis (assembly GCA_037957365.1). Taxonomy (NCBI): domain Eukaryota; kingdom Viridiplantae; phylum Streptophyta; class Pinopsida; order Cupressales; family Taxaceae; genus Torreya; species Torreya grandis. The sequence goes on from JARHVA010000949.1 coordinate 542,785, forward strand.
CAAAAGTGTTGACATAATTTACTTCAAGTTGTAATTCCATTTCCTAATTAATATTTTATATAAATATGTTGACCAGTTGTTTATGAAGATTATGTAGGGGAATATACTATCAAGTCCCCTCCATTATTGTAAGAGTGATGAGAAGGATTCACCATTAGTCTATTTGGTGTCACAAATATCCATCATATTTAGTTCATGCTTTAAATTATAATAAAATTTTTGCATAAACTTTTTAGAAAATTAAAGGAATGTAGTTATGGATCCCTTTGGTAGGTGGAGAAAACATTCAAGAGCTTGACCTCCTAAGATCCTAGGTATCAATCTGATCAAATAAACATCATTGTAGGCAAACGATATGAATAACATGAATAATTACTTCACACATTTTCCCTTTGGTCACCCTTTCTCTTAAAATTTTCAAATTTAGGAGGCTCGAAGTGAGAGGGAAAGGGGACTTTTAATATGTCATGATCAAACATATAATGACATAGCTCTTCAAATTTGTATTTCTTTCTCAAATTCCTATTTTTAGACCTTGGAGAGTGTCTTCCATGGATTAAAAACCCTATGTTAATGGTGTACCATGAATGGGTGTTGGTGATATTTTAGTAGATTGGGGTGGTTCTAAAATGTTTGGATTACTATTGATTGGATTGATGATTATTTGATTATTATAGATGGGATTATTGATTGGATTGTGGATCTTGATCAGATTATTTTTTGTGGATGTGGGTGGGGATGGCCAAAAAATTTTGGTTAAATTTTTGGATTTCATTTAAGACGATGTGGTCTTTATCTTGGTTTATTTGGCTTACTAGAGTCATTTTCTCTTTGAAAGGGGGGAGATGGAGAACACTAGGTTTCAGATTTTGACAAGAGGATTCAATATGGAGTGGATTTTGATCTACATTATTGATAGGAGTAACTAATTTTTTATGGTTTTATTGAATATTAATCTTATTTAAGTTCACTTTAAGCTAATTTAGCTTTTACTTAATCTAGCTATGTGTGTGTAGGATTTTCTATTAAGTGAATTTATAATTCACATAATTCAAATTTTATGAGGTGTCACACTTATTTTATTCTTTTTAGGGAATCTTGGAGTTACATTTGTTAGGAATACAAAACATCATAAACATGTGAAAGAATTAAAATTTAGAAATAAAATAATATATAGCAAAAATAGAAACACAAGAGAGAACACATTACACAAGATATACATGGAAACCTTGTTAACTAGCTAGGGAAAAAAACCATGGGGAAAAGATAAATTCGGAACTTCATATTTATCATAAACTCTCTCTAAAACATCATCTCCTCTCGACAACTCTTTTATAGTGACTATAGGAATTCAAGTGAACCAAACTTGTAACGAAGCCTTACAGACTCTAACCTCCAAGTTGAAAAATGTAACTCCATCATGATGTTAACACCATAGCATCCAAGATGAGCTTGAAAGAATCACCTTATCTCTATGATCTGAGATAACAAGCCTCAAAGTTCCATGTCTTCATCTAGGTGAGCCAATACAACTTGACCTTTTAGGCTCTAACCTCTAACCTCAAGGATCTCCATGCTTACATATAAACTAGGTGAGCCATGCTCTTATCTAAGACTTATAGGATCTAACCATGTAAGCATGAATGATGCTTACAACCCAAGAATTTATATGAGATAAGATTATATGCCTTAAAAGCTCAAAATTCAAACATAAAATCCCAAGGATTATATGGATCCTTAAAGGGAATCCATAAAGAATTACAAATGGATTACAAATTACAAGAACATAATGCTTTATAGATTTTATAACATGAGAGAGAGAAGAGAGAGAGAGGGGGACAAAACTTCATGGATACTCTAAAAATTTGCCACATTTGAGTAGGTGTCATGTGATATTATTGGTGGTTATCCCCATGTGCTAAAAGTCATAAAAAATGACCCTCCACTAGACAAGATCCAAGGCCACCTTCATGTGGCTCCAAAACTTGCTATCCACTTCCACAAGTGAGTCCAAAACTCAATAGTGTTAATATTGTCTTCTTCATCAAGGTTCAACAAAGTGGATGATCCAATTTAGAAAATATTCAAGCCACCCTATGTGACTCTAATAATTTCACCCCATTCACACATGTGAAGTTAATTTGTAATAGTGCATTCTTGTCTTCATCTTCACATATCAAAACAAGAGTCCAAAAGGTGTTACAATCACCTTTTGACTTTCCTACGCATGTGAATCATGGGTTTCTTTATAAATTTGACCCATACATGAAATCTTATATTTTTCATCACATGACAAACCCATGTGACTCACCAAAGACAAAACCCATGTCTTCTAGTGGAGAACTACACCCATACCTATCATATCATCCTGATCACACCCTAGGACCCTTCATGGGCCATCCTACCACATCACCTACATGCCATGTCACCTATATGCCACATCATATGCACATCCACATGCCACATCACTAATATGCCATCTCAACAAGTCATATCACCATGAATAGTTACTATTAATAATGGCTTATGAATAATGGATTCACAATCTAACAATCTCCCACTTGAAGTCATATACACAATACTTTACCACACCTGTGTCTTATGCCATCCAATTTCCATCCATGTTATAATCAATGCTCACTATTTCTCATGCACAAGCCTAATATTAGTTTTTTTCACTACTAAAAATTATCTACTCTGACTGATTTGTCAACATCTACTCCTCCATAATAAATTTGCAATAATGAAAGTGACTCCCACTTCACCATAGACCCATCCTTATTTATGATTCTACCATGAACCACTCATAACTCCCACTACTTATAAGTATCTACTTTAGTGTACACCATGGCTTTATTAAGGCTTCCTACTCTTGATGAATGAAATACAAAGGAAATCCATGCATTCTCCTCCTCTTTCTAGGACACTCCAAAAGACAACTCATAAAATTTTAAGAAGTGGGATACTTGAATTTATTTCTTTCATGTCTACTTTGCATCTCCATCCTTAGTTTTCTTCTTCATATCATCTTAGTCACCCAATCCATCTCACCATTGATCTGTTGGGGCCTACAACTAACATGCCATCAATCCATAGCAAGAAACTCTACTAATATCTTGGATCTATGAAGGTAATCCTATACCACATCAACATGCTTATTATAACTCATATAGTCTTCAATTCTACAAACCATAAACTCTTTGCCTCATACACATAACCGTATGGATACTCCATCTCATCATGAGATAACCATGTAGGAAACTAAATGCTCTCATATTGAACAACAACAAGTGCACACCACACTCTGACAGTAGTTTTCAATAGGAGATACAAATCAATAGAATTCAACACATGACTCCTCCATATGTATCATACCATTACCCACCATGATCAACATGGTACCCATACATAATTCTTGTGAATTCATCATGCTACTTAGTGCATCATTTCACCTACCAAATTTTTGAGCCTTAAAGATACAATCAAATTGCATCCTAATCTACCACATGTAACACATATGGCCTTCTCCTTCCATAAAACCTAAGGTATCTTATTTTTCTCCATCCATATTGAACTAATAAAATAATAAGAGAGAAGAATCCATAGAAGTTAACACCTAATTTATACATGTAGCAAACTAATACCCACCATGCTCAACATGGCACCAATCCATAGTTCTTAAGAATTCATCATGTTCAACATGGTACCCAAAGATATAGTCAAGTTGCATCCTACTCTACCACATGTCAAACACACAACCTTCTCCTTCCATGAAACCTTGGGTCTCTTATTCTTCTCCATCCACTAGGTACAATATCAGATTTGTTTCACCTCCTCCTCTATATGGAATTTTTATATCATCTTAGCTCACACATTGTGGTAGTAGGATCCCACAACTTGTATCCCTTTACCAGTCAAGAAAGCAAAATAAGGAACATACCTTGTCATTACCCTCCATCTTCACTAATAGATATCAAATTACTCTTTAAGCTATACATTTGTTTCTTCAATAGGAACATTGTGTTGGTGTTAATCCATTTGGTAATTTTTTTTTAGCTTCTTCTCTATTCTCCATCTTTCACCAAGAGAGAATACATGACATGAAATTTATTTTATTTTATTTTATATCTTGGTCTCGCCACCTATATCTCCCACTTGCACAAACCATCCAACAACCATGGATTTGATACCACTTGTTAGAGACAACCATAACTTTGATACCATTTGTTAGGAAATAAAAATCATACATGTGAAATTAAAGTAAATGTATAAATTAAAAAAATCTACAATAAAACACAAATTATGAGAGAAAATACATTATATAAGATATACATGGAAACCCTACTAAACTAGCTAGGAAAAAAAACCATGGGGCAAAGGAAACATCCATAATTCATATTCATCAACAACTCTCTCTACAACATCATCTCCTCTCAAAAAATCTTTTACAGTGCTTATAAGAACTCATGAATCAAAATTGCAACCAAGCCTTACTGGATCCAACCTCCAAACTGCAACATGCAACTCCATCATGATACTAACACCATAGCATCCAAAGTGAGCTCCAAAGCATCAACATATATCTCCATGAGCTGAGATAACAAGCCTCCAAGCTCTATGTCTTCATCCAGGTGAGGTAAGTCAACAAGGCCTTTTAAGATCTAACCACTAACCTCAAGGATCTCCATGCTTACATACAAACTAGGTGAGCCATGCTCTTATCTAAGCCTTATGTTACATCCTAATTTCACCCTATGATTTATAACATTTTAATCTGTAAATTAATATGTTATTAATTGATTATTATTATTTTAATTTGAGATTTATGACATATACTGTTATGGAACAATAATATTATTGATTAGAATACATGATGTGATAGTTGTATTTTATTATTCTATACATTGTAGATATGTATTTGTTAGTTTTGCATCATTGGTTGATATTTATGATGACTTGGACTAACTACCTACTTATTGTGAGGTGAATGTATGATTGATCCTACCCTCAAAAATTGATGAGGAAGAGCATCATCAGAGAGGATGGACTAGATGGGACGATTGAGAGATAATAAAAGAATTGCTAGTGACCCTACACACACATTAAATTTAAAATGTTATATGCATAACATGTTTTAAAAGTTAGTACGTAATTAAAGAAATATTGTTTGTGATTATATTTTTCATGTAGATTTAGTTCATAATATGCATAAGATTACATATAATTTCTTTACTTATTATTGTCTATATTTTTGAGAATAAATCAAGAAAATAAATATTTAATTTTTATATATGAATAGTAATCAATAATACAATTATCTTAGTTTGGAAATAATTAGAAATCTATCTATCCATTAATTAAATAAATAACTACCTATATTTTAATTATTTTTAAGGATTTGAACTATCCTAAAAATGCTAACTTAGAGTTAAGACAATCTAAATTTAGTCTTGGTATTACAAACATGAAATTATGTTGAAAGTTAGAAATTATTATTTTAATTGGTCAACCTAAACTTATGTTGAGATAACATGGGTAATATGGCATAAAGATTTATATGAACAAATCAAATGCTTTATATTAATTTAAAAAGTTAAAGATATAACTTTAATTAATGAAATCAAGAGGAGAGTAAAATGCTTTGCATGGATAATGAGCTAAGAGAACCATAGCATGCAAACACAGACTAAGCTTTATTCAAAGTTATTGATTGAGGAGTAACTAACATGAAAAAGGAAGGGCATGACATATTTAGTAAGAGAATGGATTTATAAAATAGGTTTTTGGAAGTTTTAAAGGCACACAGATATAAAAAAAGGTAGAAAATGGGAAAAAGAGAATGAGAGGCAAATTTGGGAGATAGAAGAGGCAAGGGGATTTGGAAAAAGAAAGTTGGAGAAAATAAAAAAAACTAGGCATATTCTTTTTTCAAACAAATCTATAACAGGTTGGTTTTGATTTTATATTTCAGTGTGGATATGGATTTATATTTTCTATGTAAAAATCATTAGTTAAAGTTCTTGTTGTCCTAGGTATATGATCCTTTTTGATTTAAATCTATTTTAAGTTTCAAGCATTTTAATATTTTTAGCTTTATATAAATATAGCTACATTATTAAATCATGAGCAGTGCTAAGATAAATGCATTGTAATATAGATAGTTCTTTCATATTTAATGAGCTGCATTTTAAAAATTTACAAATAGCTCTATAGGAACTTAAGCAACAACTCAAATATTAAATATCTAAATTTTTTCTCTAACGTCCTATCTATATAAGATTGTCTAGTGTCTTACACATTAAGTGAACTATATAATATATCCTTGGCTATGTTTCACTCATATGAACTACGTATTACCCATTCAGGCTATGTCTTGAATTATTATCCTCATTTTTATTCTATGAGCAACGTCTTATTTTATATAATTTCATTTTAATTGCCTTCTAGACTGCGTTTTACCTATTTTGGATTGAGTCATACTTTTTTAGGGGTTTTGATTTAGATGTAAAATAGTTTTAAAAATTTAAAAGATAGGAAATCTAGGTGCTTTTAGTGAAAACCATATACCTCTTTGGAATGTGTATTGCTTATGTTGGGAAAACATCTTATATGCCAACATCCTTGTTTATTTGTTAGCATCCAGGCAATGCTTTACATTTATTGGCTATGATTATATATTATACAAACTGCATTTTTTTTATAGATTGCGTATTACTTATTTGGGTAACATTTAAAATAATAGACTGAATTTTATTATTTATGTGGGCAACATTTAATATTAATGGATTGAGTTTTAATATTATGGCAGTGAATTATTTAAAATGAAATGCATTTAGATTTAAGAAGAGAATTTTTACCTTTCAAAGTTAAGCGATCTATTTAAAGTATTTATAAATTGTTGAAACATTTATTGACAATGTTTCACTTATAAATATTGAGTTTTATTTCCTAAATTTAGCATCTTATCTTTTTATACCGGGAGCAATGTATCATATATATTATTACTTGTGTTTTATACATATGAGAAGTGTAGTTATTCTTGTGGCTGCATTTTAAAGTTTAATCCTTCCATTTACATAGGTTCCCCATTCTATAACCAATTATAATTGAATATTTATAGACAATGTCTTGTAACAACAACCCATATGAAAATTGAAGTGAACTTTAGGATCATGCAATGTCAACGTCCCAATTTATTTGTTATGCATCCTTTTATAAACTATTTATATAAAAAAACGTTTATGGAAAGGCATCTTATGAAATACTCAGCATGCTAATAATAATATATAAAGGATAGTGATTTATATATTATTATTGGTTGTATTATATATTATATGAGTTGTGTTTCACTTATTACAGGTAACATTTAAAAATTGGACTAGGTATTTTATATTATTGATTATATAATTATTTACGTTTTGTTTTGGACACTATTCATATTATACCATGTATTAATATACACTCCTTTAGGTTTAACTATAGGTTTAAATGGGTGTATTGAGTCTTCAAAGTTATATATTATATATATTTGAATAATTGTTGTGACAATTAAAAGAGTAAATATTGTTATAAAATATTAAGCTAGAAAGTAATGTCGATGAATATTATGGAATGATATGTTTATATGGATGTAGTATTTGATTAATATTATTTTTTATTATTAATTGAATGAATATGGATTTATTGCATACTATTGGAAGGTATAAATGTATATTTTCATAAATAGCTTGATTATACCACTATTAGAAATACTTCGATTGAATCCAAAAATTGATAATTAATCAGTATGTTATGTTTGACATGCAAGTAGTTATAATTACTTGTTTAAAACATACTCGGATGGTATAATCCATTATGGACTGTGTTTTTTTATATAGTGTTATATAAGTATTAATATCATTTTTTAGATTCATTATACATTTGATGGATAAAATGTATGATTAAGATCATTCCATTCCTAGTATAGGAAAAATCTAAATGAATCTTTGAGTTTTATACTATGCTATTTATGTTTACATTAGATTCCACATTGATGATGCTAATAAGTAGTGAGACAGACTTCACTAGCCTAGGTAACACCACCAATGTTGGATGTAAATAATTAATCAAGTGGTGTGTTATGAAATTTATCGATTTAAGTGATCGTATGTTATTTAAATTTTTTATCCAAAGTAATGTTAGATAGACATTGTCATTTCATATGTTTGATTTCCATGTTGTGTGATATCATGTTAGAAACATGTTTATGATACATGTCATGTAGTAGAAATATTATAAAACATGGGCTACTATCATGTCTCTTTGGATTCCTGCATCATTTTATCTACCTATTTGTGAAGGGAGGGCCATTCCTTGATAAAATATTATACAAAGGATTGATGGTCCATAGTTGGTGTGGAAAAGTCCTCAGACAATGCTCTCTCTCCCCACTATAGTAATTAACTAGTGACTACACTTGAGATTATCAATGATACATGAGTTGATTTGAATCGAGCTTGAGAGAGCTTAGTATCTATTTATTGTATTAAGGTTGAATACCTAAAAAAAATATATTTGTAATATATTTAAATAATAGTTGCTATATTATTGGACCAATCATGGTTGAATCTTAATGTATTTACTTTTTTTATAGTTGTAATAAGTTATATTGCATTTTGATATTTAAATCTAGAACTATTATTGTTCTAAGTTATTGATTGGATAAGTTGTTGAATATTTTTTCTATGGAATGAATGTTAATTAATTGTTTAAATTTTTTTTTGCATCATTCTATGTACAAAAATAAGGGTTGTATCATGTGGTATCAAAGCCTAGGCTCAAACTCTAGGACTTAATGAGTCTGCTAACATTTTCATATTCTTATTTTTAGTGAGAAATAATAATTGTGCAAATGAGAGCATTGAGTGAGGGTACTTCGAATGTAAATGAAAACAACCCTCCCAATGATCTTAACCTAATTATCATCGAACATTCAACAAATTTGGATCAAATTCTCATAGTCATGAATGATAATAAGGATTGAATCATAGCCATAGAATAATAAGTTAATGGCTAAGGTGAGAAAGAACATCAAGAAGTACCTATTGAGCACCTTAATGAGCACAAAAACTAGTAGGATGTGAGAGATCATGTAGCTATAAATTTATATAGGGAAATGAAAAAGGTGAATCCACTTAAGTTTGATGGAACTATTCTAGGTGATGGAGATAAATCATTGTTAATTGAGATAGAAAGTATTTTGAGATTTGAAACTACTCCAAAGTCACCAAAATAGTTTGGGGAGCTTACCACTTAGCTAGTGAGGCAGCTATTTAGTGGGCCAATAAGAATTTAAAAATGAACCTTAACTCAAACACCATAACTTAAGAGAAGTTTATGATATTGTTCAGATTATGGTGGCTACCACAACTATATTTTGATTAGAAGTTCATAGATTTACAAAATATGAAGTAAGGAGACTCATTGATGAATGAGTACTTGGAACAGTTCAACACACTTTTGAAGTATGTATCTTGGTACCAAGTTGATGAGATGTTCAAAATTAGGAAGTTTATCATGAGATTAGAACCCTAGATTAGTGGTGAGGTAGATTTTCATGGACCTTCTACTATGGACTAGTTCTTCAAGAAGGTAGTGAAGCAAGAGAAGAAGTTGAAGCTCTTGCACATGTTAGGGAAAAGTTCTATTTAAAAAAAAATTCTAAGTCAAAATTTAAGAAGAATAAATGGAAGTAGAGGAGTGGAGACTCCAAGGAATAGTCTAATAACTAGGATGCCAAAGTCAACTGTGGATTCGACAACAAGAAAGTAGATAATGGCTTCAAAATTCATTTCAAGGGAAACCCACAGAATGATAGGAAAGGTCCACCTGACGATTGTTTTAATTATAGAGGAAACCATTATGCTCATGAATGTACTCAAGACAAGTCAAATAAAAAAGGTCCTAATTTTTAGTAGGGTAATTTTTAGTAGTGTATTCATGCAACAGTTGATAATAAACAAGTTAAATTTTAAGCATCACCCATAGAACTATCATGTATTTTATTTAAACATCCAATTTTTTTTTGGATAGATATAGGAGCTACTAAATGTTTTATAACTCTTGGAATGCTTAGCAAGTTTCCTAAAAATATTGGATATATGGCAAATGTATGCTTAGTACAATATGGGAATGACTCTAAAGTCATAGTTGACAAGTGTCTAGTTGAAGCCGTGATTGAGTTACCTGAATTTTTAATCGTTGTAGATCTTTATGTATCACCACTAGGGTCATATGACATGATACTAGGAGTCAACTTGTGTGATAAACATAAGTCCAAGGTTGACTATTACTTAAATAAAGTTAAGTTCTTTATGATTTTGGAAATTAGACACAAATTTAAAAATAAAGGAGAGAGTTATAACTTAGGTAGATTTATGTAATGCAAGTTAGGAGGGCTCAAGTAAAAGGGTACCATGCATTTATCATCAAGATAAATGAAATAGAGGAACCTAAGGAACCATATCTCAAATATTATCCTTTTATTAGAGATTTTCATTAGATGTGTTTCCAAAAGAATTACTGTGTTTTCCTCCAAAATATGAGTTCGATTTCTCTATTGAAATTATACCTTGATTTAAACCAAATCATAAGGCACCATATAGAGTGACAACCACTGAGTTGGTTGAATTAAAGGCTCAACTCTAAGAACTATTGTCTAAGGGATTGATTAGGCTTAGTGTGTCACCATGGGGTGAACCAGTTATTTTTGTGAAGAATAAGGATGGTACTCTTTGAATTTTCATTGATTATAGAATGTTGAACAAGGCAACTATAAAAAATAGGTATTTGCTACCTCATATAGATGATATTTTTGATCAAATGCATGGAACAATGATCTCTTCTAAGATATATCTTAGATAAGGATATCATCAATTGAGAAGTCAAGATGAGGATATTCTGAAATTTTTTTTTAGAACTTGTTATGAGCATTATGAGTTCATGGTGTTATCCTTTGGATTGACAAATGGACTAGCAATATTCATCAATCTCATGAATAGTATGTTTAGCGATTATTTAGATCACTTTATTTTGGTATTTTTGGATGACATTCTTATATATTATAAGAATGAAGAGGAGCACTTACAACATCTAGAACTAGTTTTGTAATGGCTGCATAAGGACAAGTTGTATGATAATTTGTCTAAGTGCACATTTTTCTAAGAAAGAGTGAAATATCTAAGGCATATTATATCTACATATGGTATTTATATATATTTGGTTAAGATAAGAGCCATTATGGAGTGGCCAACACTAAGAAATGTGCATGAGGTAAGGAGTTTCATGGGGTTAGTAGGCTATTGCAATAAGTTTGTTTCAAACTTTTATAATATATCTAATCCAATTACCTCCTTGTAATAGAAGAACCAAAAGTTTGTCTGGTCAGATAAATATGAAGTAGCTTTTTAGGAGTTGAAAAGAAGACTTACACCAACACCAATGTTGAGAATTATTGATCCCAATGATTAGTTTTTATTGATCACAGATGTATCAGGAAAGGGTTTAGGTGGAGTCCTTATGTAGGATGGTGTAGTAGTGACATTTGAATCAAGGAAGCTAAAAACTCATAAGGTGAATTATGCCCCTCATGATATTGAACTTGTAATAATTATTAATGATTTAAAAGCTTGGAGATATTATTTATTGAGAAAACTATTTGAACTTAAGATTGATAACTTAGGACTCAAATATACTTGCACCCAACCCAATTTGAATTCTCATCAGAGATGTTGGTTAGAGTAACTTTCTGAGTATGACTTTGATATCAATTACATCAAAGTTAAATAGAAGAAATTAGCTGACGCTTTGAGTTGTAGAAGGTACATAAAAGCTATAGCTACAATTAGGAGTAATTTTAGGGATCATGTGGTTAATCTCTCACCATAATACAAATACTATGATAAAGTTAAAAAAACATTATCTAAGAATGCTCAAAATCCTTGATATAAAGGATTTAGTTTTGATAGTGATGGTCTTATGCCTTTCAATGGGAGGGTGTATGTGCCAGATCAAAAGAATCTATGGGGCATAGTGTTGGAGTTACACAATGTCCCATATTCAAGACATCTAGGAGTAACCAAGCTTATGATAGAGCTTAAACCTCTATATTTTTGGAAGGGAATCAATAAAGATGTGAATTTTTTTGTGTCACATTGTCTAGAATGTCAACAAGTGAAAGATGAACATGTGCACCTAACTAGAATACTATATCTACATGATATACTAGATTGGAAGTGACAAGTGATCATTATGGACTTTTTCTAAGGTTTATCGATGTCATAGAGTGGGCACAATATAATCTTAGTATTTGTTGATAAGTTAACCAAGGTGGCTCATTTCATACGAAACAATTTGATTAAATGATGCACCTACACTTGCAAAGAGGTTTGTAAAGAAAGTGTATAGGTTGTATGGATTACTAGAGAATATCATTTTAGATCATGATCTTAGGATGACTTTCAAGTTTTGGGTAACTCTAAACTCAACGTTAGATACATAGTTAAATTTTAGCACCGCATATCACCTAGAGACTGATGGTCAAACTGAGCAAGTAAATCATCTTTGACATATGTATTACATGGATCAATAATAAAAATGGGATTATTATACTCCATTGGTTGAGTTTGCATACAAAAATTCATACCAGTCATCTTTGAAGATGGCACCTTTTGAGGTACTATACAAAAGGAGGTACATGACACCAATCAGTTGGGATAGGTTAGAGAAAAGGGTAATATTTGGGCCTAAGATGCTTTTTAAAATAGAAGATCAAATTATATTAATAAGGCAAATATTGGCCTATGTCAATGATAGATATAAGAGTTATGCTAATTTAAAGAGTATAGATAGGTACTTTTTTATTGATGATAAAGTCTTCTTGCAGGTTAAAATTCAGAAGAGCTTGATTAAATTTGAAAGGTCAACAAAAATGTCACCAAGATATGTAAGACCCTTCAAAGTGTTGGAAGTGGTCAACCATGTAGTGTATAAGATTGCATTTCCACCAACCCTATCTCTATTAAATAATATTTTTCATGTATCTTATCTTAAAAAGCATATCGCTGATCCTTCACATATTTTGAATTGGAATATTTTGCAAGTTCTGGGTCCCAATGTGGTCATGATAGAATCAATCAGAGTAATATAAACTTAAAAAATTCATTTACATAATAGAGAGGTGTAATAGTATAAGGTCTTGTGAGAGCAATAATCTGAGGATAGTGCTGCTTGGAAAGATTATGATGAGTTCTACAAGCTATTTTCACATTTATTTGCATGATTTGATAATTGATACTATGTTTTTAAATTATATTAAACTCTTTTGATATTTAAAATTATTTTTTGAATAAGTGTCATCAAGATGATGACTAATTTTAGAGGGGAGGATGTCACATCTTTATTTCACTCTACCATTTATAACCTTTGAATCCATGTATTAATATGGTTATTAGATAATTGTTATTGCTTTGATTTGAGCTTTATGACATATACTATTATGAGACAATGATATTGTTGATTAGTATACATGATGTGATAGCTATATTTTATTATTATTTACATTGTCGATATGTATTTGTTTGTTTTATATCATTGATTTATATTTATAATGATTAAAAGTAACTACCTACGTATTACGAGGTGGATGCAGGATTGATTCTATCCTCAGATCCTGATGAGGGAGAGCATCATCAGAGATGATGGACTAGATGAGATGATTGGAGGATGAAAAAGTAATTGCTAGTGACCCTACACACATACACATTAGATTTAAAATGTTATATGCATAACATATTTTAAAAGTTATTACGTAATTTAAAAAATCTTATTTGTGATTGTATTTTGTATGTAGATTTAGTTCATAATATGCATTAGATTACATAATATTTATTTATTTATAATTGTTTAGATATTTAAGAATAAATCAATAAAATAGATATTTAATTACTACATATGAATAGTAATTAATTTTACAATTACCTTATTTTGGAAATAATTAGAAACCATCCATTAGTTAAATAAATAACTACTTATATTTTAATTGTTTTCAAGGAGTTGAACTATCCTAAAAATGTTAACTTAGAGTTAAGACAATCTAAATTTAGTCTTGGTAATACATGCATGAAATTATGGTGAAAGCTAGAAATTAGATATTATTATTTTAATTAATCAACCTAAACTTATGTTGAGATAACATGGGTAATATGGCATAAATATATATATAAACAAATCAAATGCTTTATATTAATTAAAAAAGTTAAAGATAGAACTTTAGTTAGTGGAATCAAGAGGAGAGTAAAATGCTACACATGGATAGCAAGCTAAGAGAACAATAACATGCAAACATAGACTAAGCTTTACTCAAAGCCATTGATTGAGGAGTAATTAACATGCAAAATGAAGGGTATGATAGATTTCATAGGAGAACATATTTATAAAATAAGTTTTTGGAAGTTTTAAAGGCACGCAGACATAAAAGAGGTAGAAAATGGAAAAAAGAGAATGAGAGGAAAATTTGGGAGATAGAAGAGGCAGGAGGATTTGGAGAGAGAGAGTTGGAAAAAAGAAAGAAAATCCAGGCATATTATTTTTCCAATCAAATCTATACCAGGTTGGTTCTAATTTTATATTTAAATGTGGATATGGGTTTATATTCTCTTTAAAAAAATCATTAGTTAAAGTTCTAGATGTCCTAAGTATATGATCCTTTTAGATTTAAAACTGTCTTAAGTTCCAAGTGTTTTAATATTATCATCTTTATATAAAGATAACTAAATTATTAAATCATGAACAACACTAAGGTAAATGCATTGTAATATAGACAACACTTTTATAATTAATGAGCTATTTTTTAACAGTTTATGGATAGCTCTATCAGAACTTAGGTAACGTCTAAAATATTAAATATCCAGAAAACTTTTGGCAGCATCTTATCTATATAAGATTGGACAACATACTACACATTAAGTGAGCTATATAATATATTCTTGGCTATGTTTCACTCATATGAATTGTGTATTACTCATTCAAGCTACGTCTTGAATTATTATCTACATTTTTATTCTACAAACAACATTTTATTTTGTATATTTGCATTTTAATTACCTCTTAGAATGCATTTTACCTATTTTATATTGCATCATACTTCTGTAGGGGTTTTGATTTAGCTTTAAAATAATTTTAGACATTTAAAAGATAGGAAATGCAAGTGCTTTTAGTGAAAATCATATACCTCTTTGGAATGTGTATTGCTTATGTTGGGAAAGCGTCTTATATGTCAGCGTCCCTGTTTATTTGTTAGAGTCTGGGTAGTGATTTAAATTTATTATCTATGATTATATATTATAAAAGTTGCATTTTTTAATAGACTACATATTACTTATTCGAGGAACGTTTAAATTAATACACTGAGTTTTATTATATATGTGGGAAACATTTAATATTAATAGACTAAGTTTTAATATTATGGTAGTGAATTATTTATAATGGACTACATTTAGATTTAAGAAGAGAATTTATTCCTTTCAAAGTTAAGTGATTCATTTAAAGTATTTGTAAATTGTTGGAACATTTATTGATAGTGTTTCAATTATAAGGACTGAGTTTTATTTCTTGAATTTAGCATCTTATCTTTTTGTATCAAGAGCAATGCATCATAAATATTATTAGTTGTGTTTTATACATATGAGAAGCATAGTTATTCTTATGGCTGCATTTTAAAGTCTAATCTTGCCATCTACATAGGTTTCCCCTTCTATAAATAGTTATAATTGAATACTTATAGGCAACGTCTTATAACAACAACCCATATGTAAATTGAAGTGAACTTTAGGATCATGAAATGCCAATGTCCCTGTTTATTTGTTATGCATCCTTTTATAAACTATTTATATCAAAAAAATGTTTATGAGAAGGTGTCTTATGAAATGCCAAGCATCTTAATAATAATATATAAAGGATAATTCTTTATATATTATTATTGGCTACATTATATATTATACAAGTCGTGTTTCACTTATTATAGGCAACGTTTAAAATTTGGACTTAGTATTTTATATTGTTGATTGTATAATTGTTTGCATTTTGTTTTGGATGGTATACTTGTTACACCATGTATTAATATACACTCCCTTGCATTTAACTATAGGTTTAAAAAAGTGTATAAGGGTGTATTGAGTCTTCAGGGCTATATGTTATATATATTTGAATAATTGTTGTGGCAATTAAAAGAGTAAATATTATTATAAAATATTAAGATGGAAAGTAATGTCAATGAATATTATCGAATACCATGTTTCTATGGATGTAGTATTTGATTAATATTATTTTATTATTATTAATTGAATGAATATGGATTCATTTTATACTATTGGAAGTTATAAATGTATATTTCCATAAATAGCTTGATTATACTACTATTAAGAACATTTCGATTGAATCCATAGGTTGATAATTAAACAGTATGTTACATTTGACATGCATGAAATTATAAGTCCTTGTTTAAAGCATACCCAGATGGTATGATCTATTATGGACTATATTTTTTTATATAATGTTATATAGGTATTAATAGTATGTTTTAGATTCATTATGCATTTGATGGATAAAATATATGATTAAGATTGTTCCATTCTTAGTATAGTTTAAATCTGAATGAATATTTGAGTTTTATACTATGTTATTTACATTTATATTAGATTTTGCATTGATGATACTAATAGATAGTGAGATGGACTTCACTAGCCTAGGTAGCACCACCAATGCTAGATGTAGATAATCTGATCAAGTGGTGTTTTATGAAATTGACCGATTTGTGTGATTGTATGTTATTTAAAAACTTTGGCCAAAGTAATATTAGATAGACATTGTCATTACATATGTTTGATTTACATGTTGTGCAATATCATGTTAGAAATGTATTTTATTATGATACATGTCATGTAGTAGAAATCTTATGGCACACATGGTACTAACATGTCTCTCTAGATTTCCACACCATTCTATCTACCTATCCATCTAAGAAAGGCCATTTCCTGATAGGGGATTGTGTGAGGGATCGATTGTCTGTGGTTGGTGTAGAAAAGTGATCTAATGATGCTCTCCCTCCCCACTGTAGTACTTACCTAGAGACTACACTTGAGATTATCAATGATACATGAGTTCCAGTTCAACTCAAACTTTGAAGATCTTGGTATATATTTATTGTATTAAGGTTGAACGCCTAAAAGAAATGTAATCATAATATATTTATATATACTTGAACAATAATTGATGTATTATTGGACCAGCCATGGTTGAATCGTAATGTATTTACTTTACTTACAATTGTAACAAGTTATATTGTGTTTTGGTATTTGAATCTGAAACTATTATTATTCTAAGTTATTGATTGGAAATGTTATTGAGTATTTTTTTATGGAATTAATGTTAAGTAATTGTTTAATTTTTTTTACTACATTATTCTAAGTACAAAAAGAAGGGTTGTATCACCGTATAGGATCTAACTACCTAATCATGAATGATGCTTACAACCCAAGCATCTAGGTGAGATAAGCTTCCATGCCTTACAAGTTACAACCTTCTAACATGCAAGCCCAAGGCTTGTATAGATCCTTAAATGGAATCCATAAGGAATTGTAAATAGATTAAAAATTACAAGGAGAACCTAATGCTTTATAGCATTTCACAACATGAGAGAGAAGAGAAAGAGAGGAAGAAAACTTCATGGCTAATCCAAAAATTTTCCATATTTGACTGGGCATCATGTGATCTTAGTGGTGGTTATCCACATGTGCCAAAAGTCATAAAAAATGGCCCTCCAATATACAAGATCCAAGGCCACCTTCATGTGGCTCAAAAAATTGCTCCCTACTTCCACAAGTGAGTCCAAACACTCAATAATGTTCATCTTGTCTTCTTCATCAAGGGTCAACAAAGTGGATGCTACATTTTAGACAAAATCTAAGCCACCCCATGTGAATAATAATTGCACCCGAGTTATACATGTGAGATCAATCTACAATAATGCATTCTTGTCTTCATCTTCACATGTGAAAATAAGAGTCCAAAAGGTGTTACAATCACCTTTTGACTTTTCCACACATGTGAATCATGGGTCCCTTTAGAAATTTGATCCATACATGACCTCTTATTTTTTTCACCACATGACAAATCCATGTGACTCACCAAGGACAAAACCCATGTCCTAAAGTGGAGTAGTATGCCCCACACTTGTCACATCATCTTGATCACACCCTGGGACCCTTCATGGGCCATCCAACCACATCACCTGCATGCCACATCATCTACACACCTACATGCCACATCACCATGAATAGTGACTATAAATAGTGCCTATGAATAGTGGCTTCATACTTTAACAACATTCACATGTAAATCCCCCCACATTTATCACATACATCCTCCTCATTTATAATAGGATTACAAACATTTGTCATACACATGATAGTTGTGTAAGTAACTCATTTTCTTCTATCTCTATTTATTGAGATCTCCTCTCTCGTTCTTCATGATACAACTTGCTTTAGGCTATCTTGCATTCCTTTTTATGTATTGAATACATTCTTCTTTCTCTTCTCTTATCTTAGATCAAATATTATAATTGGATATTCTTACTTTGCAAACCTTCTAATAGATTAAGATTTTTATCCGTTTGATAATTTCCTTACTTGACAATTCTTATCTCTCTCATTTTGTGTCTTGGTTATTTTGAGGTAATATTTTTTCATTTCATGAATTCATCTGTTAACTTTTCAATGTTAATCTATTGAATTTGTCATAAATCCTAATATGGTATTAGAGCTAGTTGCTTTTTAACATTAAATTTTGATTAGGTATAAGTGCTTAAATAGAGAAGAAAGAGATTTTTGACACTTTTTTTTCAAAGGGATCACACCATTGAAAAAAAAATTGCCTTCCATTATTTATCCTAACCTTTTACTTGTTTTGATATATTTTCCTCACATTAAAATCAACCTTAAATCTATTTTTCCTCTAAAAACTTGACTGTTAAAATGGTTTTATATTTTAATTCACATTCTAGTGTTTTCTAAAATTTAATGGGTTTTTTTATCATTTAAGTTGAAATCAACATGTAAAAATTTGACCCAAACCCAGATCACTTTTTTGGAAAAATCATTAAAATAGTAACTACTAGTTTTTTCCAAAAAAAACATTTTTCAAAAATGACTTTGGCTATACTTTTGTTGTATATGCATTTGATCTCAAAATATTAAATCATTTTATTAGAATTTTTATAAATTAATTTTACATGAGTTTTTTTAGTCTTAATTTATTTAAAAGACTCTTATATGATCGCCTCTTTTGCTTGAATACATTAATAGAATTCATCAAAATCAATCAAAGTATGTTTTTTCATGTTTGAGTTAATCAAAGATTTAAGCTTAGTTTAAAATTTTTATCCCCTGACATAACTTTTTAAAAATATTTTTATGCTAAATTTGTTTATTTAAATGGATAATTATCCTTAGCAAGTTTGTCAAAAAAAAATTCCTTGGTTTTAATAGCATTGGTAAAATTTTGCCTTTGGTGGTTTCCTTTAATTTGCAATTGAAACTTGTTTAATGATTAAACCTTTTTTGGGATATCAAATGGATTTTAAATTAGCCCTATTTTTGGCATTTAAATACTTTACACAAAAAAAATCTTTCCAAACTAATTAGATTCATACTCTTAAATTTTAAATCGCATGTCAAAACATGACTTTTAATGCTTTACAAGTCTCATTTAATGAGAAAATGACAAATATGCAAACCTCTTTTAATGTAAACATGGATAATATATATAATGTTATTGTCACACTTAATGCAAAAAATACATATTTTGACCTTAATAATATCTATAATGGTATTAAATGTGCCTCTAAACAAATTCCTTTGCACACTCATTCTTCTAACCCTTGATTATGCACTCAATGGATTAGTTTGGTCTTGAAATTTTTTAAAATAACATTGTTGAGTCTATTTTGCTTAAAACTAATGTAACTTGTGTAGGGATTAGTTCTAATGCTTGTCATGGTAATTTAAATTCATATTGTTCCTCTTACTAAAGGACTTTCCACAATAGTACTCCTCAATATTATATGACTTATTTTAATTATAATGTTTTTTATGCTCATTATTTGCTTAAAAATAATAAAGTTTATGAGCATTGTGGTAAATACGTGTATCATATCTTTAATTTTGACAATTACATCCATAAAAATCTTGTGGTAAATAAACTCATGATATTTTACATTGTTATACAACCACATCTTTCTCTCACTTTGATAAAATCAAAATTTTATGCATTCCTTTCTTTTATGTTGCAAAGGAAATATGCTTTGATTGGAGCTCATTATTGTGACTAGCTTATTTTTCATGAAAGATTAAAATTTTTATGATGGAAATTATCCTTCTCTCCATTTTTCTTTATTATATCTAATTTGATTACATTATTTGTATGTAGATCCTATTTTTATGGCATATTGTTTACATAAATGAAATATTGGTGTTAGTTTGTTTGGTATAGATTTTAGTGAATCATTTCTCTTTATTATTGGTCTTTTTTCCATTTAGATTGACCATATTGTCTAAAGATTATTCTTGGAGATGATTCATGATCACACCTTCATCCTTGTGACTTTTGGTAATTCCTTATCATCTTTTTTATTTCTCAAAATTATTGAAATTCCTCTTGAAAAAAGTTTCTATTAAGGGGGAGAATTATGTAATGTCAAATTAATTCCTTGTTTGTAAAAGGTTTTTTCAAATTTTGTAGCCCCAAATTAATCTAAGGGGGAGTGTTAGAGATTAATCTTATTTGGGTTCACTTTAAGATAATTTATCTTTTCTTTAGTCTAGATAGGTGTGTGTAGGATTTTCTATTATATGAATTTATAATTCACATAATCTAGATTTTATGAGGTGTCACACCTATTTTGTCCTTTTATAGGAAATCTTGGAGTTATATTCACATGTAAATCCCCCCACACTTTTCACACACATCCTCCTCACTTTTAAGTGGATTACCAAACATTTGATGCACACATTAAAGTTGTGTAAGTAACCCATTTTTCATTCTAGCTCTATTTATGGAGCTCCCATCTCTCATTATTCTTACTACAAATTACTCTAGGCTAGCTTGAGATTCTTGTTATGGATTTAATAAATTATTATTTATCTTCTCGTCTTACATCTAACATTGTATTTGGATATTCTTACTTTGCAAGCCTTCTAATATATGTGAGGCTTTCCTCCATTTGATGATTTCCCCACTTAACAATTCTTATCTCTCTCATTTTTTTAGCTTGGTTATTTTGAGGTAATATTGATTAATTTTATATATTCATTTTTTAATGTTAATATAATTATCTTGGCATAAATATTAATATGGTGGTTTCTTGATTTGGATGATAGATTATATCAATTAGGTTCTCAGGGTTGAAGTTGGGAGGAATATGTGCACCCATCACTATAAGACATACAAGAATTTCATATTTATTATCAAAAATATATTGGTCAACATGAGATATAACTTAATCAATTTTTAAAAATTCTTGCCTTCATCATTATTATATTCGCTTTGGTTAGGGAGGTTTTTAGTATCATCATTTTGGATGTGGTCTTGAACAAAATGTCCATCAAAATAAAATGGGTTAGTGCCAAAAGGATTATCATTACTTAAACTAGGGTTTATTCTAGATTAGTACCTTGTATTAGGTGTCATGGTTTAAATTCATTTTTATTATATTTTATTAGTGATGAAGTCCAAATGATTGGTTGATTATGGTGGATCAGATAAATTTATTGGTTGACTGGTCTATTTATATAAACTGATTGGTTCAATTAGTTGGATTTGGATAAGCTAATTTTTTTTATTCGTTAATATAGATTGTGTTTGATTGGATGTAGGTTTGACTATTTTGATTGGTTTATAGGTTAATAGTTTATTTTGGACTATAGGTTGAACACTAGTTTAACATAAAGGGGATCAATTAATGAATTAAAAAACATGTAGATTAGTTAGATAAGAGTGTAATTAACTAATGGCCTATTGATAATACCTCAAAAGGCATGTGGTGGGTGATCTTGGGGACTATTGTGTTCCCTACACCACTATTTTATATGTGTGTGATGTGTTCCTATGCTATGATGAACAAGATGATCTAGGGTCAATATATATATATATATATATATATATATATATATATATATATATATATATATATATATATATATATATATATATATAAATATAATGTGGTAGAATGAGGCCCAAATATGTATAAGTATTTTTGTAGGGGTTAGATATTAGAGGATGAAACCCCCTCACTTCACAGTGTCAATAAACTAGGTGGCCACATACCCAATAATGACAACTCATACTTAATTTATATATCGCACTAGAACACATGATTTTTCTAAAGTCATGTGATGAAATCCAAGTCGATCGAATAAAATGATAAAATAAATTAGGCATGTCTTATTTTTAATTCCTAAGTTTACCTAGAATCATGAGGGAAAATCATATGTAGCATGTCCTTAAGTGAACACAAAGGAATTATATCATTCTTGATTCCCAAATTTCACCTTGTGGTGTGAAGAAAAAATATACACAATCATAAGCCTCTCAAACACACAACCAAAACTTACTAAAATATAAATAAACAATATTAATTAGTTAAGCTTAAATGATTAAAATTATGTTTAGTTTGATAAAATGTATTTGAATAAAGAACCTACAAGTAAAATGTTAGTAGTTTGATGTTTGGATAGCCTTTAACAAGCATAAGACTTATAATAAATAATCAAAAAATGTAGACATCACTTAACATAGTGCAAATGATGTTAATCAGAGAAAAGATGCCACTATATATGCAAATGTTGTGATGTCTATAAAGATGCCATGAATAAAAAATAGAAACATAATAGACACAAAAATTGTTTATTATAATGCACATGTTGTTTAGTAGAAAAAAGATGAAATGAATAACATATATGTTGTAGTGTCTATAAAAACACTACGAATAGACAACCTAGATAAACTGAAGCATAAATATTACTAGGTTGGAATAAATGCTATTACATAGGGTGTAGATGTTGTGACATCTACACAGAGGCTGAAAATTAAAGAATATAAAACATAACACAAACACTATCTAAACTACATAAATAATGCAAATTAAAAAAAAAAGAAAATAGAAAACAAACACTATCTAAACCATAGAGACATCATTCCCAAGAAAAAACATGTAATTTCATAATGCAGAGATGTTACTTAATAGAAAACAATTTTTTTAAGCTAAATTGAAAATTCAAAGACAAATTTAAACGAATTAAGATCTAAATTGATAACTAACTAATCTTAGACAACCTAGAAAGAAAAAATAGCAAATGATTGTGGGTATGGTCCCATGGGGCACGCCAAAAATATATAAATTCAATCTTATCAAAATATATAATTTCAACACAAAATCAAACTTATAAACTAGCAAAGAACAAATACATCTGATTAAAATAAAGAGAGGTTAAGAATACACATTCACTTACCCAAATGAATAAGCCTCTCTTGATGTTGATTTTCTTAGATAGAGGATGGATGTAGTTTCCTAATATATTGCATGTAATCAATCCAATAGTTTGTCCCATTGATGATTTGGATTGATGAAGTGATGTGATGGTCAAAATCTTTTCTCTTTAAATTGACATAACTTTGTTAGTATTGGAAGCTTGTTGAAATGAGAGTGGGAGCTCTCAATTTATAAATTTTACAAAAGGGAATGGATGGTTGGTTTTTATTTGAGATCAAGGGCTAAATTTGAGTCAAAATCATCATTTAATGGGGAGAGTTGGCTCATAAATGTGAGGATTGGGACAAGGCATGACCTTGTATTTATGAATGGTGGATTGTTTTTAACTTTGTCCCTTATCTTGGATTTTGGGGATTTGACATGAGATTGTATTGGGATTTGTTTGATTTGATGATTTTGATTTAATTTATTTTTTATAGTTGAGAATTTATATTTTCGTGGATTTTATAATTAGTATTAATCAAACAACTAATATTATTAATTAAATTAATCCTAATTTGGTTTTTGTGAGATTGGAAAAGGTTCATTGTGAAAAGGGATTAATTAATTGGGGGTGATGTTCAAATAGTGATTGGTTAGGCTAGGGGTGTTGATGACGATATTAGTGTTTGATTAGGATGTGATGAAAAATTTGATTGTTTTAGTGGTACTAGGGATAATAGTGTAGACATTTAATAATTACAACACTAGGGTGGCAAAAATGGAGTGTCTACACATACTTTTTTAAAGCTCGATATCAAGGTTAAATGGGTCCCTTTCCCATATATATAGAATCATAAATAAATATAAAAGGACCTGGATTAATAGTAAAATTATTAAGTCATTGACCATAAAAAACAAACTTATTTACTAGAAATATAAACTACACATATGAACTAACATATAGTTATACCAATTAGAAATTTAAGATAGCCAAAAAAAAAGTTCCTATCCCACTTCAAAAAACTAGCCGATAGAAATTCTAGCTATTACTCCAGGATAATTACTTCAATTACATTCCCATCACTATCAAC
This sequence comes from Torreya grandis, assembly GCA_037957365.1. NCBI lineage: Eukaryota > Viridiplantae > Streptophyta > Pinopsida > Cupressales > Taxaceae > Torreya > Torreya grandis. Next base: position 567,445 of record JARHVA010000949.1, read on the forward strand.
CATCATAAATGAATCTAACACCTTATTTTTCTTCAAAGGACAAGAATATTATTCCTTTTGACCTTAAGAATTTTCCACTATAGCTGGACAAAATGATTTTAAACCTTTGTCTGACCTTAGAGCCACAAAAATGATCTTTAAAAACTTCAAACTTTTTTTTCAGCTTCCCTACACCAACTTCTCTTTCCTCTATCCTCTCCACCATGGGGGGTCCTTAAACAAACCTCTCACCACTCCTCATGCAAGACACTTAATCACTTTCAATCTTCTTGATGACCTACATTGAGCTTTTCAAGCCTCCAATTATGGAATTAGAAGTAACAAATATTCTACTATAAGCATGGATATACCCCTAGAAACTTCCTTCTCTTTCACCCCTGATTAAACTTCTTTAACCTCTTGGGTAAAATTGATAAGAGATAAAAACCTAACTTCTAAAATTTGAAAAATTGATAAGGGTATATACCCCAAACCATCTTTATCTGAGAATGGCATTACTAGATAAGGTCTTATAAGAAGCAAATCAATTATCGACAGAAGACCTTCCCTGTGCTCAGGCCATATGAATAATTTTACCATTTTTTTAATTTGCTTTCTATCCAAAACCACAAGACATAGATTGCTAGAAAAGAGGGATGTCAAATCTAAATTGATGTGCACTCTTCTACTTTTAGCTAGCACCTCCAAACCCAACACCTACTCTACTGCCTTTGCAACTTAAACTATAAGAATATAGAATACATTCATCAGCCTCATCTTGGTTACCCTGCCATGAACCCCATATCCCTTAATTTAGCCCCACCAAACACTAATGGCCATCCCACCAATTTAATAATATCTAGTTCGAAATTGAGAAACACAACCAAACCATCTACCTAGACCCAAAAATTAAATACAACTCTAATAACAAAGATATTTATTCCCTCTGAACTCGTCACATAAAAATCCATCATGAATCCATCTATTCCACAATATTTCCATAAATACAAACATCAATGTCACTGGTATCACCCTATCTCTAACTCAAAGCACGCTAAAAAATAATCTCTTCACCATCTCTTTTCATAATTTCAATAATTTTAAAATTTAATCAAATTAAATTAAAAATTTATAGGTCTATCAACTCAATCCCCATGTAGACACTCTAACCTTGCTTCACATTATCAACCTTGAATGTCACTATTTGATCTATTTCCATGTTGACAAGGAAATAGATAACTTGATTACTTTCTTGAAAGCAATGTGAACACCTCCACTCTACAAATTGATTTAGTTTAGGACAAATAATCATAAGAATATTCTCAATTTTATAGGATTTATGATTTTGACTTTTCAAAGCTTGAATAACCACCTAAGAATCCCCTTCAATTTATAAAAAGGAAATACCACAATCCAAAGCTAGCTCAATACCTTTTACAAGCATCTGAGCTTCTTCTTCATTATTATTACCATCAAGCAGTTTCAAAGATATAACTCTTATTAAGGAGTCTCTATAATATTTGATTACACATCCAGCCCCTGAAGATCCTGGATTACCTCTACAAGCCCCATCAAAGTTTAGCTTAAACCAACTTGGTTGAGGATGAGACCAAACAACTTCATTTATTTTTCTGTTATTCTTCTTATCTACTATTGACCCTTTAATGGGGATCTAAACATACTTTTTATTCCATTAAGAATATCTATGAGAAGGAAAGCATGAACAAAATAATTTATAAACTATATATAATATAAATTTTGATGCAAAATATTAACACTAAGAAATCATTTTCCTCCCTTATTATTTCACCACATCTTTTGGAAGCATTAGAGAATAATAATGATTGATAGATAATCTCTTTATTGATTTTATTTTCATGGAGGAAGAAAGCATGAATAGAAATAAAATAAAGCTAATGGAAAATATTAATAATCTAGGGATATATTTTTTATTTTTTAAAATTTCATTTAAAATAATAAGAGTTAAAAGTAGGGAAATTTGATGGTATTCATCTTCTTACATACTTTGTGGACTGTCAATTGAGTACAACTTTCAAGGCTTATTCCAATAAATGCATGCCTATCAACGTAATTAACACTCAAGGAAACTATTATTTTGGCCTATATAAAGTTTGAGTTTAAATTTCCTAAGTTAAAATAAAAGTTGTGTCTGACATTATCTTCAACAATTATGATCGTGCTAAAGCAATCACATATGAAAAAAATGGAATTAACTTATGCTCTTCTATTGTTATCTCTTATAACTTTTAATTTTTTTGTAGTGGATTTGACTTTGATTATTTGTGTGGCCTATGTGCTTACTTTTAAAAACAAAGTCATCACTTGAAAAATGTCAAATATAGACCTTATCTTCAAAGGAAAATAAAATATACATTTGAATTAATAAGACCTTATTTGAAAATAATATGTGAGAAATTTTTATTAGGATTATAAAAATTGTAATTAAATGCTCTATTTTTATGAGAAATTGAAATGTGATAGCAATGTTAAATTAATCAATCATAAAAAATAATGTGATTAAATTATGTATTTCTTATCTTCTCTATTAATTTAGTGTGGTAAAATAATTATAGAGATATAACACACAAATAAATAAATGTGGTTCATTAATGTTAAAACCAATTGACTATTTATCCATGAAATCCCTTCTAATGACAAAAAAATATTTGCCAAGAGTGAAATCATGACCTTGTATACATATACATAAGTTTATTACAAAAAAATGTATTGATTAAAAATAGTTGATATTTATTTCAACAACAAAACTGAGACAAAAAAAATCTTTCCACATTTATGCAAAGACAATTATTCAGCTTTAACTCATTTGACACTGACTGGATGCCCAATCTTTGATCTATGCATGTAAATCTATAAAAATGAAATAGTGTTTCAAATCCAAAAAGTATTTTTACATAACCATAAAAAAATCCATAAACCATTCATAGAGATCTACTTATACGAACCAAGTGATTTCAAGTCGTCAAACAACATTATACCATTAAAAAAGGCACATAGAATTGTTTGTGTTATTTAGAGAACATATTTTACATTCTACTGACAGAATAATGTTTTATAAAAATTAAAATCATGAACCTATAGATCTATACATAATTTTATGAGAAAAAAATGTATTAATTAAAAAAGAGAAGAAAAATTTGTATTAATTAAAAAAAATGTTATCAATGTCAAAAACAAATTGGAAACAAAAAAAAAACATTCTCACTTAGTAGTAGGGTAGCGCAATTGTATTCATCCTCCAAATTTAAATGGAGACCATTGATTAGGTGTGTAATAGATGGCTCAATCCTGTAGGTGAATACCTATTAGTGTAATAACACTGATATAAAATATTAATGCTCAAGATATATTATTTTTTCTTTATTATTAAATTTCATTTAAAATTATGCAAGGAATAAGAATAATTATAAAAAATAAAATAAATTTAATAATATAAAATAAAATAAATTTATTTAATATTGGAACACTTTAGTAAGACTATTATTAAAAAAATAGAAAATTAGAAAAGGTTACAAAGTAAGGCAGTTAGTAGGTGTTCACGGTTTAGACTCCCTGTCTAACGAAAAAATGGATCAAAACATAAAAGGACAAATAACAATGCTGATGAAGCATGGAAAAAAATAACACCAAAGAAAATATAACAAGCACATTATGAAATTAGGCATAAGTCATCTCACAATAAGGAGAAGGGGATGTTTCATCCCTAGGTAGCTGAGAATTCTAAAATGAAGGATCACCTAAGGGAGGACGTGAAGCTACCAATCCATTTATGGGATCTTGAAGAACCAAATAAATAGTAATGAAAAGAGGAAGATGTACCACACTACTAGTATGTCTAGGACTAGATAGCGAACCCCTCTAAGAAAGACCACTGACAGACTTCCCATGCTGCAGTAATGAAATCCATCCCCTATTAAGAAGGATGGTAGAAATGGTCTCAGCTATGATAATGAATCTATAGGCATATAGGCATTGGAGGTGGCATGGCCTATGGTTTAAGATCTAGGGGACATGGCTCATGGTATAGGGAGTGTTCCCTCAATGGTCAAGAAGCTCCTAAAAATTCCTAATTTCCATGTAAAATTTATTTGATTGGGATTGAATATGCATGCAATTTGAAGATAGCACATACATCTTGTCATTAATATTGAGTTGGTAATATGATTCCTCATTATTAAATAAATAAAATTTTATAACTTTCCATAGTTGAAACAAATGCCTAATTAGCAGAATCCCCAAGGCATGTCAAATGCCATAAGAAAGGTTCAAGATGGTATGGATGAAAAATACTTGGTATCAACTACCAAGTAGATTAGGCTTTGGGGCATATCTAATAGATATTATTGAAAGACTCAAGTCTAGAGTAGGCTATAAATTTGGGTTGAGAAATTCTAAGGTGAGAAGGAAGCTCCCTAAGTGAAAGGGCTTGATAGACTAGACACTAAAGGAAATGAGCTAGCTTGGGTTTAAGCTTGGCATTCCAAATCTGGTTAAGTGGGGCAATCCACATCATGGGCAAGGAGTTTAGGTTTAAACACATATTGAGCTTACCAAGATCCATAAAGAAGGGGATCATGAACTAGTGGATGAGGCCTAGAGAATATTTATTGAAATGAGTATCATAGTTCTAACTTTAATATTTCCACCTTGAACATGGAGGTTGTAGACCCAATTTATGGAGCATGACATCTGGCATTAAATATTGAATATGAATAATAAATATTAATTAAAAATTGATTAATTGCCTTTAGTGAGGACCAAGGGAACCAATCAAGATCATAAACCAAATCCTTTATAATTTTAATTACATTTTTTAAAGTTTAAAAGCTTTCATGCCAAACATTTCAACTAGGAGGCTAATATTGGTCATGATAGGAGACCACCATAGATTATGGTCATTGAATGAAATTCCACTAAAAAATACATCTCCCACCCATTTTAAATGAGGATTAACCAATTCATAGGATTTATAAATTATTTTCTCCATAAATACTCCTTCAATTTTGACAGGAGCAAAAGTGAATGGCAGAGTGTTAAGACCAATGTTTTTCCAATTGGATTTACTATAAGGAGATTGAGAATAAATATAGTGACATATGAGGATTTTATAAGATTCATTACCTTCAATGTATTTGAGAACCCAATTATCACATAGGGCAGTGCTTTTTCTGTATATGTCAATGATCCCCATACCTCCTTTATCATGAGGAAGATAATTAATATCCTCAAAAACTTTGTGGTACCCCTAAGTTTGTTTGAGATTAGACCAAATAAATTCCATGAGGATCTTAGCCATATTATCATATGAATATTTGGAGGGGAGCCAAGAGGAGGAATAATAAACATGGATAACATCTATAATCTTAATACACACTTTAAATTTACCTACCAAAGAGATGGGTTTAGTGATCCACTACTCCATCTTTTTCTCCAATTTGTTTATGCCACAAATCCATAGGGGAACTATCAAAGGAAAATGGAATACCCAAAAAATTAAATTATTCCCAATTTTTGAATACATTTCCACTCTTAGTGGCATGAAAAATTTGGCATGGGCATAATACTCTATATGAAGCACTGGGTTTTATTCCACTAACAATTGAAGCTAGAAGCTAGGAAAAAATGTCTAGACACTACATAGCCTCTTTGAATGGTTTTAATTTCTCTTCAAGAGTGAGGAAAGTTTCATTTTCAAAATGGATTTTGATGATTTGGAAATATATGTGGGGAAGAATAATTTCTATGATGAGACCCCACTCAGTTCTATCTACCAACAGATATCCAAGAGATTTAGTAAATAAAACATATAATGTTAGAAAAAGGGGGAAACTTTGACATATGGAGCTAAAGAGGCTAATACTATAAAATTTGAGGCCATTGATAGTAAATTTAGACACCCAAATTAAGTCAAGTAAACACAAGTATTATGTATTTTTATGACTTTTTATTTATAAGATCTTAGTGTTCAATTAAGACCCCATTAACATGTTTTTTAAGTCCTATCTCTTTTGTCTTTATTTCATACTGATGTTTCAATATATTTATTCAAGTTTTATTATTCCATGTCACTTATTAAATGAGTCACATGCATCCCTATTCCTCTCTATCCTTTATCTCATTATCTTCCTTGTTAGGTGTGAAGTCACTATTCATGAATTACTATTCATAGTCACTTTTCAGGGCCACTATTCATGGCAATGTGGCATGCTAGTGATGTGGCTAGTTAGTGATGTTGTTGGTCGGTGATGTGGTTTGACCCATAGTGGGTGGTAAGGCTCATAAAGCATCTTTCATGTTGAAATGATGAGGAGATATAAATAGGGTGTATTTTTCCACTTATTCACATGTTTTGGCTTTTGTGGATGTATGTGAGGACATGATGATAGTGGATTTCATGATTCTATTTAAGTGTGTGCTTGTGGGGCATAATTTTTATATGGTATCATATTGGATGAGGTCAAAATATGGGAATCTTTTGACTCATATGAAATCACATGAGAAAGTGTGGGACAAAGATCACTATGCTAGATTGAGGTCACATGAGAGTGGGATGCAACACTCTACCAAGGCACATGGGTTTGTAATTGGTAGTCACATGTGTTTTTTCTTGGTGTGAAAAAGACAAGGGGTCATGTATGGGTTGAATTTATAAGGGACCCAATGGCTCAAATGTGTAGAGAAATTCAAAAGGTGATTGAAACACCTCTTAGACATTGGTGTGCACATGGAAGAAGAAGATAAGAGTTTAATATTGCTGATTATCTGCATATGTGGAGTGGGAGATAATGTTTGGAGTCACATAGAAGTATCTTGGATCTTGTCCAAAGTGTATGGTCCAATTTTTTGACCCTTGCACATGAAAATAAATAATTTATTATTGATAACTAGTGCTCTCATAGAATGTGTCAAATTTATTAGTCCACCTATGATGTTACTCTCTCTTGTTGTAAATGAATAAATATACATAATATCTCCCTTTGTAATTCATCCTGTTAGAGGATGCATGAAAGCTTGTGATTGCATTCTTGGAGGTTGTATCCTTAAGGCATTGTTATGCTTGGTTCATAACTTGAATGCTTTAGGTGTAGGCATTGAGTTGTTGGAGGAGCTATTGTAGAAGAGTGTTGATGTTGAGTTTAATATGAAGTCTAGAGCTGCCATTTTTACCTTGGTTTTTTATCTTTTTTGTTATCAAGGGTTTTCCATGTAATCTTTGTGTAATGTGTTCCATTTTGTCTCTATTTTTTTGTAGCTTATTTATTATGTATTTAGTTACTTATACTGTAGGATATAGCTCATTGATCTAACATGCAGTATCAGAATTTTATTCCTAACATCTAGTATCAAAGATTTGGTTATGAAGCATTGATTTCAAACATTTGGTATTAGATCCATGGTGAAAAACCCCATGTATGAGTGTTCTATTGTTGGCTATTTTATTCAAGTGGATGCTACTATGACAGGAGGAGTGACCAAGTTCAAGAGTAGAAGAAAAAAAGTTTTATGATAGGTATCTCTCTATGGAGAAAAGTGGAGTATCTCTTGGTGAATATTCTATTCTCTTCATGTTGTTGAGGATAATCCCACAGGAGAGTTGTGAAGAAGTTGAATAAGCTTTTCCAGACAAGTCAATAGCCTACACAGTGTTTTTGATGGAGAAGTAACTCTATAGCTTGAGGAGCAAGTTGGTCTCCATAAGTAGAGGTTGAAGACAAGGCATGACCTTGTTGTGGTTTATGACAATAAATAAAAGGGATGTATGATGTGGTATCTTACTGACCACATGTTGTTATCTAAGATGCACATGAAGAAAAATCCATGCAAAATAAGGAGGTACAAAGAAACTTGAAGCTATACCTATTTTGAAGTAGTTAAGGATGAGGAAGATGAAGATGCATATGAACAAGTGAAACCTAGTGTTCCTAGAATGAGAAGGCCATGTGTTTGGACATGTGGTAGAGTAGTGATGTATTTTGGATGCATTTTTTAGGCTCAAAAACTCTATAGGTTCATTGATTCATCATGTAGTGCATTGATTTCCTTGGAGTTGTGATTGGTCCACTTGTGTCATGTTTGGCATGATTAGTAGCTAAAGGCTACATGTAGAAGAACAACTAAGACCTGGTGTTCTCAGAAGGATAAGGTTGTGTGTTTGGACATACATTAGAGTATGATGCATTTTAGATACATTTTTTAAGATCAAAAAATTGGTAGGTACATTAGTGTAATGAGTAGTGCGATGACTTCCCAGGAGCTATGATTGGTACAATGAACTTGTGCCATGTTGATGAATTTGATGCTTATGTGGAGAAGTATAGCTTTGACTTCTATGAGATTTTCTCTCCTCAATACTATAAAGAGTACTACGTTCACTAGTTATTTTTCAAGGAGTTGGAGCATAGTGATTCCTACATGGTGATCTCTCTTAGGGAGAGATAGATAGATAGATAGATGAGGCAAAGAGTTAATGGTTTGCATATTGAAGAAATAACTGTATGGGTCTGTATAGGTACTACACATGTAGTATAGGATATTGAGTACCTTCATGGAGAGCTAAAGTGTTTAGAAGATGTTGATACTATGTGTTGATGATATGTTGGATGCATTCCCCAACAAGATCATTATTATAATGTCTAAGGTGACAAGGATGAGATGAAGGTGGTATGAGGAGAAAACCAAGGATGGAGATACACAAGGATGAGAGAGAAAGGAAGTACCCCACTTATTGTATTATTTATTTGTCTTCCTAAGAGCATCTTATAATAGAGGAGAATACATGTTATGTCCTACACATTAGATTCATCAGGAGTATGAATCCTCGTGATGCCATCATGAGCACTAAACTAGATATTCCCAAGTAGTGGGAGTTATGAGTGGTTCATGGAAGAATCTCGATAGGAGGATGGTCTATGTTATGGAGAAGTGAAGAGTCACTTTAGGTGCTACAATCTACTATGGAGGAATAGATGTTGACAAAGTTGGTTAGGGCAGAGAAGTTTTAGTAGTGTAAGAAAACTTATGTTAGGTTTGTGTTAGGGTAACAAGGGGCATGGTTGGTAGCTAGATGGAAGAGTACTCAAGTGTGGTAAAAGCCTATGTATATTGACTTCAAGTGGGACTATGTTAGGTGTGAATTCACTATTCATAGTCATTATTTATGAATCATTATTCATAGTCACTATTCATGGCTATTATTCATTGTGATGTGGCATGCAGGTGATGTGGTTAGTTAGTGATGTGGTTGGTTGGTGATGTGGCTTGACCCAGGTGGGTGGTATTTCCAACAAAGCATATATCATGTTGAAAATATGAGGAAAGAGAAATAGAGAAAATTTCTCCACTTAGTCACATGGGTTGGCTTTTGTAGATACATGTGAGGACATGATGATAGTGTATCTCATGATTTGATTTAAGCATGTGCTTGTGGGGTACAATTTGTTTTTGGGATCCTATTGGATGAGGTCAAAAGTTGGGAATATTTTGAATCATGTGAAAGCACATGGGAAAGTAGAGGACAAGGATCACTATGCTAGATTAAGGTTACATGGGAATGGGGTGTAGCACTCCACCAAGGCACATGGGTTTGTCCTTAGTAGTCACATGTGGTTTGTATTGGTGTTGAAAAGACAAGGGGTCATGTATGGGTTGAATTTTTAAGGGACCCAATGGTTCACATTTGTGGATAAATTCAAAAGGTGACTACAACACCTTTTGGACTTTGGTGTGCACATGGAAGAAGAAGATAATAGTTTACTATTGCTGATTGTCCTCACATGTGGAGTGGGAGACAATCTTTGGAGTCACATGGAAGTGGCTTGGATCTTGTCTAAAGTGCAAGGTCCACTTTGTTGACCCTTGCACATGAAAATAGACATTTTACTATTGATCACTAGTGCCCTCATGGAATGTGTGAATTTTTTAGGACACCTATGATGTTACTATCTCTTTGTTATCCCTCTTCTAGTAAATGCATAAATATACATGAGCTATGCATTTGTAATTAATCTTATTATAGGATTCATGAAAGTTTTACTTGCATTCTTTGTGGTTGGATCCTGGAGGAATTATTATGCTTAGTTCAAAATTTGAATGCTTTAGGTGTAAGTATTGAGTTGATGGAGAAATTATTGTAGAAGAGTGTTGATGCTGAGTTTAATATGAAGTTTAGAGCTACCATTTTTCATGTGGTTTTTTCCCTTGCTTGTTATCAAGGGTTTTCCATGTAATCTCTATGTAATGCATTCCCTTTTTTCTCTATATTTTTTTAGCTTGTTCATTTTGCATTTAATTACTTGCACTATAGAATATAACTCATTGATCTAATATGTAGTATCAAAGTTTTATTCCTAACATCTATTATTGAAGATTTGGTTGTGAAGATTTGATTCCTAACATTCCTATTTTTATAAAAGACCACCCTATTTGGACTATCATACTCTGCTTGGTTGTCTAAAAAGGATAGTTTTGTCTGGAGAACTTTTTGGTACTTTTACCAAAGCATATTTAATTGGGTTTATTTTTATGAGCTCTTTAAATTTCCTTGAGTTAGTTGGTGTATTAGTGGGTTTTTGAAATTCAAAATTGGGAGTCTTATATTTATAGGGTTCCCTATGGCATTTTACATCTAGAACTTATCTATATGCAATGAATTAGGATGGATCTAAAAGTTGTGCTACTTAGTGGATTCTAAACTCAGAGAAGGTAATCTTACCAAACAACTCATTGAATAACTATTTATATTGGGACATGACCAATTTAGATATATTAAACTTAACCAATGGATATCTTACTATACAACACCAAAGGAGAGGGTTTCAAAGCCTCCAATAAAATGATATAATGCTATAACCTTAGCTAGGTCTACAATACATAAAAATAAATATAATCAAATGTTTAGTAAAGCATGTGTCATAAAGGGGGATAGTTAAACAAAGAAATAAAAACATGTAAATAAAAATCTACTCAAGTCAATGTAGATGTAAAATAAGAAAGGAGTAACATATTCATCCAATTACTTTGTGCAATATCTATCTAACAAATGAAAGAGTAAAATTTAGGAATACTTACCTTTGGGTGAACCTGTCATCCCTTAATCTCTCCCTTGACCAATGGTGCTTTGAAAGATTTTATTGTGGCTTTATAAGGACCACACTATAAAATTAAACTCTAAGCTAAAATATTCCTACTTTGCATCTAATACTTTCCCACAAGAAAAGCTTCTTTCATTCCATGGAAAAACCCTAAGAAATGACTCCTTAAGTGTAGAATAATGAGAATTATAAGTTGTAATAATGTAAAAATGAAATTTCCCCTCTATTGGATTGAAGTTAAGGTGGTATTTATAGCCAAGTATTGATCCTAACCCTCCTAGGAATTTATCTAACAAGATTGATCGAATTAATTTTGTTAGGCAGGAAAGATAACCATTAGGTCTCAAACTAGGTTGGCTAGGCTGACATAGTTACATAATGTGCACTCAATCACTAACAAGATCAACCTGACTGACATAGTAGGAAAATGAATAAGAAGGGTGTTTTCTTACTTAGGGGCTATTTTTGAAGGTGAATTGCTTAGAGGAGTGGATGAATGGGTTTTAATTACTTCGGGATGGATAAAATTAAATTGTAGTGGTTTTAGGTAATGGTATAGGGACCAATAATATTTATAAGCACCAAAGGTTTGTCTAACCCTTTCTCAATGTACCCTTTAAGGTGTACACTGAGACAGATTGAAGCTTGACATGTTCCTACAAGAGAAAAAGTGTTAGTAAATGATAAAGTTTAAAAATATTGTGTGTATACATATGCCCCACTTGAAGCTCATCATTTGTCATACATTTGTAACATGGGATGGTGATTTGATAAATAATATATAAATGTGCCACATTGAGATAATAAATTATAGTAAAAAATGTAAAATAAATGAAACTAAAGAATTGAAAAATATATACCTTCACTTACCTTGTTGTGGAATAGAAATTGCGTGAAAAGTAGGTGGAAGAGGAATCCAATGTATGGAACATTAGGTGAACCTAAAAATAAGCAAAAATTTGATTATTTTGAAAAAATATGAGGTAAATATAGAAACAATATCTACATTGTCAAGATTTAAAAAATTCATATGGTTTGTAAAAAGAATTTGTAGAAACATAGTTATGAGAAAAATACAAAATTGTTTGGTAAATATTTAGTAGTTAATTTTTTTTTGTAAATTTTAAGTATATAATAAAATTTTAACTATTCATTTGTAAATTTACTATTTTGAGAAACAAAAGCTTTGTGTGACTTAGAAGAGTGATGAGAGAGATGATGACATGGATGTAAGCATCATAAGGGGGAGGATGCATTGTGACTACCATGAACATCATCTAGGTATGAGATGTATTGGATTTGAATTTTTTATTGTTTTAAATTGTAAATGAATTAAATTTCAAAAAGTGTTGGGTCAAATACATGTAGCATAATTTATCCCAAAAAATTTTGGGGTAGAGTAGAAGTTAGGATGAATAATGGGTAGGGGTTAAAAGAGTGTCATTAATGCCTAGGGCATTAATGAAGAGGGTGTTAAAAAACACCACATAAAAGAAACAAGATTGTCTAGGCTAATGTAGTTTTAAATTAACATGTTGGTGTTAGTGGTCGATTGGGTAGTATCAAGATGATCTAGATATTTATTAAATGGCCAAATATGTGTATGTGAGATGATTTAGTTTAAATTAGTATCAGTGGATGACTACATATATCTTGGCCAATTTAGTAAGGTCTTTAGGTGGTTTACTACATATAATAAATGACCAATTGAATATGTTTATTGGCCAACTTTGTATGGGATGGTCAACATAGTTATATTAGGTGGTCGAATTCATATGAGTTAGATGATACAATTACATTAGCTAGATGACTTTGTAGGAAGTGGCCGATATGATTACATTAGCTGACCAATTTCATATGAAGTGATTGATACTATTACATTAGTTGGTTAACTTCATAGGAAGTGGTTAATGCATTTTAATGTTGATGGTGGTTAGCGTAGTTAAATACAAAGACAACTTAGTATAAAATATATTCTTGGCCTAGATAGTTAGTTATGTTGTCAACATAGTATAAAATGTTGAGAAAGAGTTAGTATAGGTTGATGAGATAGTTAATTTTGATGTAAATGCATGTATTTTTGATTTTAGTAGTGTAATTTGATGAGGATTTGATATAGAGAATTGATATGTGCTTTATTATTTATTATATTGTAAAGAAGATAGAGACTTTGATTATTGTTAGACATAGTTTGTTTACCAAATTTGCTAGACAAATTGACAACAAATGATTGAGCATGTCTGACAACATGGGATTTAAAGGTATTATGCAGATGTAGTGCATTCCATTGAGTGTTGACTTAGTTGCTATGTTCTTAGGGACATGGGAGAAACTAACCAACACTTTTAGGTGGGTGGTAGATGGGGATACCATTGAGGTGGGTATCACTTTGGAAGATTTCCATCTAATATTAGAAATTCTTATTGTAGGGATACCTATTATTTTTGATACTCCTAATATGGATGCTATGAGATGAGCCTTAACATTATGGGTGACTGACATAGAGAGATAATTTAGTGGTTTATGAGTTCACTTGTTTGATGTCTATGTGTTAGTTATTTTGGATATTCAGAAGGCCATTATTTTCCTTGTGATAGATCATGTGCTTTTTCACAAGCTAGATGGGACGGTTTCACTATATCTGGTTGCCTTGTGTCATTATATATTGGATTAGAGTATAATGTATGATATAAGGTTAGTAATCTATGTGTAGTTAGTAAAAAATATGTGTAGTATCTTATCACGAGGGAAGATGACTATGGGCACTATAATTTTATTGATTAGTTGGATATATGAGAGGTTTTTGATCTATCATCCTATGGGATTAACCCATGTGATAGTTGATAGTTTACCTCATGTTTTGATATCAAGATAGGACCATGTGTTATGTGTTGTACCTCATGCCCTAGAATTACAGATAGTTCCCTGAGTTGATATTGTTTGGAAACCTTATGTAGGTATTGTTACTATTTGGCCTTCTTGGTTGAGTATTTTTTATGGATTGGGCCATATGTATATTAGATCTCATTACATGTGGTGGGAAAATCCATATCTTGTTACTTGTTTACCAGGTTAGTTGGGGTTAACACATCTATTGGTACCTATAGTAATGCCTAGATATTAGGCATGAAATGTGAGGGAACATCAAGGTAGTGGAGATAAAAGAGATCTTATGGATGTGTATGTGATACAACTATGTCAGTTGAGACCTTGGGGGTAATGAAATTAATAGTAGTAAGGAGAGGCTATAGTAGTCGAGGAGGAGGTATATGTGGATATCATTGTGCCATAGCAGGTTTAGAATTTACCACCATGGTCAGCACCATGATGACATAGATGGAGTTAGGTGTAGGTGTAGGTAGAGGAGGAGATATAGGTAAAGGCATCTGATCATGGATATCCTATAACACAGCTTATAGAGAGATAGTCTATAGAGTGGAAGATTCATAGTGGACTATGGCATGCTTGTGTTTTCTACCCTAGTTTTATGACACCACAGAAGCATGCCCCACTAGAGGTACTCAATGGGTGAGCTGATGGAGAGACTATTGGTGAGTAAATTATATTTTGATATTTAGTTGATGTTTACTATGTTGTGAATATGTAGATATATTTTTTAGATAGTTGATTTTGATGTGTGTGTGTGTGTGTGTGTGTGTGTGTGTGTGTGTGAGAGAGAGAGAGAGAGAGAGAGAGAGAGAGAGAGAGTGAGAGAGAAGAGAGCGAGAGAGAGAGAGAGAGAGAGAGAGAGAGAGAGAGAGAGAGAGAGAGAGAGAGAGAGAGAGAGAGAGAGAGAGAGAGAGCATGATAGATGGGATATGGGGAGATACTATATAGGAAGATTTACCATTAGGAATTGGTAATGGGGTTGTGGGCATGGTAGACATTATCCCAGGAGTAGACAACTCATTTGGATATATCTAGAGAGTTAGAGCATGTACAAGGATAGGTGACTAATTTACAGGGACTGATTAAGAGCATATGTACATGTACAAAGCCATTACAATGTATTATTTTTATGGGGCAGTCATAAGGATGTATGGGCAGTGTAGCCCATCCACCAGATAGGTAGGGTGGACCACAACTATAGAGTTGAGATTGTATTATGCTTATAAAATTTGGTTGTATTGTATCAAACATTATATCCATTTATATATAGATCTATTTGTTGTTATGACCATGATTGTTATGGATGTATGCATTTTATTTTTATCACATGTGTTTAATATTTCATATATGCTATAAGAAAATGTATGATGTATTCTTTGATTCTTTTCTAGCAATTTTGAACAAATGCATGGTTAAAAAGGAAACAATTTAAGATGTAAAAATGAAATGTAAAATGTATTAGATCATATGGAATACATGAAAACATAGAATAAAAAATATAAGACACTAAATCATGCTGGGAAGCATGTAAAACATAAAATAACAAGAGTGAAAAATGAAATCAAACATAAAACAACACTAAATCATGTTAGGAAGTGTGTAAAAACATAAAAATGAATGGAAATAATGAAGTAAAATGAAAAACACACTAAATAATGTTGGGAAGCATGTAAAACATAAATAATGAATTTGCCAAAAAAAATACAAAGTAAAAATGATAAGTGAAATGATAAGTAAAAAATGTAGGATTTATGTTAATCACTTGTTTTAGAAAAATATAGTTATTTTGTGACTAAACATGGTATGAATCTTGATGATACTTTGTGAGGAAATCATGTTCCTATCGAAGGTTTTACATTGCAACTTAAAAAAGGAGAACCAAAGGAGTATGATCAGCTAACAAAAAATATTCATCAAGGAGGAATATTGGGAATGTTATAATGAAAAAGGGACTGGAGAAAACATGACATAGACATTTGTAATAATCCTTAGTAGGCATGATACATACTAAAAAAATAGGTAAGTGTTAAGAATTTATTAGATGACAAATTCATAAGATATATGTTCATAGTAGACACAAAACTTCGTAGGTGAATAAGTGTAGTACTAAGGTCATCTCATGAAGGTTATATTTACAAGAAAATTAAAATGGGCCTACCTTCCCACAATGTGTTCCCCATTCCTCAAGACCCCTTACAGAGCTGTTAGTCTACTATGAAGATTGGGTAATTATATGAGAAATTAAGTAGCACAATAGAGAAGTTTGAGACCTCCTATCCTAGTCTACTATCCTACTACACTTCAATGGACCTCACCTTTATCATGAGGCCAACTATGGAGTTTGAGCTTAGACTAGAAATTAGAGATGTGCTAAGATATGAATCACGTATTTTGGTGTGATTTTAAGTTTTAAATGTTTGTTTTTGCCTTTTATTTTTGAATGATTTGGATTTTAATTTTTTTATGGATTTTCGATTCCTCCTCCATACACATTTAAATTAACCAAACATGAGTGATAAAAGTGAAAAACATAGATAATATTTAGGCTTTAGTTACAAGATTCAAAATACCTAGATGTTTTGTTAGATTGCTAAATAATTAGGATTCTCCATAAAAAAGTATGCCATATCAAGACTAACCATATTCATGCTTAGTATGAAGGGGGAATAAGTGGAAAATGAAGATCATATAGATTTGTGCATGTAATGATAAAATGAAGAATATGATTTTCAACTAATCATAAGGTAAAGATAGGATATTAGAGGGTGTGGTTGGAAATCATATCATAATAATAACTATTTTATTCCAATAAATGATCTAAAAAATATAAAAATATATCATCCTAAATAAAAATAAGGGAAAAATAAATGATAATGAAATTAATCCATGAAACATTTTTAAGTTTTAAGTGAAACATAAGATCAATATATGCTCATAAACCAAATCCAAATCATATGAAACACCATGATGTATTCAAAATTACTGATAAATTTCATGGCAAACATCATCTATAACATTTGATGCATCTTTTTGTAGCTAAAATATGACTTTAGTCAAAGTATCATCAATATTTATAGAGATCCATGAAAAAACTTCCTAATGAATTGTATCTACCAAGAAAGTGGGTATGCTAGAAGAATAATGCTACTCATGGGGTAATTATTTAAAGGGATACTCAATGCAAGGAAGTTATGTTGAGTTATGATGAACATCTTTAGATTTTTGAGTAAATGTGGGTTGTGGATAAGGTTGTGTCTTTATTTGCAAATGCCCTGCAGTATGCAACCGAGCTAGTGAAGGTGTAGGCTATGTAAAATCATGAATGTGATAGTTTAGCACTTGAAATATTATATATGATGTGTGGTACATTGATGCCAAAAATACTAAACTTCCTCATATTTAGGGATGTAATCTAGAAGTATCTTAGGATGAGGTAGGATTTTGTTTGTAGACTATGACTTCTCTAGGTGAAGCATATCAATGTATTGTTGAAGCTAAAAAAAATGAGTGGAATAATATGTGCATGTGCTATGAAATAATCATGTACATCTAGGAGCAAACTATGAAGGTTAGATATATTTATTAAAAGTAGAGCTCAAGGATTGTTGTTGCTAATATGCATGATAATCCTTGACCCAATGACTGATAACTTTACATAACTCCTAATATGGCTCATACCCATCATGTCAATAGATTATAAAACTTAAGAAAAGGTAGTATGCCATCACCAATAGGAGGAGAACTTGAAATAGGATCATAGTTGAACTAGGATGATTCAAGAGAAGAGTTCAAAGCAGGTTAACATATTATAACTAACATTTTTGAAGGAAACAAGTTGGAAGGATCTGAGAATCTAGAGAATTAGCAAGGTCTTGTCATAACATGGTCAAGAAGCATACTCTAAAGGGGTTCAATAATGACTGGATGATAAGTAGTGTGTTTTTGTTCCATATTTGATATGTGAACATCAAATGAATAAAAACTAATACTAGGTACTATAGAAGGAGAAAGAACTACATGAATATAATTAAAATCATGTTGTAAAGAAGAATGATATCTAGGTATATTTGCATTTTCATCTTGAGAAAAAATAGTTAAAAATGGATCATCTAAAGAATATCCATCATTGTAATTAAGAGTGTGAAGATCAATAGTACATGTGTAGATGATTTTATTGGCTGAAGAGGCATGATGGATGGAGTTTTTATTTTTTTAGAGTGATAAGAATTTCATCTAATAGTTTTTTATGAGACCGAGGTCATAAAGGAGTTAATTGATAAATTATAAGAAGAGAGATCATTTTTTTATATTTTCAAACTGATCTCATCATGCTCATCATCATTTGAATCTAAGAGATTAGGTGATATATTACCTATTAATTTAGGGTGACCATTATAACCTCTAGTAGAGTTGATGGGGTAATTAAATAATTATGACTCATGAAACAAAATTTTAGGTAAATGTTCGAGAATAGGTATTTTAAAAACACCTCATTCTTAAAATTATTTAAAATTTCAAGGACTGGTATCTCCTTGAATCTTGTACATAGAACTATTGTAAGTAAATTTAACACATTGTCATGCTAAAGAGATTACGAATCTCATGTGACTTGTCCAAGGTCAATCGAGTAATATGTTATATGGTAGTGGAAATTTAAATATCATGACTTTGATATGAACTATAATAGGGGGAACTCTGATAGGAAGCCAAAAACACCCTAAGGGAGGCATTTTTTCTATCATATCCTTGACATGTACTTTGAGTAGATTTGAGATTATATTTAGAATATCTAAGTGTTTTAATAAAAATAAGGGAAGACACACAAGTCCTTGAACCTTCATTAATAAAATCACACTTGAATTTGATATTTCCTATTTGGATGTTAATGAATAATGGAGGATCATCCAAACGAAACAATATCTCATCAAGAATCATTGAAGTAATAGGGAATTTGAGTGGAAGAGAAGTATCCACCTTTTCATCAACATGAGCATACATTTATTCACACTACTGAAGAATGCTATCTTTAAACCCAAAAAAGTAGCTTCTTTACCTAAAAGTGGGGGATAAGGGATGTTCATATTTAATAAAAGATACATTACATAATTATGATGATGAGGGTAAGTTATCATAAGTTCTAAGAAAGGTTTTTGAGACAAGAGATGTGAAAGTTCGACTATAGGATCCCATTCATCAATCCCATTACAATGTTATTGGATAAAGGTGCATAATGGTGAAGTAAATCCTTTGAGGGCATAACACAAATGAATTTAAATTGATGTTGATATGGTGTATTCAATTGGTATTTATTTAGTATGGGTTTATTGATTGTGTCTGATTTTGTTGACTTATATGACATGATTGAATCATTGGTTGTCTTGTGAATGAGAGGAAAAGGTACTAGTGATATAAGTTTTTCAAATTTTTGAGTGAGGTATCTTAGTTAGAGGATAAGTAGATTTGATATGAATAGTAAGTGAATTATTCTCTAACTGTATCAATGGATTTGACACTTGTGAGTTTGTTGATTTTTTTGGAAATCATTCTGTGTACCCTAATTCTGTGAGATGAGATGGGTAATTATCTTGAACAATAAAAAAAGTTATAAAATTATTTTAGTTGGAATCTAGATAAGGATTGATAGGAAACTACTCTCGTCATATTATTCATATTAACAATGTTTTCATCATGTATGTTAGCATTAGGATCCATAAAAGTTCTGAGATTATTGGTCATGGGAAGTTGGGGAGTACTAGCTTGATGATTAGGAAGGGTATCCTTGTGAATATCTTTGATTAAGGTATTCATGTTTAGTTTTGTTTTAATAAGCCTTAAATACCACTTTATAAGCTTGTTGATGTGTTTGTATGAGTGATTCATGATCAAAATTAGGTCCAAAAAGATACTCCATATCAAAGGTTCTAAGTTGGAGATAAGTTTCATGAGAATGGCCCCAACTGGTATTATACCAATAAAATTTGTGTGGATCATACCAATGTTTGGTAGGGTGACTAAGATCAAGATATTGTGGTGAAGGCTAGGAAGATATTTTTGAATCTCTGCTAAGGAAAGTGGTTTATCGATATCTACATTATTTACTTGAGAAAAGGTAGAACTAGGATGAGAATTGTTGGATATTGGTGATGAAAGAATAGGCTTCATGGGATTACTTAGAGAAATGGCTTGAATGTTGTGTATAGAATCATAAGTATCTACATTATTTGTATATCTATCTTTAGATTTCATAAGCATTCAAGTCCCTATGGGAGGGTGTGAAGGATCAAATTGTTGTATAAGAAAATCTTGACATTTAGCATGGTCGAGGGCTTCTTCTAAATATTTTAGAGAAAGAGTTTTCACACAATATTATAATTTATAGTGAAGAATGTTAGTGAATAAATGAAAGATATTGTCATCTGACGTGTTATTTTCATATTTTTTAGACAATGCTTTCCACTATTTGATAAATACTTGAGTTATTTCAGATTTTAATTGTTTACAATTTATACAATGAGCTAAGTTATTTTCAGGAAGATCATTAGTTTGGAATTATTCAACCAATACATTGACTAAGTATTCGAAGCTAGATATAAAATGAGTTTTGAGTTGATTATACTAATCTAGAGCATTACTTGAAAAAGTTTTAGCTAAGATCTTGGTGGTGGAGAAAGTATTAAGTTCAACTCAATCTTTGCAAAGGTTTTCAAAATAATTCAAATGCAAGTCTAGATCAGTGGATCCATTATAAGTGATAGTGGTAACTATGCCACCTATGTCAATGTTTGTAATTTGAGTAACTAAAGTTTCATTTTGTAAATATTTAATAAATTTGTTAAGAAGTAGAGGTTGTGGTATAATATTACCATGTTCATATTTAAGGTAGGGGGATTTAGTATTTTTCACCCCCATTGAGTAGGTTGAGGATGATTTTGGAAATGCATTAGTTGATTTTTCATTTACATCATTTGATTACCACTATTAGTTTAAAAGGTAGCCATTTGATTTAAAGTTTTTAATAGAAGTTGATTACTATTAATGGTTTTTTGACTAGTGGAAGCAACATGGCATGCATTAGTAGTGTGAGAGACATTGATAATTTGAGATGCAATAGTATTTTCAGATGCACTAGTAGTTATATGAATTTGAGTATTAGTGTGAGTATTTTGAGTAGACCCACTAAAGGTCATGCCTACCATGTTTATATAAATGGTTGGCATGGAGGATAAATAAGGAATGGAAGATGAAGACATGATAGAATAAGAAGGCATGAGAGAGGATAAAGGTGTGACTGAAGTTATGGAATGACTTACCCTAAATCTTGTATCAAAGCTAGATGAAGGTGAAAGGGGTTCTCTAATGTGAGGTCCCATCATGAGGTTATAAATGACTATGGGATCCTTACCTTAATGTTGAGGGTTTTCATTGATGAAAAAGATCATTTTAGTTGTACAATCAAGATCAAGTTCTTCCTCTACCATAGGTATGAATAGATGATTAAGAGAAGTAGAATGGGGAGGAGTCCCATAATTATTGGTTTTAGTAGTAACATAGATTACTAAGACTCATCATGTTATTTTGGTTTTATTGTGTAGCTTTATTAAACATATGTTTCATGATGAAAAAAAAACTTATCTTGACACTTACTGTATAAGTGAAATTTTTAGAATTAAAAAATCAAGCAGATCGAGTTGGTTGATCTATTTAGATGGATGGTGGAATAGAGTAATCTATAATTTTAATAAATTGAGATATTTGAATAAAAATTATATAAGAGCAGTCTATTAACTAACTAAATTATGTTGATTGACCTAGCTGGAAAGATAGGATAATAAGATAGTCTATAAACTGACTAAATTGAGCTAGTTGACCTAGTTGAAAAGATATGACAACAAAACAATATGTAAACTAACTAAACTGAGTTGGTAAATATAGTTGGCAATATAGGATAATCTATAAACTAATTAGATTGAGTTGGTCAATCTAGCTAAAAAAATAGTAAAATAGAATAGTCTGTAATCTAACTAGATCGAGTTGGTTAATCTATTTAGAAAAACAAGAAAATAGAACAATCTATAAATTGACTAGATTAATTTGGTCAATCTAGTTGAAAAAATAGGAAAATAGAATAGTTTATAATCTCTCTAGATCAAGATGGTCGATCTAGTTGGAAAAATAAGAAAATAAAATAGTCTATAAATTGAATAGATTAAACTGGGTGATCTAGTTGAAAAATAAAAATATAATAGTCTATAAACTGACTAGATTGAGTTGGTATATTTAATTGGAAAAATAGGAAAATAAAATAGTCTGTAATTTGACTAGATCAAGCTAGTTTATCTAGGTAGAAAAATTTGAAAATAAAATAGTTTTTACTTTGACTAGATCAAGCTGGTTGATCTAATTTTATGATATGGAACATTTTTTAAATTGTCTGAATCTAAATTATTTAGTTTTAAAATAAAAGTGAAATATAATCACAAAGTCAACTACATCGAGCTGGTGGATCTAGTTGAAACATGCAACATAGAACTTGTGTCAATGATGGCTAATACAGTCTATAATACAACATACAATGACAAATATAAAATAACCAAGATGTAATTTTATGACTATAGATGCTAATTAATTATCTAAAAATAACATTAGGATATTGTACTAAAGGTTATGTTTGATAATGTAGGCTTCAAAAGATATTGGCTTATCCATTGGATAGTGATGACCAAATGTTTTTAGAGCACTAAATATGAAGGAAGTGCCTTTACCATAGCCCACTAAAACTAGTTTCAAAGGTAAGATGTAAGTAAATTCTCATTGCTAATCATTAACTGATGCACCACACAATCAAACAAGCATCTAGATTTCTAAGGTTCAATATGAAGGAAAATCCTAGTCATATCTAAAATACTATGAGGTACGTGGAAACTAAAGACCATGTTTAGCTCTATATTATGTTTATGAGTATTGAGGCAGACACCTCATGCCATGATATCTATAAAAGAAAGATAAGGACCATACATATAATATTGAGTAGTCTTCCATGATAGTAGCTAAGTAGTTTTAAAATTATTGATACATAGTTTTTAGGGAAATACAAACAAGATGAAAACAAAGGAAAAAATCAATTGGTCAAAAAACAAGTTGTAATTTTTTAAAATAAAATAAACAAGCAACCAATTAAAAAATAAATCATTTTAATCACTATAAAATAAAGGTTAATTTCCCTTGTTTATGCTAGAAAATGAAACATACAAAACAAGGTCAAGCATGCCAATCTAGTTGGGAAAATATTACATAATGGAATCGATCTAATTGACTCAGTTTGTTGTAAAATAGGTCCAAAAAAATTAAATAAACTATGTAATTAAGTTTGATGGTAAAAAATAGACCTAGAACTAGATAGAACAAGTCGATCTAGTTGACTATGTGGGTACAATATTATAGAATTGAAAATTTGAGGGAAATAGTAGGAAATTTGAATTTTAATTGAAAATAAGGGAATGTAATTTTAATTAAAATTGGAAAAATGGAAATGTTAATATGTTAAGAATGAACATGAAGGATATAAAAAGATTAATTAGGTCAATTTAGTTATTTTTCTAAGAGTGTTGAAT
Source organism: Torreya grandis (assembly GCA_037957365.1). Taxonomy (NCBI): domain Eukaryota; kingdom Viridiplantae; phylum Streptophyta; class Pinopsida; order Cupressales; family Taxaceae; genus Torreya; species Torreya grandis. Next base: position 591,053 of record JARHVA010000949.1, read on the forward strand.
TATTGTTTGACTGGGTTGTCTAGGTGGGTTTTCGATCTTGTAAAGGCAAAAAATAATGTTATTAGATAGAATTGAGATGATCGATCTAGTATAAATAAAATGATATAATAAAAACATGAGAATTAAACTAGATTGATCAGATCAATTGGGTTAGCCTATGTAGAAAATGTAAATATTTCAAAAAAAATAAAATCGAGTTAATCAATTTAGTTAACTAAAACTGAGATACAAAAATGAATAAAATCAAGCTAGTTGATTTAGTTAGCATAAAATATAGGATAAATGACTAGATCAATTGGTTTGATCCATTTGGTTGAAATTGAAAATCTTATGCACAAAAGATAAATGAGATGATAGGCTTGATCTAGTTGAAAAACTACACATAATATAAAGGTGATCGATAGGGTTGTTATATTTAATTGTAATTGAAAAATTAAAAATTATAAGGGTTTGATTTTTGTTAGGTTCATTAGAATATATGCGATGAATTATAATGGATCTATAACTTATCCTACTTAGTGGATTCTAAGCTCAAAGAAGGTAATCTTACCAATCAACTCATTACATCACTATTTATATCAGGACATGACCAATTCAGATCCACTAAACTTAACCAAGGGATATCTTACTACACAATACCAAAGGAGAGGGTTCTAAAGCCTTTAGGAAAATTTTATTATGTAATAACCCAAACTAAGTCTATAATACATAAAAATAAATCTAATCTAGTGCCCACTAAAGTTTGTGGCATAAAGCGGGATAGTTAAACAAACAAAACAAAACATGAAAATAGAACTCTACTCAAGTCAATGTAGAGGTAAACTAAGAAAGGATTAAAATATTCATCCTATTAATTTATGCAATATCTATCTACCAAATAAAAGAGTAAAAGTTAGGAATACTTACCTTTGGATGAACTTGTCGAGGCTCAATCTTTCCCTTGGATAATGGTGCTCTATAAGAGGTTGTTATGGCCTTGTAAGGATAATACTATAAAAATTAACTCTAGGCTAAAAAAATCCTACTTTGCATCCAAGACTTTTCCACAAGACATGATTCTTTTCTTACAAAGCAAAACCCTAAGTAATGACTCAAGTGTAGAATTAGTAGAATTGTGAGTTGTAATAATGTGAAAATTAATGTTCCCTTCTATTGGATTGAAGTGAAGGTTCTATTTATATCCAATTATTGACCCTAAACCCTCATGGAAATTTAGCCAATAAGATTGACTAGCTTGATTTTGCTAGGCAAGATAGATAGTTGTTAGGTCTCAAATTAGGTTGGTCAAGTCAATGTAATTCCATATGTGTTCTCAATCCCTAACAATATTGACCTAGTGACATAGTAGGAAAATGAAGAAGATGGGTGTTTGCTTAGTTAGGGGCTATTTTTGAAGGTGAATTACATAAAAGTGTGGGTGAATAGGTTTTAATTGCTTATAGAGTTGGATAAAAGTAACTTGTAGTGGTTTTAAGTAATAGTATATGGAACAATAATCTTATAAAGTACCAAAGTTCTACCCACCCCTTTACTGGTGCACCCTTTAACGCATGTACTCAGATATATTGGATCTAGATAGGTTCCTATAAGAGAGAAAGTGTTAATGATTTTTTGAAAATCAAAATTGGGAGACTTCTATTTATAGGGTTCCCTAAGGCATTTTTCATTGAGCACTTATCTACCAAACAAAATCACAATAGATAGAAATATAATATAACTAGATCAACACCTAAATTTTTATTTGAAGTTTACATTATATATCTAGATTACAAGCTTGGAACAAGGGCCTAGGTGATTAAAATTTAGATTCAAAGTTTCATATGACCCAATTAGACAAACAATAGAGGTAAAACTACATTGGCATGATCTCCCCCTTTGGGACTATGTAGGTAGCACTCAGTCTTTGTTTGGATGCTTATGTAGGTTATTACTAGGGATTTTGAAAGATAAAAAACTAATCATAGTTCATGATCACACAAATATGATAGGATAAAACACATCTAAAAGAAGATTCACATAGGTCACCAGTTTATAGTTTCATTGTAGGAATAACCCAAAAAATAATGCACCATGGGGACAACATAGTAGGGCATGATAGTTTATATCTAGTGGTTTTATCCTAAATAGTCACAAAAATCACAATAATAGATCTTAAATCATCCCATTTGGTCCTGTAGTCAGTCATAATAACCTAAAGTTTGTGTTTTCATAAAATCAATAAATTATTCATCTCTCATTGTACTTTTGGGTCAAAACCCTAATTCCTCACATTATATTACTTTGTAAGTAAATACATGTTTGAATGTTCATTTGATTTCTTATTTATTTTACTCAATTTTTTTTTATGATTAGATTAAACCTCTTAATCACCAAATTTGATAAAACATATTAGTGAACCCACTTTATTTGTTGAACATATCCAAAACCTAGTTTTTGACCCTAGGGTTTCCTTCTAAATTTTGTATTCATAGGGTTTCAAATTAGATTCAAATTTCCATTTTATGTTGGACCATGTCTTAGAATTAGTTTTTATTTCTCATTTTATTCTCACTTTATTATTTTAAAAAATAAAAATATCTAACAAGGAATCTCTTTCTCCTCATCTAGTTGATGCATTCTTAGGCATTTGTTACAATTATAATAAACAATGGACTAATTATCAAGATTATTTACTGGATATTAATAATGATCATTACTTTGCATAGTGATGATAATAATAATTATTTTCATAATGATTATGAAGAATAATATTAGATTGATAACCAATGTGTAAATAAAAGTAATGTAGATGCATGATCTTCTCCTACTTCTTCTCTTCAATCTCTTTCAAACAATGTGGAAAAAATAATAACATAATTCCAAAGGAACCTCTTATTTGTAACACGTTATTTTATAATACTAATGGGTTATCAAAAAAGTTTACTATGTCTCTTTTCAAAATATCACAATATAAAGTAAAGAATACTGAAATTCCATTGCATGAAGAGAATGACAATTGCACATACCAAAATTGCATTTTACTTATAGTAATGTTCCTTTTACATATGATAATGATATGACTAGTGTATAAAATGAAAGTACATATCCTATCATTTCTCCTTGTGACAATAAAAATGTTTTTATTTCAAATGTTTATAATGAAATTAATATTCCTTTGAAGTGTGATGATACTTTAAACAAGGTAAAAAATTTAATTACTTCTCCTCTTTTTGAAAATGAGAATGTTTTAATTTCCAATATTAATAATGAAATTTAAGATACTACTCCTATTCCATGTGATGATACTTTGAACAAATGTGAAAATTCAAAATCATCTCTCACACTCTCTTCTAGTGAAAATGAAAGCATTGTTATTTCAAATGTTTATTACATAAGTGAAAGAGAATATGATAATGGTGAACATTGGAATGATGATGATTATTATGTGTATAGTGAAGAAGAAAATATATCTACTACACATAGTATTATTTCTTCTTTACCCTCCTCCCATGTTGACAATGATTGTGTGTCAGATAAAAATTCAAAATATAGCTTGCTTAATGATAATATTATTGCATCTTATAATGATGTTGTTAGTTATCCTTTAAAATATAAAATATGTGAACATGGTGATTATAGTAATGAGAAAAATAGTATTATTTCTTATGTTTTAGTAAAATGTAATATGCCTTTGCAAATTGATGATACATTAAATACCAATGAATCTCCAAAACCTATCGTCCTTAAGGAATAATTTGTTCCTAGATCTTCTTCTCCTATCCAAAATAGCGTACCAATGGCCAAAATTAATATTAAAATTTAATTATTAAATGAATCACTCCAAGATATTAACATGCCCTTAAAATAGTTCTCTCTCTAATGCATGTTGTGGGTGATTTACAACATAAATTACATCATCTCACCTTATAAAGTAAGGCCTGCCATTCTTGGGTTGATTCGAATTCTATCCATGGTAACCCTATAGTGTGAAATATCTTGTACACACCATTAAAAAATGATTTAAAGATACCAACATTTTATAATTTTAATGTAAATGGGGATCCTTATTTACATCTCAAGGCTTATAGAAAATCTATGAATGCTTGTAATGGTGGTATGATATTGTTATAGTTGTTTCCAAATATTTTAGGAGATGATGGAATGAATTGGTTTCATTATTATCTACCCAGTGGGTCTTCATACATATTTTGATTTAGAGGAAGTATTCCTTATGCACTTTATAAATAATAAGGGACACATAATTATATATGAGTGATTACCATCATTGGATCAAGGCAAGTCAGAGTTAGTTTTTGATTATATTTTATAGTTTAATACATGTACACAATAGTTGATTTATCAAATAATAGATTTGGAGACACAATATATATATTTTGTATCGGTCTCATTTTCCTCTAAAGGAATAATTTCTATATTAAACATCTAAAACATCTCATCATCTTTGTTTTGAGACTATTGCATTGGAAAATAAATTGGGACTCACTCAACCCAATATAGATGAAGATTTTGATATTGATTTGTTACCACCATCATCATCAAACCTTGATTAATAAATTCATCCACCTTATTATAAAGATAAATTTCCAAAGAAACCATAAGTCAAAGTATTAAATTAAGGAAAAGAATCAATTTTCATTTCAGTTCTTCTAGTGGCTAAAGTTCCTTATTTTAAAAAGCAACCCATTCAATTTGATTCATTTAGAGATAGACATCTTGATATTCTTGTGACATTATCAGATAAGAGGATGATTAATCTTATTCCTAATCACTATCATCCACCATATCAATAAAATTAAATCCAAGATAAAATTTATTGCAACTATCATCACATTAATGGTCATTGGGGTAATGATTTTTGTGTACTTAGAGACAAAATTGAGTAGTATGTCAATAAAGGTATTATCATGTTTATTAAGAATACATTTATATCTCTTTCTCCTCATTCCATTAGACGAGATTATACCATGACTGAGTTATCATAGGACGTTCTTGTTAAGGAACCAATGGTTACTTAACATGTTGCTATAAATGCATCTAGAGAACAACATTATGAGATATCTATTGTCTCACCATTTCAACAACAGTGCAAGCTAGTAAAAAAATCTAAGTAAAATTAAACTTATATTAGTATTGTAATATAAGTAAATAAAAATCAATAAACAATTACAATACTAAAACCAATAAATATTTTTGTGATAGATACTACAAATATTCCTTCTACAATAATTCTTAACAAGAAAGTTCCAAAATAAAAAAAAGTGAGTAAAATATACCAGATACTTAATATAATTCATATTTATTATTGCCTTCAGGACATATAGATTATTAATTGGGTCTCATATAGTTTTATACATTATTATTAGATAGACATCACAATTATAAAACACTAACATTCTAACATATGCAATTAAATTAAACACATAGATCTCTAAGTCCAAAATGCCACATCTATACACTCATAATAAATTAAAATAACAAAAAAATTAATAATATCCATCTACATAAAGAGTTATCAAATAACATGATATGGAATAAATATTTTATACAATGAAATAAACCATGATCACTTTATAATTGGAGCACAACCCATAAGACCCTCCACATCCATCTCTACATTGTCTACATCTAGTAATAATGGAGCCCTAGAACTAGAAACCCTAAGTTGACATTGTGTCCTAGATCATGATCCCTCTTGTTCACTAGAATGGGGGTAAGATCAACATCTAACGACCTAACCCTATCACCTAGTCTCATTGGAGATATGACACTCTGTGCCCATACCCATGAATCTAAGGGCACATCTTTTGAACCTTAAACTATTGTATAACTCTCTCCCACCGAAAAAACTCAGAGACATTCGATCAATGATCATGGTATCAAAAACTAATGTGGATTTGATGCAACTATGCACCATCCTCTTTCTACCCATAAATTCCTTTGTATGGAAGCTAGATAATATAACCTATATTAAACTCATTGAGTACCCTGAGTATCCTCTTACAACCCATGGTGCTTTGATGTCACACTTGGCCTCTATTATGATATATTTAATCCTACGCCTATAGTTTTATAATAATTACATGGCATCCCCATCAATTGATTGACCATAATGTGCTCATAATCCCAAAAATGTATCATGTGGCTTACCTACTATTGAAGTCCTCACATGTAAATCTATAAAGATCAAAATAAAAATATGTAATCATAGTCTAAGCCCAAGAATGCATATTTCCATGCTCCTCTATGTCTTGGATGATGGTATACATTTTCTATGATATGGAGACACCACCACCATCCATTACAGTAAATGAAGCCAATAGAACAAATATAAACTTTCACACACAGATAAAAACAAATAACATAATCTCAAATAAAATAACATTTAAATCACTAACACACTGATGATGCCCACAAGGCCTACTAATCAAGTATCTGTATGAAATATACTTAGGGCATAACCTTGTATCATCCTAAAACACTACCATAATACTAATTACTGGTAGTTTCATAATTTGCCATACATCCTATAGAGTAATTTTCATCTCACCCAAAGGAAACCAAAATGTACAAGTAATTAATACCATTGCTTAGCCAATATGATCATCATATGGCATGAAATCTAACCAATTGACATAGCACAGGCCTGCCCTCTCAATGATAGACCTCTTTTCATCAAATATTTGTAGGGCACAAACAACCTCCATCATTGAACCTCTTTAGAACTCCATATAATGACTATCCTCCTACACAATACCAAGAACACATAGTTTTTAAATTATAAATAATAGAATCTCAACCTTAAACCAATTACATTCAATATAAATATGTTTATTTAAAAAAATTAGAAAATTTTGACACAATTGATCCCTAACAAATAATAACATAGGACAAGACTTTTGGAATTTAAATAGGGCCTTACCATATAAGGACATAGCTACCCTGAAAAGGATGGGGCCACATTGAATAAAAATTAAGCTACAATGAAAATAAAAAGCAATTATAATAACCTTAAATCAATTTTTCTAAAAAATTTAAAATTGGTTTCGATGCTTACCAATCCAACATCTTCATCATCATGAATAAGTGCCACCACCTCCTCAAATAGGTTATAGGAAATATCTCTCTTTCTAGCATTTTTGAAAAATCAAAGCCAAATTATCACTATTTGTAATTTTGAAATGAATTAAATATTTTTAAAATTTGAAATTATATATGCATTTCTACCTTTGACATACTCCTAAAGAACGGGGCAACATTATCAAAACCTAGTTTTTCTCAAACTAAACTATTGATATATCACAATCCATAGCTACATTTCAAAAATAATTTATTCCATGTGGAAGATGGTCTGCAGTTCTTTGTATTACTTATGTCTCAATCTTAATTATAATTTTTTATCATCTCGATCACTTATACTTCAATTTTACATAGCAATTCATTTATTTTTATGCCTACTAAAACCAATTCAACTCTAACTATATTAACAACAATAGCTAATAAAACATTGTAAAATGGAAACTAAGTTAAATTGATCCAAATACATTAAATTTCACTTTTGGTTCAATCACTTTATACCAGTTTTATCCCTCTCACCAAAAGGGGCATACAAAAACACTATTTCTACAAACTCAGATACACATGGGGAAATTAGCCTAGTACATACTTGCTACATGTTAGGATTTGACTCTGATTACATTTCAATTGTGGCTCACACAATGCTTCAATACACATATTTTGCTTAGTCCATTATAGTTGGCTAGACACAATATATTATTTATTATACACAACATTTACATAGTATGACATAGGGATTTGACAGAATGACTTTTTACTCATAAAATGCTCAATTTTTTTAGATCCTTGCAATGGTTTTGTTATACTCAGACATGACTACTCCATATAGAGCATAGTGTAGGAGTGATGTTATCTAAATTGGGAAATATTATCCATATTCACATAGGATAATTGTTTTAGGTTGTCATAGGTTATCACAATTTATTACAATATTTGCTTAGACAAACTCATATTTTTATATTTTTTATAGATGTCACCATAAACAAGGCATGTTAAGGGTATATGCTCACATTTTTTATGTAGTTTGACTCAATTTTTACACAGGTGATGATAATGGGGGCATGTACCTAGTGCATGTCCATATAAATGTAAAATTAGTAATCAAATAATATAAATTTCTAGGTCAAATAATATGACTTAGTATGCTAAATTACTAGATTGGGGGCATGTTACATGGCACATGGTCTCATCTCCCAAAACTTGCACCAAATTATACAAAATGAATGGAAAATCATGTCACTATCTATGTTGTATACACCAAACTAAGTTTACATACAATTTTTTACATTAGAATTAATCTGAATTCCATCTATAATGATTGATTCAATTTTTTTCACTAGTGCCCAATATATTGAGTTTTTTGTGGATGAGATTAAAAAATGTTAGAATTCTAGGCACATCTCTAACTAGAAAAGAGTTGGGGAAAGCTCAACTTGGCTCCTAGCATCACAATGATTTACTTAGACTATAAAAATGAACTCCATGATAGAGTTCATCTCCACATGCATCACTTGAAGTATTGTTCAATTCTTTGGGTAAAAAGAGAATAATATTAATGATAATCCTCTCTTTATGTGGGTTGATTACATTGGACTCATGGAATCTCCACATGAAAGCAAACATATACGACATAAGTAAGTTTAGGTATAATTTTATGCCTTTTACTCTTGTACTTTAATTTTATTGAATTAGTAGAATAAAGTGGGGTAAAAAGTAGACACCCAAAGTTGGTGAAGCAAAGACAAGTATTATGTATTATTTTGACTTTGTATTCAGAGTTTCCTAGTGCTAAATTAAGGCCCCATTGGTGTGTGTTATTATGTCTCTTTTATCATTCTTTCATACTTATAGTTCACTATATTTGTTCAATATTT